>OZ002740.1:311811783-312415377 GCA_963924295.1 Dioctria rufipes | reverse complement strand
TACATATGCTACACATACTTACCTATTGTTATAAATTTTTGGTATTGAGTCACTTCTGACACCAGGTTTTGTTAACCACTTTTTGATATTATAATTAAAACTATTCGTAAGTTTACGATTTCAACTTTATTTCAACTTAAAACTCGGTACTCGATAACTCCAAAGTTCAAACTTAATCTTCAAACTTAAATTAAATTTCCAAAAAAACAAATGTGCAAACTAAATGCACTTTTTGATTTCCTGGACTCACAACTAGATTTTCAAAACTTAACTCAAAAACCAAATGTGCAAGCAAAATGCACTTTAAAACTCAAACTCAATTTTCAAAACGCTAACTTCAAGCTTAATTTTCAAACTCAAACTTCCAGTGCAAAAGTTACCGTTTTTATACCAACTTAATACGTAATTAGAAGGATCTAGAATACTACAAGGGTAGGGGCTCTATCCAAAAGAGCATATCTGGAGGGATGTATTGATTAGTGGGTTCGCAATTATGAAATTGAAACCCTTACTTGATTGGGCAATTGTCTCGTCATGAGCTATAAAACTTTATTCAATTGATCAATAATTAACCAATCCCCAATCAAAACCTTGAATAGGTTTTCGCATGATATGTAATATGATACATTTATTTACCCGTACCATGATTTCATCCAAGTGACCATGTACCTTGTTTACAATTATCGATGAATAAGCGCGTGAGCAAATAGCTATTCGCATAAACAAATGGCACGGCGAGAATATTTATGTTTATGTTTATGATTTATTCAATATTGAATATCCATACTTCAATTGGAAATTCATATTTATGTTTTGATCTTGAATTTAAGATCTCCAATTGTTCATGCTTTTTTAATCTAAGATTTTGTTTACATTAATGCTTTAATGTCAAGCGTTTATGTTTAAGTGAAAGCTTTTAAGCTTCCAAAATTAATTTCAAATATTATTGTAGCGATGGGAAGAATGTTTATTATAAACATTCACGCTAAATTAAAATTTGATATTTGTTTATTGCATTTGGATTTTCGCTTAATGGTATCATTATGAATCACTTAACCATTTGAATGATTAGTTATTTGTTTATTAATTCATATCAATTTTAAAAGATTTAGATTTTGATTTTTGATTCTGAAGAAATGTTTATCTAAAGCTGTTTATGGAGATTTTCTATGGAAGCTTTAGATTATTTCACAATGATCTTTAAGTGCGTCTTTGTACTTTGAAATGCGTTTTACGTAAAATATGAAAATTAATAATTAATTTTAAAGATTTTATGTCGTGAAAAATGCGACAATGTATGAAATGTAAAAAGTACATAACACTATATACACATGAATATATTTTTACCTATAAATATATCATTCAATTTCAAAAGTAATAAAATCATCAAACTGCACATATCTGAAATTCCCTTTCATAAATTTAATGTTAATTGCGAAACATACTCCAAATTCAACTAAAGACGTGCAGACTGTTTCGTTTTTCAATCAAGGAAAATTTTAAATGCCTCGTCAGCAGACGAGGCATAATTAAAAAGGTAAAAGAACCAGGTTCAGTTTTAGTTTATAACCGGTGAAAGAATAAAATTTTAATCTAAATAAAGAAACTTTGTTAAAGTCTAGAGCAATTGTTTTAATTCAATATTATATTATTTTTATTCCTCGATTCGTGAACCGAGAACGTAAGTTGTGCACTCTGACAACAGCCTAAATGTTTAAGGCTGAATGGTAGAATATAAAGCTCTCTACTCCGAGCTTTTAAAATTCTGACCATGTAGTAGTAGCGTTAGCATTTGTTCTAATAACATTAGCAATGCCTACCAATAATGCCTATAAAACACAATTTAATCCTCCATTTGGTGACAAGTCCGCGAGCTCTAAAATAGGGTACAAGGTCCCTAGGGACATTTAAGGAAATGTACTGAGGTGACCTGGATTATAAGTATGCAGATGTGTTCAATATACATATATCCGCATGATTTTGCGTGGGTACCTTATTGTGAGAGCTGGTCTCAAACAATAAGAGAGAGATGCCGGTTGTTGAAAAGATAACTCAGCGTTTTTCAACTTCAAATATAAAATTTTATTCAATAATTCATTTCCTTAACCTAATATCACAAATTCACGAAATTCAAAAGGCTTAAAACCAGAAATTCAAATTAACAATTCAAATATATTTATAAAAAAAAATCAATAATAAAACAAAAATGGCAGTAAAAATGACGCATAGAAGAACTTTCTGCGAATCTGTTGGATGGTAGCGGCCCTGTCAGACAGAAAATACTGAATAAGCAGCAAAATGGGTGCAGCAGCGTGCTGCAACGTGTGGTGCAGAACAGATGTAGCACTATAAGAGTTTGGCAGAATATTTCTCCTGCTTAGTGTGGGAATGTGGATGATAGGAATTTTTAGATTAAACTCTGACCAGAATTATACTTCTGTATGGAGGATGGGATCACGATTCTTTTCAGATTAGACTCTGAATCAGATGAACTCTGAGCAAAGAATGGTGCTATCTATTGCGACTCATCGGCCTTATATAGCCGTCATGAACAGCTATGTCCCAGCTCCATAATGTGTTGCCCTGGCAAAGCTTGGTTCGATTTGGTCCCATTTTGATTGTGGCGACACCAGCTGTTTGACGCAATGTCACTAGATGACATTACGAAAATTGTAAATATACTGGAGTTGTATATGATTTGGTAAGTTTATGATATTTTGGTTAATTTATATGTAATTAATGTATTTTCTATTTAATTTCAGCTCAAATAATATGTATGACAGCTGTAGGCAGGATTGGGATGTTTTATATTCGTTGAGGAATCAGATAAGTTTTATATAGAGAACATTGATTCTTTGTGTTGTTTCTTTTTTTGTATTTTTTAGGACAAATGGTTTCATCGAGGGATGTGGAAATTCTGAAGATATGTACATATGTGGACTGAAAATTTATAGTTATTTTATATATAGACCATTTGAGGCATAAAATATGAGTGGAATGTTAGAAAAAAGTTTTTTTGTTTTAATTCAGGTAAAGTTTCCCTTGTTCATTTGGCAAAGTAGGCAGTAAAACTAATGAAAAAATATTGTAATATGTTATAAAATATTGGTATTCTATGTAATTATTTGGTTGATGTACTTAGATGCTGCAGTTTGGCGCACCGAGCTAATTGACGTGAGTGTTCAGCACAAACTGGTAATTGGCAGGTAAAACATTTCGATCGGGTTTTGTGTTGTCGATTGTATTGCTGACGACATAAATGACATTACCAACGATTACTGCGAGGTGTAAACTCAGGTTCAAGTCCCTACGGTGGTGTTCGTAATACCTGAAAAAGTACAAAAAGAAAACAAGAAAAATATTATATTATTTCTTTGTAGTGTGTGTTTTGTTTCAACTTACCACAATATCAAATGCTTCCATAGCATTCGGAATTGATTGGTTGCTCGTTCTTCCATGTTTGGCACTTCTAATTGTTTCGTCAACAATTGCAAAAATGCCCGCCGCTTGTCCGTTTTTTGAAAAGGTTTCATTTCGTCATAAATTATGGTTGCAGCCAATGCAGCTATATCGATCGTATTGTAGAACATAGCAAGCGGCCAACGATTTGTTGAACGTTTGCAGCAATAAGTACCAAGCATTTGATCCATTGTATCCACTCCCGATTTAAGGTAATTGTAGTCCAGAACAGCCATAGGCTTTTGCTTATTCAGATGATCTACCTCACAATTATAATGTATTATACACAGAAATAGTACTGACTTATTCCTTTTCGGCACATATGAACACAATGAAACATTGCCATTGTAGAAACCGAACAATAAGCTGAACACCAGAACCGCAGCACTTTTCAAAAATTTAGATGGAACGCTTGGTTTGCTTGCACGCACCATTTCAACAAACGCAGTTCTTTCTACTATCAATAACGTTGCCACTTCCAACGTTGCACGATTTTTTACCTTGATTTTTCTCGCGTTCTTGACCTAGCACATTTCCACCATAAATTATACCCTTTAGCGGGTAGAAAGATTGCAAGTCCCATAACCACCATACTTTTATTCCAAATTTGGCTGGTTTTGATGTAATATATTGCGTAAAACGTATGCCATCTCGATAGGGAAATAATTGCTCCTCCACGGTCATCGAACTATGCGTAAACTAACGTAAGCCAAATATCATCGAAGGCGGCAGTTATGCTGGCGAGTAATTTTTGCGGCTCAAAGCGAATGAATATTTTTATAGACGTAAAACGATCATGCGATAAGGCAGCTTTGAATATTGGAGCATGAGTTAAATCCCATAGTTCCTTTATAAGCTCGGTGTTGGATTTGGTCAGCCCAGCATACAAAATAATCGCCACAAATGCATCAAACTCTTTCAGGGTCAATCCTTTCGATTGCTTCTGCTTCGTTCCTTGATTCCATGTGGCTGCTGCCTGGTTAGCCTTCCGATTCGTTTCACGTCTAATCATATGTGCAATGTTTTCGGTGATCAAAGAACGAAAGATTGACACGGGATAATAAACCATCTTGTTCGATGGCCCTGGTTTGCTTTATTTGTTGGTTGATCCTTGCACCATTTCGTGCCATTTTTGGACATGAAGTAAACAGCAGCAGGATCAGCCTGTGAAAAAGCAGCAATAGCAGCAGAAGCTTCTTGACGAATCATATCAACTTTATCATCGTCGCCTTCATCGAATTGGTCGTCATTGATTTCCACAATTGCTTCGCCTTCGACATCGGACATATCATTCCTACATTCTGGCCGATATATAAGATCAGTGTCGTCATCGCCATTATCAAAAGGGTCATCGTTGTCGCTCATTTCAGCCTCAATATAAGGCCGATATTTTGCATAGGCCTTAAGTTTTTCCCTCCGCAGACAAGCATTGCTAACGCGTTTTATTATTTAGAACTATGTTCACAACATCCCAATCATCGTCTGCCATTGATCTATAGCAAAAATCTAGAAACACAAAATTATACACCGAAAAAATAATAAACCATCAAAATAACTTTATACACCGGAATAAATGACAAACAAAAACTGTATACTCGAAAAAATCAAACAAGAAAACTCGGAAGGACTCACAAATTGGTATTTAATAATCAAACGACAGAATTAAACTGGCTGGCAGCTGACTCAAATGCAATATCAAATACTATATGGCCTCTATTATATACAAGATCCATTGGGACCTTGTACCTGCGTTTATATAGAAAATGCCTTAAAACAAACAAAAATTGCAAACCTGTGCACGAATAGACCTTAAATTTATTTTAATGATTCAGAATACCATTTTTATGAAATACATGTAGTGCAACGTTTATAGCGCATGGTTCCACAATATTATGAACACACAAAAGTTGAAAAAGGTCCCCATGGACCTTCTTACCAGTCGAAGGTTTAAAATTAATCACATATATACAAAACCTGGTATTTGTTAGGACTACTACATCCTGTCGTCACAACGTAAAGCTTTTGAGAATTAAAATGAGTAAATTATTCGCTATTATTACGATAGAGGTTTACAAATTGATTTTTTTTAAAAATAAACTACTTACGGGATTTATCCGGTTTTTGCGCTACTGAATAAAATTACCTCAATCTTCATTCCTGTGTTAAAATAAACGTGTAGCAATAAAATTTATTTAAGTTACAGGCCTCTCAATCTTAATGGTATAAAAATAAAAGCAATTATAATATGATCAAATTTCGAAAAATAGCCCCGGTAGCATTTACATATATAGTATGTTTGAAAACCCTATGTACGAAAACTAATAAAAATTGGTGTGCACATGAAAAGGTGTTTAGGGGTGGGAGAAAAAAAAAAACATGGTTTTTTGAGGGTTTTGATTTTTAAATAAAAATGCAACATGTTTTCAAAAATCTAGGCCCGGTAGTATTTAATCTGAAGAGTTTCTAATATTATGCCGAAGGTTTCAAATCAACATCATAAGAACTGAGGAAAATAAAAAGGGGAAACAAAATGCTTATAAATTTATTCAGCCTTGATATATTTTCTTAGTTTTTTATGAGCCACTGTATAACTTCTGAACGATATGCTTTATGCTGGCAACTCTAAGTTCATTTAATGTACTTTGCGAAATATTAAAGCAGATGGTGAGCAAGTTGTTAAAGAGTTCTCTTTAAAATTGCTTTAGGTAGAGCACACATTTTTACTTATATTTATTGTTCTTATGAAGGGAACCAGAGAATAGGAAAAGATTTAAATTATACCAACGTAAAACATATCTAAATGAATGAATCACATTCTTTATTGATTTTTACTAATATCGAGATTCTATACGGGGACTTCTAAATATAAAAGCACCTTAGGAAGTCAAAAGTCTTCCGTTTAAGATGATCTAAGTGTAGCTAATTTCCATCAAAAGGGGATTTCTTTTTATTTATTATTTTATTACCTTTTATTCATTAATTTTCATTATCACTTCTATTAAAATGTACCAATGAATTTCTTGCTATAAGCTATTTTAGCCTGATCTACTTGAAATAAGTGTAAGAAACACATTTCAGGTACACAGTTTGTTAGGTCATTTTAAAAAGCCAAAAATTGTGGGCTTTATTTGATATGGAAAACTAATGTTAATGACAATGTGTGTACGATCCAAACCGGATCAAAGATGACTCCGTAACTAACTTTTTGTAAGTAATTTTTATACCATATAGACGAAATCATAAGGTACACTAAATTTGCCACTTCGTTTGTAAAAAGTTGTTTTGAATTGTGCATGTCCGTCTATCTGTCCGGCCGTCCTTCCGTCCGTCCATCATCCTGTATTTCCATTCGTCCATCCGCACCATAACTTCAGAATTCACATAGAGTGCTGAAATTTTGCATTTTAAGAAAAAAGTAAATTTTAGTTCGAAAATGGAATAATCGAGTAACTCCTTCGTAAGTTGTCATGCAAAAATTTCGTTTTTCACTGCCGGAGAACGTCGACGTAAAGAGCTTTTTTAGTAAAAATAGTAAATAAAATTTTAAAAATGAACTAGATCAACAAACTCTTTAATTGGTGTTTCCATGCACAACTTTGGGAGTTCATTTTATTTAACTTTTATTTTTATTTAAGGTATAATATTATTGGTCTTATTCCAATTATAACGTTTCCTCTTATTAAAATATAAACCCGATCTCTTTGTTCCTCTAGGAATACCTCTGTCGTTGACTTCTGGTGTAAAAGGTAATAAGTTGGTGTTTTAATATGTTTTAAATTCACTTAAATTATGCCGTGAGATATGAGCATTTAACTGAAGGCTTTGGAATTTACTGCTGTCATCGCGGCTTGGCTGTCGAAGTTTATATAGGTATGTATGTACATATTTACGTGCCAATAGCCTCTATGAAGATTTATTCTGAAAAACATTTGAGTAGGATTCCATGGCCTTGTGTAACTTATACCTTGGCCCATAGACTCCCAAACCTACCATGCATTTTATTCTTGGATCTATCTGTGTACTAGGCGAGTAAACCGTTGTTGTCCCAGCTATGGCGGTCTTTTATGACCACTACAAAACCGCACTCAAATCTAACAGTCTTATTCATTGCCTTTGAACTTAGAGACTATTCGGTCATTTTAAAATTCTGCAAGAATTTGTTGATGCGTTTACAATATGGTATCTTTGCATATTAGTATAGATGATGCTCGTAAAAAATATTAACAGTGTTCGGCAAATCTAAAACGTTATATATTGGCGTATAAAGTTCTTCCATGATATCACAAATCAGAGAGTAGTAGTCTTTGTTATAGAGATAAGATAATGCACTTAATGTTCATGGCACATTTCACTACAAATTTATACAAAACGGGTTATATTCCTTAATATCTATTGTATTTGTAAGGACTATAGCTGATACAACCAAACACTTTCTCCTCAGGTATAGTATGAAAACTTTAAGTTATCTTCTGTTTAAAAATCAGTTAAAAATACATCTCACTCGGGACAGGTAGGTAGTGCATGTATATGTATGTAAAAAATTTGCATTTTCCAAGGAATATACACAGGCATAAAGTAAGAAAAAATACAAAATGTGGCTCCCCATATGTTGAAAGAAAGCTATAAATGTATTTCATCAAGGGTATAAATAATAAATAGCTTTAGACCTAAATATTATGATTTAGTGCTAGAATATTTCCCAAAATTTCCAATTAACCATATACACACAAAAAAAAAATGGGATCACCCAACTAATTTATGTTCGCAAATTAGTTTATGTTTTCATGTACTTAATTTATAAGTTCTTTACACGTGTAATCTTATATGCATAAATTTAGTGTTTAGTTTCCCACAATTACTGTTCAGAGCCAACCACACTTGTGAGCACATTTCTGATTGCTGCAACAAAGCCACAGACAATTTGCAATTTACTCGTTCTTTTAAAATCCCTAGAAATTTTATAGTAATTTTCCATCAACATGCTACAAATATCAAAATATTCTCAGTTAGTCGTCAAAGCAAATTTTTATAGCACACCAACCCCGTAATTAGTTAATTAAACAAAAGTGTAATTATGGAACTTCGTTAAAATAATTTTTAAGCACCACCAGCTGCTATCTGATTTTTGTAAAATATGTTACTCTTCTGGCAGCATCTCCATGAGTAATTAGATCCTGGAAATGAAAAGGGAAAATGGAATCGGATATTTTAAACTAATCATCCTTCTCAGAGATTTAGAGCGTTTGTTCGCAAAATGCATTTTAAGGGAAAACTCTGCAAAATATTCTTTTATATATTTTTCTATAGAAAGCTAAGTAGAACCCTTTCTCTCTGCAAATTGCATTATATAATTAAAAGGAGAATCATTGTCGCTCAGTCGTTACATATAAAACCACCTCGTCAGATACAAAGTATGGTGAAATAACCTCGGTCCGTTTTGTAACGAATTTCTGTTAGATACAATCTTCAAATAATTGACATTCATCTATATAGTCACGTTTTGTTCAGCTTAATATCTCTATCCAAGGAATTAATAGGTCGCTATTATGTGTAGTTGTTATATGGGAAATTGTTATTGCAGAGAGAAATGTACGGCAATTATTATTGCATGGAGCTTAGTTTGTTTCCATTTGAACTGGCAGTAAACGGATCATTGTGCTTACATCACTTTGTAGAATTGAATCCAAAAGGATAATTGGGAGTAATACCCAGTTAGTAATAATTGGGAAGGAGATTTCATAAAGTAGTAGTTTGATTTAGAATTTATTGATTCCATACATTCTTGCCTGACTGCTACAGAAAATATTTATTTAAGACGTATGTAAAGATTTTGTTTACATAATTGAATGATATAAATCAGCTAATTTTGTGGAACGGAAACAAGTGTTCCTTTTTTGTAACATTTTTAATGCTATTACCAAGCTCCATCAAGTTGTTATGTCCTTTTTTCTTATCACGGATGCTGCTGTATTTGTAGAAAAGATAGTGTTGATGAAGGAATTAATAAATAAATTAGTAAAGATCAACTATCCATGAGTGATTTCTGCAGAGAAATTCCCCTTTCCAGATCCCTTGGGGCATGTCGCAACAGTTATGGAAAGCGTAGATATATATATAACAAAAAAAAAGAGAACGTTCAACATAAATCCAAGGCCGTCGCACGAAAAGATCTCCAGCATATAGCTTATGAAGATGAGGCCCAACATCAAGAAAGTACGAGTAGAAGCAACGGCGAGTACCTGCAAAAAGTTAAATGAGATATTTGTATTGAATTGCGTATTACTCATATTGTTTATTATTAATATTAATAGCCAAAATTGATATTTATGAATAATTAGAAAAGTTTTAGTTTTTTTTTTAATTGCTTATCATTAAAATTAGATAAAATATTGTATTGCTTGGTCGGTAGATAATGTAGCTAATTAGATAGGCTTTAGTATTGCTTGAATTGGTTATTATTTTTTCTAGGTATTATTAACAGTGCTGTTTACTAATGTTACTTATTATCATAGTATAGGTACAAAATTTATATTGTGTGAGCCGTAGTTAAATTGATTGATTGCTTGAATTGCTTCTAAAGTTAAAATTAGATACAGTTTTACATCGCTTGATGTGCAATTAAACTTGTCGGGAAGAAGTTAACAAGATTGATTAAATATAAAGCTCTTTTGCTTTAACTGCAGTAACCAAGGTACATAAACCTTGGTAATGATACTGGCACTTGAACCAATAGATAAAAAATGTTTGTACGAGGTAAGATGATTAAAACAAACTATTTTGTAATGTAGCTGTAATCTACAACTACATCTAGATTATGGCATTTAGGTGGGTAGTGTAGCGGTATGTGAAATGACACGATTATGCTAGCTTATGTTCACTGCTGCATTTATTGATAATTATTCCAAATTACATTAATTACAATTGAATCTCTTTTATCCAATTAGTTTACTTCACTACAATTACTAATTATGTTCATTAGTTTTTAAATTGCATGTGTAATTAACATGCCGTATCTTGAGATATGTTTAATTAAATGCAATTTATAACGTTCTACAAGTTTACCACGATTTACGCACTACTTTTTTAATTCACTTCAATTTTAAAAACTTAACTACGTTGTTTCTTTGCATATATCATTAAAATGCCAGATTTAGCATATGTTTAATTCTATGCAAGAAACCTACAACTAAATTTAAGCACTGATTAGTATTAAACACACAATACTTATCTTAACCAATGCTCTTTTGCTGCCAACACCAACTAAACAAAACTTATAGCGTTTATAATAATGAAGCTTTGGTACTTTTTATTGTATGCTTAAGTTGCTCAAATTTAAAAACTTTTAATGGTTACTTGGTTGTCCCTAAACAGTAGCTGGCTGGAGTTTCGAGTAGCAGTTCCAGATTGGTGACCTTTACTTCCAGGAATTTCTAGAAGCCCTGACAGCCTCTCTCGGTTGTGTTGGTTGTGGTGAAGTAAGAAGAATATTTCTCAACTGACAGGCGTATCTGTTTTTGTTGTTTTTGTTGATTTTTGTGAAGCTACGTACGTACCTAGGATTTCCAAATTAAATTACGGACTCACGGCATATCCTGGCTTTATTTACAAAACCAAATTATGGAAATCCTTGCAATACTTACAGAGAAATATGGATTTTGGTGTCTCAAGGTATCCGCTAAAAGTTTTAAATAACGCGAAAGTGGTCAATTTGGTCGCCTTCCAGTGAGGTGCTATAATAATTTTAAATGTTAAAGCTTGTACGTAGCATTAAATCGCATCTACATTGTGTCCCCTAATTAGATATGTAATTAGTTTTTGAGTCTGATCAGCGGTATTGGAGATAACTGCAAAATAAATGAATTAGTCGTTATTAAGATTAAAAAATGGCCGTTGTTTGGTTCAAAAATGGACATGTTTTATGCTCATCATTATGGAGAACTGGTAAGTCGTCGAAATTCATTTTCCGTGAAAAAAATGTTCCCAGCAAAGTACTAATGGAAAAGAACGGATGAAATATATGCAAAATATAGGAGCTGGAGTGTATGTGACCCAAGTGCATAAAATCCGTCTTTGTGCGGTAAAAAGTCAGTTATGAAGTTAAAATGCTAAAAAAAACTATACCACTGGATTACCCGCTTCTCCCTCTTTAATTTGATACCAAACATGACTCATTTTGGATAACCCCAATGAAGTGCGGTACGCCCCCGAACTCCAAAAGTCCCTACCGCAAAAGCGTTTCATCTATATGTTTCTACTCTAGACCCTAAATCCGAACGAAAAGACTGGAATGCTCTACGACCCTTCCACACAGAGTTAGCCGTCCTTCAATATGGAGAGTTAGGGAGTTTTAATCGGGGAAAACGAAAATTTTCATCTCGCAAACTCCCAAACTCTCCAATTTACGGAATTCGATCCTTGGTAGAAACAAAGTAGATGTATTTTATGGAGGTTATGAAGTAAACTGCAGTATTTTCGAAGGGTTCTAAAAACATTAATAGAGCTGCGTGGTTTTTTTAAAGGCTTTCAGAGTAATTAAATTGTTTTATGAAGTTCTCAAGCGCCAAAAATGGTTTAGTGGTTTTATAGAAGTTTTAGAAAAAAAACTATTTTGTTTTATTAGAGATCTAGAAAGAGGCACATTGTTGTGTAACCATCGGCCATTTATTTTAAAATTGATAGAAGTGTGAGTGCCGCCATTTTGCAAAAACACGAATTTCATATTTTCCTAAATTGTATATTTGGCGCATGTATTAATTTTATGCTAAAAAATAAACTTCCAATTTAGTCTGAAAATTAGAAAAATACTTTTAGAGTAAAATCGATATTAGAAATTTCAAAAATTTACAGGCGCTTTTACGGCAAAATTTGATTCGCAGTAAATTTAATTGCATATAAGTATTTGGTATTAAATTTATTTTACTTTAAGTAGTCAACAGTATACTAATATATTTACCATTAACAATTAAACTTAAAAATAAATACATGTTCATTTAAAGGATAATATCGCATGCCATCAAAATTATTTATATCCATGTATTATATGAAGAGAAAAGAATCACATATATTGTAAGAATTACAATAGCCACGTTTTACAGATTCATTTAAACCTCTGAAATAAATGTAATTTCGGAGAACGTTTTCACAGCAATAATAAATCAATTTTATAAACGTTGCTAGAATGTTTACTCAACACGCTTTACAAAAAACCTCGTTTTATAAGATGTTTTATATGTGCTCCTAGAGCGTTCCCCAGAGGAACTTAAGTATCGTATAAAGATTCTATAAAGTGGTTCCCATTGCCCTTATGCACCCGCCCAATTCGACTTTATAGAGGATTTATAGGAACTGTAAAAACGTTATCAATACTAACGTAATAAAACATAAAGTTTTATTGAAATCTGTGAGAATACACTTGCAACTATCACAAAAGTTTAATTGTTGGTTGGGTATTCTCTCAGTAATAAAATATTTCAGTTAAATATATACTAAATACTTTTTATTTCGGACAAACAAGGCCTTTAGAATCAAATAACAATAAATTAGATTTTTGTCCCGTGTAATGTAACTGCTTCTTTTATACCATAGATATAATATAAAGGGTATACTAAGTGCGTCATCTAATTTGTAACAGTTAGAAATAATGATGGTAGATCAAAACGGATTAGACACCCATGCATAAAATTAAAAGATATTTTGATTTTTGCATGTTCGTCCGTCCGGCCGTCCTGACGATAACTCAAGAACCCGTGTATCTAGAGAGCTGAAATTTTTCTACGGCCTTTTAAAAAAAGAGTAAAATTAAGTTCGAAAATGGGTTAAATCGGCTACCTCCTTCGTAGGGTTGCCATACAAAAATTTCTTTTCTCACTATACATATTGGGACAAAACCTGAGAACGCGTCAACGTCGAGAGCAGACATTTTGTAGATGGTGTTTACATAAAAACGGCAAATATAATTTCAAGAATTAACTAAATCGGACAACCTGTAGCGGTTACTACATATTTAGTATTTCATGAATACCAATGGAAGTTACGGTTGCAGCAACAGGAATGTTTGACCACATAATAATTTCTGTTCGAACCGTATTACATTTGCAAAATATTTCTTGTAATTTCATAAAATGCTGTATTCATATTAAAAAATTTATCGTATAGAATTCTGTGAAATGCGAAAAATAAAAGCTGGCAAGGGCAGTTGAGTCAGTTGTTTTTTGGAGCTTAAATAAGGTGCAAGATTGTTCCTCGAAATAAGCGTGATATGTATTATAAATAAAATTAATTAAAAAATTAAATGAATTGATATATATTAAAAAATAAAATAAAAAAAAGAAAAAGAAAAATTAAATGGGTGTAGATATAATTTGTTAACCCGTTAACCAGTATGGATGCAACAGTCACGTCAACACGCCTATGCGCTGTCCGCGATATTGACCTGTATGAACCAGTATGTACCAGTATGTAATTGAATACTGCAATCGTCACGAATGTTATGATATCTGCTTATGTCATCTATCGGCGATTTTTGGAAACACTTTTCGCAGTTTTCTGTTTACTCACTCATTCACAAACTGTTTCACTGTTTCACTGTTTCTCGAGAACCGCTGAACCTATTTCCATGAAATTTTGTATACTTCAACAACTTATCTCATTGGTGCTCGCTAAGAATCGCTTTTTTCAAATTCCACCCCTAAGGAGGTAAAATAGGGTATAACAATTTTTTATGAGAAAACCCCCATTTTTAAAGTAAAAATCCATAAAAACTGGTATTTGGCCTTTTCTTAGACTTAAAGAAACACGCCTATCAGGATGTTTTGATTTTCAACCCCTAAGAGGGGATGAAAATTTGTATGGAAATCCGCCATTTTTTAAGTAAAATTTCATAAAAATTAGTTTTTGGCCTTTTTTGTTAGAAAAAAGCCCAATGAAAACTACCAATTCATCTCATAATTCAACCCTCTCAAACCCAATCTTGACTGAAAAAAAAAAAACTAAACAACTATTATTGTAAACTATCCTACTGGGTTTTCACCGCCTCGGGTGAAACCGGGTACGCGTCTGCTACTTAGCACATAAAAAGTAAAGAATATCTAAGCATAATATCCACAGATTTTCTTTGGAAAAAAAATTCATATGAGCAGTCAGTTTTTCACGGATTCTAATTGCTTCAGTGTAGCGTAGAGAAAATACAGCCATTCCGATTACCTTGGACCCTGAAAATCTCCGATGTGGATGAAACTTTCATAGTTTGTAGGAAATACCAAAATAGCTCGCCCAAGTTTTTTTTTTGTTTTCCCCTACCAACCATACTCCTTGCTAGGGATAAGTGTCATACACTAAATAATCCTTCGAACGATCAAAATTGGTTTAGATATGGCCGAGTTATTAAGGAAAACGTACCCGATTGTAGGGGGGAGGGTAATTGAGATATGACATTTTCACCAACAATTTCCCGAATTGAATTTTTCTTACGAATTGTAGCTGGTGGGTAGCTGAGTAGAACGGTGACATCCTTTCCTCAATCGGACTTGATTTACTCGTGTTATGATCGATCAAGAAGAAATCTAGTACTTACTACAATACTAGAAAAATCAAATAGTGTAGTTCTAATAAAGTAAGTATGGCAATCGACAGAGAAAAGCAAATAGAGTTTTTTAGTGGCATGAAAAAATTCCAGATGTTTACAGGGCGGGGAGGGAGCGGGAACTAAATTTTGTTCTAGTACAATATGGGAAATCTAAGTCATTTTAGAATATGCTTTTTTTTAAATGAAGTCTGAATACACGAATGCCACTGCTGCGAGGTCAACTGGCTGCGGTACAGGGCCAACAGCGAAAACGGAACTCCTCCCCCCCTCGCCATACAGATCGGAGAACGTAGTACCCTATACCACACGGACTGTAAAAGTAGGAGAAATTTATTGTATTTTGTGGGAGCTAGAGGGTCCCCCGAGTTTTCAATTTGTTTGGAGGAAAATATCGAGTTTCAATCCCCCTCCAGAGATCCACCACCCCCCCCCCCCCACCCCTACGTCAAACTCCAAATTTATACCAATCGTAGCTTCCGCCGAGAACGTTCATTTAGAACACCAATCGTCGCTGTATACATATTTGTTGAGGAATTAGAAGCATTTGAAGTTGAAACTTTGCCCCCTTATCTTTAAAAAAAAAATACCTTTTTGGGGATCGGTGAAAAGTTCGGAGCTCGCTGCTCAATGGGATGGTGTATCTTCCAAGTATATATTTTTAGGACAATCTCGTTTCGAAATAAACAGGAATTTATACTAAACAACCGCTTGGAATTTAGGATTTTTACGTATACCGTAAAAACGATAAGTCCTATATGGTTTTAATGTGCTAAAAACTTCTTCAGAATATGAAATCCAACGAAATTGATTATAATCAGTTTTTCTGTCCGATGAACCGTTCTAGAAATATATGCGAAAAACCTATTCAAAAGTCAAACTTGCACAGATGAGTAACCATACGAAATGACATACGGGCAGTCATCTAGTGTATTATAGGAATTGGTCTTAAAACAATTCTAGCATTTTTAATTGTGTTTTTAATTAAACTTTCCTGTGAAAGAGAAATGAATATAATGGTGACTTTGATTAATAATGCAGAAAAAAAAATGAAGCCAATAATTTTAATAATATACGACTTGAAGTAACACTAAGAATAATGTAACCAAAATTTCACTGTCAATACTAGAAAGAAAAAACCCCTTACAAACCGCAACATATAGCAATAGCTTGGCATACTAGTTAGATACCAGAAAGATAGTATGAAACTGCGTACAATGTCGCATTTTCTAGCTTCACTTTTCTTTAACGTACCTACTCCAGGAAGAGCTTTTTCATTCCTATGAACTAACTTCGAAATATTTTGTTGCATGCAATATAATTATTATTGAGGCTTCCTTCTTCAATGGAACTAATTTTTAATGTTTTAGTAATAAGAAATGTTTTGCCTCATTTGTTTTGGATAAACCTTCTTTCAGTTCTCTAAAACAAAGTAAAATATCAAAAGTGCGAGGAATAACTTATATAGCCCTTGGGTTGCAAATAGTTATTGTTTGAAAATTTCAAGACCATGCCTCATGGACCGGTATCAAATTATAGATTACGAAATGTGAGACTTTGTAAATTTATAGGACACGTTTATGTGGAGTGTTTAAAATAATTTACAAGACACAGGAGCTCCGCAGCTTCCTCTAATGCGCCGATCCCCTATTTAGTTAAAATATTAGTTATATCTCTTCCGTGTTGTTAAATAATACTGACTTCCTGAATTTGTATGTGTTTTTATTCGCAAAAATCCAAAATTATATTAACAGTCCAATCAACCCTTGCACAACAGGGTGAAATAAAAGAGCTCATTCGAAATACATTCCTTTAAATTAAGAGTGAAATAATAAGGAAAGTGCACAAATATTTAAATTCCTTCAGATTAAAGTATCCCTATTTTACTACTATTGCGTCTATTCAAATTAATCAATGACGAGAGAACAATCAAATAAATTTCTTTAATTTAATTGTAAAACTGTAGAGATTCCTTGTGGTCATGGCAAATGCTTCACTGAACACAATGAGAAAATTTACTGTCACTATCCCTACGTAGTAGAAGTGATCCTTTCTCGGGTCAAAAGAAAGGCACCTTTATTTTTTCAAGTGTTCCTTACATAAAACCTTTTCAGATAAATAAGAAGAACAGAATGAGCTCAAGCAACCATTTAAAGGGTTCATTAGTGGCTAGAGTTTAAATTATTTGCTTGGGCATCTTATTTTCGGGTATGTTCACGAACAGTTTCAGTTCATTCTTTTATTGTCTATGGAGGCAATCACTTTGAAAGGGTAATGTAATTACGTTGGTGAGAACTCTATGAGAAATTAATCTTTTTAATTGGTTTTTGAGATGGTTATGTCTAGGGCATTTCGAAAATACTTATGGCATAATGGATTCAACAATGGATGATATTTTAAGTGGTGTTTGCCACACGGGATGACTGTATTTTAATTTGCAGACTCAATTTCACTTAGGTCATTGTTTAAATACCAAATAATAAGCGATAGGAGCTCAACGTTTCGTATTGTATTGAAGATTATGCTCAAATATTCACAAACTATTATATGTAAGGACTCTAAACAGTTTGGTAATAATATTTCAAGGAATAGAAGTACTTTAATGCTCACTCTGTAAATTCACAGATACTGGGCTATGCACATTTCCACAAGTTGTGAACTCGAATCTCCTGGAACATGTTCAATAAATTAATCTAGAGAGAAGATGTATCATTCGGTGATTCGAAGGACCCCATTTATTACAATTTGGGCATTATCATTGAGTATTAGTATAAGTGTTTTGATAATGCTTCTAGTTATTGCAAATCAATTTAGTGTTCGAAAATATATTACTTTTCAGAGTATTCACCACTTTTGTCTTAGTTGCATTTTAATTTCATGTTAAATGAAATTTTCCTTTTCTGTTACTATAGACTTACAGCGATTTCAGCCAAGTGTGGCAAGTAACCGAGCATGAATTCCAACAGTCATAAAAATGTAACGTGTAGGTATACATAGGCAATGATATCATTTTTACATTAGAGACGTAGAAACTTCAACGGATGTTATGGTAAAAAGAATTTTCATATAAAGAAATCCTTGTAGGTAAAATAAAGGTTTGGTTTCCTAAGTTGAACCAATTATTTTTCGTATGCTGGTTACGAAGTTAGTTACAAGACAGGTTTATAGGTTAGGTTCAGGTGGGTTAAGAGGCGACTAAGCCCATGCATACACCGGGACCAGAATTGATATATTGTTTTGTCCTCCTTAATGCTGAAACAAAATCTAGTCTTTCTACGAGCTAAATTATTCCAAACCTAATTTGGAGAGATAAGTGTTTCTCCAGTGATTTGCAACTTTAATGCGGCGTTCACAATTCAACGTCAATGGCAAGGGCTAAGTTGAAAAGGAAACCTCTCCGTTCACAATAGGTATTTAAATGGAAATCTGTAATTTCTAAATCAGCTGTACGTAAAATTCAAAAATTGTTTGTATCGGTTTTTGCTTTCTTAAAAAAAATTAATCAATGTGAAGTAATTATATGTACATGAGTATATGTACTTTAAAACATATAACTAAATGCAGCGCAATTAGCCCGAAAATTGTGGCATTTCTCACTATGTGGTGGAACTTTGCTTATGTATTCTTTATGGTTATGAAAGTAGTAAATCTGAAATACTTTTGAAGGGAAGCTTGACGCAAATATGTAAAATACAAACAAAATTATGAACTGCCACTGAAACATTTAGGTACAGAAAAAAAAGGATAACAAGCTGAGAAAAAGAAAAATAAGACGAAGAAGAAGAAATAGAGTTGAGAACATAACATTTTAGACAAAAAAATATTTTCAACAATTGTCTTGATATTTCGTTTTCCTATACTTATTTCCAGAAAATAAACTTTCTGGTTTAATTTCAGGACTGCAACTTTCCTTAAAAACTTCTTTCCGGGATTATTTCGGTGATTATTGCAATAGCACCGGACAGCACATTTCACTACTAAAATGTTAACACCTTAATTAATTTAAATCTAAGGCTTAACCACAAAATTATGACTTCAATTTTTTTTATGAAACATAAATTAAATCACTCAACAATTTAAAGACTATTAATAAAGAAACAAAAACCACGCAAAATGTATAAACCTACAAAAATAGAAATCTGACGTTTACTTCTAATTGGTAGACCTCAGATTCTGCTAGCTATGTTACACATTTAACGGTTGAGAGGGGCACTCTGGGCAAATGAAGCTTCTGTGCTATGCTTTTCTAAGTTGCAATTGTAATTTCGAGATTTGGCAATTTTTGATCGGACGGCAGTGCAATTGTTTAACTGAAATTTATATGATAATATACCTAAATAGGGTGGACTTGTCTGAGACTTCATCCTGCCGCTGCTATCAGGATGCTCACGAAACCTAGGAGCACCTATTCTGCATCTGCGAAGCATTGACCAGGCGGAGATTACTCTACCTAGAACATGCTTATCGTCCACCAAACTACGTGTGGAACTTAAGTCACAGAATGGTTCTAGACTTCATTAACAGTCTAAAATAAACTTAGAAAGGAAGTGAATTGAACTCACACTACAAATTTAATATGTCTGATGTGATAACATAATAATTCAATATTTTTATGTGCTGTGAATTTGTGATACAATTGTTATTTATATCAAAAACTGTAATTTGATGAACACGCACACAATTAAACTCGGTACTCAGGTACTCATATAAGGAATTACTGAGGAACAAATTATTGTGATGATACATCTGGGCACAAATGTAGCACAGTGCTTGTGCTTCGTGTAGGATGTTTTTTTCTTTTTTCTTTTAAGGCGAGCTTCAGCCGTTTTTGTTATTTACTATTTATAAATCTTGCAGCGCAACCTGTTGCAATGTAGATATCGAATTTTGCTTCGGAAATAAAATTTCGAGAGCGGTAATGACAAAGTAGATGTTCCGTCGAGGAACAAAAAAGGTACTTAGAACAAAAAATAAAAATAAGTACTAAAAGCTATACACTCAGCAGAATTTCCTACCGCAACACCAGTCCATAGGGACTATTACCTCAACCAGGGTCCTCTCAAAATTTTAGAGGCATTTAAATTTCTGATATTCAACAAAACCTAAACAATTAAACAATACACAAATTAATCAGAGATAAAAAATGGTAAAGATCATCAGAAACACATTAACTATGGGAGCATCAGCAAAGGAAACAAAAACTAAATCCCGACATATGGCGAACTGTCAAGTCTTCAGACACAAGATTCCGTAATTTACAACCCCACCAAGAGTCCCAGAATGATATAAGCACAGAAAAAAGTTCAAAATTATATCCAAGCACACATTCGTTTTTTCGAGAACCCCAAGGGTGCTACGCACACGAAAATGCGTACATTTTCATAAATACTTATATCGAAAACATGTATAGATGGACCCAGTAGTTGCGAATATTTTCTTTTTTTTCTCTAATTTTTTAATAACAAAAGCAGCTCATTGCTTAATTCTATTTTAAATGATTGCAATTTTGACATACTTAGATATCAGATCACGAAGTTTATGTAGCATTAAGCAGGATTTACATTATGATGACATCCAATTTTTACAGAAATTGTGAGGAAGATAGTTTATTGAAATTTAAATGCTGCGGAAGCAACATCGCAATACCTCAAACGTACAGTCCCCTCTACTTTTTATGGCAAAACTCTCAAACTGTCTAATTGGAAATTGTCAAGTTTTTAATCGTTTTTTCGTAGATATTTAAAGACGGATAATGTAAAGTAATATAATTTTACAATTTCTAAAATATTGCATGAAAGCACACAGGAGTTCGAAGCAAAGGATGAGATTATATCGAAAAAATTTGTCGCAAAATATCAGGTGGTACTGTAATTCAGTTCTACAATCATCATTTTGTACGATATTTTATTTAATAATTATTTCATATAGTAAACAAAAGTTCAGTAATTAATTTGCTAATAAATAATCCCACTCTACTACCCTACCGAACTAACGCCGGTGAAGATAATTCCAGTCCGTTTCGTGTTCACATGACGGATTATCTCAAAGGCGGAATAATTCTAGCAAATTATAAAAGAAAAGCACCACTGCAGTCAATCAATCTTTGAACACACTACTCTCTGCTTGTGGACAGAAAACTACCTCAGAAATAACTTCAATATTTTCTATAAAGCAATGTTTAATATCTTTCAATTTCGCAATATTTAATTACAAACTCAAAACTTACTTTTGTTTATTTCGACAAATAATTTTACTTGACAGATATGTATATGCCATAAAATTATAGTAACAAAACAGCAATATGGCAGCTCCAGTAGCCGAAATTGACAAATTAGGAATGCCAGTAAATATGTTTTAGTTTCAGTAACTATAAAAACTCCCTATGCTTGAGGTCTTTTTATGGTTCCGGACACGCACACAGTGACAGGTCGATGTCCGGAAAAAATTCAGGATGTGTTTGCTTCTCTTGTCACTCATAAATAAATTTCCGTATACGATGCACTATCTCCCTCACAATTTCTGTAAAACTTGCATGTCATCATAATGTAAATCCTGCTTTACCAGTAGTAAATGTGATGTACTCGCATATGTAACCCAACAAACATATACAATAGACCGTCCTTTGTACTGAAATTGAAAAGCGGTCAAAATCAAAATTTGGTTAAATCGGACATCTTTTTGACGTCGACCAAAATAACCTCCAAAATTAAACTGAATGAGTACATCTTGGTTGCCCAGAAAACGTCATTCTAACACCTGAAACACGTCTTTAGACGGAAAAAAAGTCGTCATATTAGCCACCAATTATTAATACAAAATTACGTCTAGTTTAAGACGGTTGGCACATCGAAAGACGAGAACACTTAATGAAAATCTCACTTTTCCACCCTGAAACGACGAATATTTCCAATAGAACTTAAACTAAAATGTAGGGATATTCTTATTTTTTATTATTCGGAAGAAATTATTAATTTTTTACGTTCTGTATCGAGAAAAGCATTTTTCAATGTTTTCGTTCAATTTTCGCTCACAAAAATATTGAGATGAACTTCTCTCGAGAAACAAGTAAGAAAATCAATAATTTCTTGCGAAAAATTAAAGAATAAGAAATTTTGTACCTTTTAAGTATAAGTTGTGCAGTTTCTATTAAGCGTTTTCGTCATTCAATGTAGCAACTACAAATATGAGTTTCCAGGACACACCGATGTACAAATTTTCGAATGGAGTTCAATAACTACATAGTGCATAAATTTGGAAATACGTATAACATTTTATTTCTGTAGGTTTATTATAATATATTGAATTATCAAAAAGATGTTTGCTTCGCCATTTTATTTAGAATCCGTTCAGGCGAATGTTTCAGCCACGTTTTGATGTGCTCGTTAATGTCCGTCTGAGTAGCTTCGGAATTATTTTTAATGATGGACTCATAAATTGAATCCAAAATATTTATGCACTCTTCGAACTACAACTTCTTTTGAAGTCCCATCCACGAGAACTCCTCCAGTACCTCGTCAGTTGCTAGCTGCTTCATGCATTTTCTAACGGAGCATCCGACCCCCTTTCCCCGATTTGCCTCAGTTTTTCCACCTTTAAAAGTGAATTAAAGTATATTTCATAATTTTGAAATTTTTATTTTATCTTACTAATTGTTGTTTCCTAACTCCGTCCATTAAGTCTGTTTCCAATTACTGCCCGTACTGCTGCTTGAATAAGACTAATACAAGTTTTGAAAGCCCGCCCATCCACGAAGCTACGAAAAATCGAAAACTGACGTGAAAATGACGACAAGCAGCGCCACGTCCAAATGCAGTCAAAAACTGACGAGAAATAGACAACACGTGCCTAAACAATAGTACAAAAGGACGACAAAAAGACGGCAAAGCGCTATTATAACTGCGTCTGTTTCAATAAAAATGTCTAAGGCTGATCGTTTTCATAGCACCCGTAAAAAACCTAAGTTTTTATATGGCAGCACCAAGAAGGGACCGATTTAGTCCATTTTTGACATTTATTTTGATAGTACAATGAAAACCCCATGTACCAAATTTCAGCTCTGTACGTCAAGGCGTTCTCAGGCAATCTTCAAATATATAGTGGAAAACGTAATTTTTGTATGGCAACCCCACGAAGTAGTTGCCCGATTTGTCTCATTTTCGAGCTTAATTTTACTTTTTTTTTTAAAGTCCGTGTACAAAATTTCAGCTCTCTAAGTATACGCGTTCTCGAGTTATCGTGCGCACGGACGGACATGCATAAATCGAAATAACTCTTAATATTATGAATGGGTGTCCAATCCATTTTGCTCTACCATCATTATTTCGAGGTGTTACAAACGTAATAACAAGCTTAGTATACCCCATAGGTTTCATCTAGGGTATAAAAGGAAGTCAAAAACAATGAAAAAATCTGAAATATTAGGTTGTAGAGGGTTAACTAGAATTTCGTCTAAAAGACGGCAAAACGCTCTTAAATGTAGGGTCTATTTTGAATCATCAAATGAAGTTTTTTCATATATTTCTGTATAACACATGCATTGTCGGTCATTTTGTGATCAAATTCCGATTACATTATTTAAACTTATACCAACTTAAACTCGTGAAAGGCGTCATATGTCGACTTCAAAAAGTGCCACTCAAAACGAAGTCTATATTTGACGAAAACTAAACTTGATGGTCTTAAAACATTTAATATTGACGTCAAAAGGACGTCGCTGGAAAAGGGTCAATAATAAGTCAGTAGTAAACGACAACTCGATGAATATGTCCTAGTTTCGTAGAAAACTTACGTCTAAATGATGTCGAAATGAGCAAGGAATTCATAATCTATTTTCAGTTAAAAAATAACGTTCTATAGACCAGACAAGTCTTAAAATGTTTGTTCGGTAAGCGGATGATTATTTTAAAACTTCAGCAGCACCACAACAGTCTGGTGGTGGCACTTGCCTAAGGTGTTCCGCATATTGCATAGCAAAACCGTTTGATAGCCAACAATTAAAATTTAACTGTAACCAAAAATCGGTATTCGAAACTTTTTACTATGCAATACGCTTATTTCTTCTGATTGCAGAAAAATTTAACCTGAAATGCTGTACAATACAATAGGCTTCAGCGTTGATACTACTGGGAATCATCAGAAAAAAAAAGAGAACCACTAAAAGCACTTTGAAGTCTCACCCGTACAGATTGCGAGTGTAACTATTGACTACCCAGAAAACCTTTTTCATACGTTACAAAGAAAAAATTACTTCTAATGGACAATTCTACTCAGCAATGAACACAACTAGTTTACGTTTAGTTAGCTCCGGACTATTCCCCTGTAATCTCTGTGGTCGAAATAGATAAACTTAAATGAATATCTGCAGTAGATATGCAGCATCGAAACCAATTTTCAAAGGATTTTCCTTTGACTTTTAATCTGTAAAACTCGAACGTCTTTTCACCAGTTAGTGGGGAAAATTGTTAAGCTTTTGGCTAGCTTACACAGTTTCTGCTAATAGCAAAGTGCTGGTGCCATTGGGGAATTTTATTTTTCTTGCTCTAATGAGTTCATAGTACGGATGGCTGCAACCGAACGTGACTAACTAGTTTGCTTTCTCTTCTCGATATAAAGTAAAAAAAACAACAAATGACGAAGTAATTAGTTTCAATTTGATACGAGACTTTTGCTATCTCCAGAAAACTTTGGTTCCCATTAGCCGCAAGCTTAATTACTGTTTATTGGAAAGACGTGATTTTCAGAGTTAAAACCATTTGCTGATGGGATGACAACATTATTAGAAAGTAAGGATGAAACAGTATTCTACCCTGGGCATGAACTTTCACCAGCCGATATGTGCACTTAATAAAATTACTTATAATACTCAATTAATTCGATTATATCTCACGTACTTTTAAAGTATTATTTTACCGACTATCACATTCAGTTAAATATCATAAATTTATCCATTTCAGATAAAACGTATTTGGAGGAGGTGTAATTACTAAAAATGCCAAACTATTCCAAAGAGGCAGTCTTATTTGCGATGTCGTTCTACTTATCTGGGCATAACTTAGATTTTAGTTCTTAATTCATAATTCTTGCAAAATAGGACAGATACCATTGGTAGAACGATTCAAGAATAAATTTAGGCACAGTGCCAGCTAATTTCTTCAGTCGGTTGTTACTGAAGCCAGAGGAGTGTAATTATATGAAAGAATTGTCTCATTAGCTGGCTCCCGACTTCTGGGGAACTCATCATTGTGAATTTTTGGTCTCATAAGGAGGAAGACAATTTAATAATTCTACGGAAAATGCTAATTATGTCGCGGAAAATTAAATCGATTGAATGTTCTGAATAAGACCCAAAAAAAAAAAAAAACAAATTATGCTCTTCGCCCTCAAGCAATGACACTTCGCTCTTTTGATCTGTATGTTTTGGAGTGATGGATTTTATTCCTAAAACAATTGGACCATTCAAGGCAATATTATGAATTGCAGAACATGGTTGCTTTGTTCACAATTTTCCGAAGAATTTATTGTAATATCTCACTGACAGTCAAATTAATGTTCAAAACAGAGAATAATAAGCTCGTTAAGGTCTATGTAATCCACTCCTATGTACGAATAATGAAAATTACAAAAATGTTTTCAATGGTGATAACCATAATCAACTAAGAACAGAATATCTGAATTAGGAATATTTTGGTTGAAAATTTGATGGAAAACATAAAAATTAGATTTTTTTTTTTTTTTAGATGAGAGGAGTACGGAACTGATTTAGCAGTCATTGGAGAGGCCATGGAGCTCTACTTACAATGAGCTCTTAACGATTACCGTAGCCCCGTATTCTTTATGTGTTTCGTGAAAAACTAGGATATTTTCTTAGTCTCTCTGTAACTCTGAAAATATTTAGATGGCACTTTGCCACACAATTTTTTGTTTAACTAGGTGAGTACTATCACCTCCTTCACTTTTGACCAAACCCCCCGAAATACCATGTATATTTATAAATATAAAATATGAACTTCTATAGTAGGCGATCAGGGGTAACCATACTGATGAGATTTCTCTGGTAGCTGGGTCGAAAAGTTCAATCATTTTTTTTTGTACTTAAAAATATTTTGTAAATTTATTGAAATTATTTTCAATAAACTTCACTCTGTTAGACGAGAAATCTTGTTCGTATAAATATATTCAACATTACGAATTTTACGTTTGTGTCGGATCTATTAGCAAAATTCTTTAGTTCTAGATAAAAACAAATATATAAACAAAAGTTGGAATAATAATACTTAAATGAAAATATGCAGATCTTTAAGATCAGTAATTTCAAAACTGGAGTTCTTAAAAGGGGGCCGCATAATTTTATAAACACACAAAAACTTTTATATTTAATTACAATATAGACAACCCGCTAGCACACCCGAATGCGATGTATTACCCGTTTTTCTTCTTCTTAACCACATCCGTTTCTTTTGATGGAGCATTAATTTCTGATTCACCGTCACTAAACATTCTTGGCATTAATATTTCCGGTAAGTTAAACTGGACAGATCACATCTTCTCTGTTGCCAAAAAAGCATCGAAATGTCTTGGTTTTCTAAAAAGGTGTAAGAAATATTTCAGCCCATCAAATATAGCGCTTCTCTATAAGTCCTATATTAGACTTAGAATGGAATACAACTCCCATATATGGGCCGGGGCTGGTTGCACAGCCTTAGTTTCATTGCAATAATTTGTCATATCGACTCACTCGAGCACCACCGCAATGTTGGATGCCTTTCGCTCCTTTATCGCTATATGCATGGCTAATGTTCTGATGAAATATCTAGTCTGATCCCTTGTAGAATAGTTCCTGCACACAATACCCGCGCTGCATCCCGCGCTCATCCTTTTACCCTTCAAATTACTTTCGGCCGTAAAGTAAAATTCCGTGATGCTTTTTTATCCCGAATAGTGCGAATGTGGAACAGCTTACCATCTTCTGTTTTTCCTCCGGGATTCAATCTGCGGTACCTCCAGCACTTTCCTCATATCCCCTAATCCTTTCCATATCTCCTTTCTGCCATGCTGTGCTTTGCATCATAGGGTATCCCCTGAGCTTGGATTAATAATATATAAAAAAAAAGAATGCTAATTTATTCCTATCAGTCCTTAGCTTCCCTACCTTCTTCCTTTTGATTAGGGAAAAGGAGAAAGATCCGACTTCTTGATGTTATACACGTACATACAATTTACATTTAGGCTATCGCAATCTCCTCTCACCGTGCTGACGAGCTGCCAATACAGATCTTCAGTTTAGCCACTACTTTATCAGCCCGGGATTTTGGCCGATGTAGATACTCATTCACGCTTACAGCTGGGCCATCCTTTTCTACTCGCCGTCCTCAGCGACATGCATTCTTTATAGTTAATGTTGTTATAGGATCAGTTCTTGTTGTTAGTTGCTAGTAACATGCACTACAGCACTCATTCAATTATACGCCTAATTACACAGTATTCCTATATGAACTAGTGGCAATGTGGTCCCTTGATCATGGCACGTAGCCTAGTATATGTCGGGTAAGATACTCCTGTATCCCTGACATGATCCTAACATAGATTGGATAAGGTACTCCTTTATCCCAGGCACGTACCTTTCATGAAAATTGGATTAGGTATACTCTCTTATCCTATGCGCGTAACCTTTATTTTGAGAACTACATTAATATTCTACTTCTACTTCTATACATATTATTATTACCATGAAAACGACAATTCTCTATTTTACATTTTAATTTATTGCGACATTTACACTTCCAACCTTTATTGTGCTTCATAATCTTCCTCTGAATCGATATTAGAATCTGTATCTGCTTCTTGAAAATCTTGCTGTCTGGTCCAGGGCCTCATTCTATCAACTGTATAAAGGTCTGCTAATTATTTTGATACCTGGGGTATCAGCGATGACGTATATATCTTTACCAATTACCTTCTTCACAATATATGGTCCTCGATAGCGCGGGAGATGTTCTCTTGGTTTCCGGTAGATGGGGGTCATGTCGAAGCAATACGAGGTCTTCTTCTTCGCAGGTGGAGGGCATCCTTCTTTTAGAATTTTGTTTAGCTGTGTGTTCACTTGAATTTTGTCTAATCCGTTCAGCCACTTTTTGTCGCAATTCGTCAAGAGGAATGTTGTCTTCTTCATCTGATATTTCGCAGCGGATAGTTTATTTTTCAAAATGCTCTAGGTTTAAATCCGTATAATAATTTCTGTGGTGTTTGACTCGATGGTTTAAGCAATTTAAACCTTTTTGTATGGATAAAATTTGTTGTTCCCAGTCACGCCCATCTATTCTTTTAGTTATTCTAGAGACTGCAGTCGATACGGTCCTAAAGTACCGTTCGATTTGTCCATTTGCTCGAAGTGTTTTGACTGCTATCTTGATATATTGTATGCTGTTTTCTGAACAGAACTGTGCAAACGTAGATGATGTGAAAGAGGTTCCACGGTCTGTAACTATTTTCTCTGGCATGCCGAAATATTGCGATATATCTGCAAGAATTTTAATAAAACATAGAGTTTTTGTACTCTTTACTGGCTTCAATACATAAATTTCATGAATGCATCAATAATCCCTAATATATATTCAGTTCCTTGTAAGCTTTTAGGATACGGTCCAAGGTGATCTAAGTGAATAACATAGAAAGATACCGGTTTGAGTTCTCGTGGATTTAATTGATAATGAGTTTCATCCTTGTGTCTTTTATTGTAAAGGCATTCGACATAACTGATAGTGGCCTTCAGGGGTCACAAATGCTGTATACTGTCTTTATTCTGGCTCAATAGATACTTGATAGTATAGACTCATCATATCTAGGTTTATGAATATTTGTCCTCCTCCCATCTCATTTAATTGTTCCTCAATATTTGAGGTGGGAAAGCTCTCTCTACTGGTTGACTCATTCAACCTCCTATAATCGACACACATTTGGTGTGATCCATTTTTCTTGCGCACCAAGTCCAGCCTGCGTACTCCGAGGTTGAAGCTTCGAGAATGTTGTTATTCTTTAATTCATCTATAATTTCCCGCAATTCATTTCGTAAACTAATTGGTACACTGTAGGGCTAATAATTTACCACCTTTTTTCCTTAAGCTGAATTTTCATTGTCACCCAATCTGTTTGTCCAATTTCTTTAGATTTTGTAGAAAAGCAGCTTCTGTAATTGTTTACAAGTTCCATGAACTGCTTACGCTCAGGTTCTGTGAGATCGGTTTCTAGATGAAGATCTCTTTCTGTCTAGGGTTGCTGAATAATTCTCATTTGGTCCCGCACTTTGCAGTTTAATCGTCGTCCGCCAGAATACTGACTCTCACTTCTTTCTTCCTCGAAGTTATCTATTAATATCTCGAGCAGTTTCCATCTTTTGACCACCTTAATAATGCAATGGTATGAGCTACGCAATCAAATTTTTTTGCATTGGATGGGCCTAACGTTCAGCTAAATTGAAAACTTAGTAATTTATCTCAATTATTCAAGTCACTATGACCGAAAATGTGTTCGAATTTGTAGTTTAGTGAAAAATCAATGAATTAATTAAAAAAGCAATACGTAATTATTGGATAAACTGAAAATAGCAAAAATTTACCACTCTACATGCATGAACTGCCAAGAAATGACAACAACAGGTACACGATGAATTTTTTGCATGAATTTCATAAACCCTGCATAATAAGCACTAGTAAAATTTGCAGATTATGAAGTTGAAGCATACAAGTTCATCTTTTAGTATATAAAATACATAAATTGTGCCATTATTGATACTTTAAAAAAACGCTTCTCTAACATGAGTAATTTTGGAAAAATTAATATGTCTCTCGAAAATTATGTATTCATCCTGGAGCTAAAAATTACTAAATAAAAAATACTACAGATCACTTACCTAGATAATTAATCCATAAATTCTCAGGCAAACCGCAAAATAATACAGCACTTCCGAACTGTCAAATTGACATGGATAAAATTCAAATTGGCTAACTCGAATTCACGCAACACATTAGAGATACCAAGTGCCAAGTGATTAACTATTATTCACCATAACTTTATAAATTATTTCACACAATATGCGCGAAAGAGGCAGACGTGAGAAAAAGACGTCAACAAATTTACGTTCCCACATTGGAAAACATCATAATATTGCAGACAGCCGCCGCATTGATGTATCATTGAAAATATAATAAATCTAATTAGTTAGTTAAATTAAATTTTCCAAGACTGGTTTCCATAATTTAGAGAAGTTATCCTGAACGGACAAGTATGCCAAAAATCCAATTTACATGTGCAACTTGTTAGAAAATGGCTGCCAAGCCGGTATAAAAGAGAGGCCCTCCTTAAGAAAGTTCTCAGTTTTTCGACATGGATTATAGTTGCTACTTACTTAAAATTAAATTAGCGAATCGAATATGTTTTGTAATGCAGCTGTAATCGAAAACTACAGTTAGATTACAGCATTTAGGCGAGTAGTGTAGCTGTATATTAATTGAAAAGATTATGTGATATTATGTTCACTACTGCATTTATTGATGATCATTCCAATTATATTCTGTATATTCTAACCAGTTAATTCATACACAATTATTACTTAATTATTAATGAACATAAATTTTCAAATCGCTTATGTACTTAACATGCCGTATCTTGGCATATGGTTGATTAAATGCAATTTAGAAGTTTTTCAAATTCACCGCATTTATGCACTACTTATTGGTTCATTTAAATCTTATGTTCTTAGCTACGTTATTTCTGTGCATATGTAATTAAAATATCAGAACGAAAATATACTTAATTGTATGCAGGAAACCGAAAACTAAATTTTATCCCAACTTATTAGAACTAACACACAATACTTATCTTACACCCAAATTACAGTTTTTTTTCTTTCCAGCACTAACTGTACCAATATACCAGCAATATGAATAATATAGTTCTGTAGGTATCCTTTATGCTATGCTTTGATTTGTTGAAGAAGAATTAAAAAAAAACAGGTTGTTGCTGGATCTTATGCTTCTGCATGTGCGATCGGTGTCGAAACAAATGAAAGATTTCTTAGGGCTCATCTCTCTTAAATAGTCTCTGAGCCGCCATTTTGTAATAAGTGCCAAAAGAAAAATGCGAATTTAGCATATTTTTCGTATCATAGAAACTTTTAAAATTTGTGCACATCATGAACATGGTTTTTCTCTAATTTATTCTTAATTATCCATTAATTTTCCCAAGTTATTTAATTAGATATTCTACTTTTTACAAAAAAATAACAATATGGAGTCCTCCTGCCATATTATGTCATTTTCCGATGTGGACCGTAAATATTTCTCAATTTTGTTGCATCTCGTTCCCACACCTGTCTCTATCCCACTCATTGTGAGAACTGAGTTTTTGAATTTTCTAGCTTTCCTAGCTTACCTGATAAAATTTGCACCTTTTAAGCTTCATCAACAGGTTGCGCTTGGGTGAATTACTTAAATTGACTTTTCACCGCATCAATTTGTCAATTGTAATCGGGGTTTTTTAGTGCGAAATTGTCGTGTTTTGTTTGTTGTTTTCTCGACAAACTAATTGATTAATAATCCAAGTAGGTGGATTTTAATATCTTTTATATGTTTATTATTAGTTCTTTGTGAGTTCCGGCATGAATAATTTGTAAGAAATATATGCAAATTCTGCTAAATTATTCATGTTGGAAAAGTGATTTTCGAAATGTCAACAATGACAAAAAGGGTTGCAAGTGTGTTTTATGCAGGATCTATGAAATTCGCGTAAAAATTCCAATGTTTATGTTTCCTTAGTGTTGTTGTTGTATTGCCAAGAAATTCGTTTTCTTTGAAGTTTGCATGAAAACTTAATTAATAGAATAATTTTTGTTCGCCAGCTGTTAGTATGGTTTAATTTAAACTAATTGAAATATCTTTTTCCTCTTTCAGATTGTTCCTGATGCTGCTGGATGAATTTAAAAGGACGACTGGAGGACTATACTAATACTACTGTTTTTATTTTATTTCAGGTGTGCTCAACAGAATAAGAAGTACAAAATGCTGCGTTATTCTACATATATGTAAAGGTCTTTTTGTTGCAAGTGGTATTTGGCGAATTTTAAGATAACTATTTGTGTGGTTTATTAATCATAAGTTAACATAAATTTAGATTTGGTTGAGTTTATTAGATAACTGCTATTTTCGTCTAAAGTTAAACAATTGCTTACTTACAGCATTAAGGATGAATAAATTTGTAAGCATTTTCTTCCCCCTTTTTATTTTAAATGGTTTTTATGATATTGATTTGAAACCTTCGGTAAAATATTAGAAACTCTTCAATTCAATTGCTACCGGGCCTAGGTTTTTGAAAAAGATGCGGCATTTTTATTTAAAAATCAAACACCTTAATAAAACGTATTTTTTCTCCCACCTCTAAACAATTTTTCATGTGCACGCCAATTTTTATTATTTTTCGTACATGGGTTTTTCAAACATATATGTCAATGCTACCGGGGCTGTTCTTCGAAATTTGTTCATATTATCATTACATTTATAACATTAAGATTAAGAGGCCTGTAACTTAAATAAAATTTATTGCTACACGTTTATTTTAACACAAGAATGAAAATTGAGCTAATTTTATTCAGTAGTGCAAAAACCGGATAAATCCCCTAAATAGTTTATCTTACAAAAATCGATTTGTAAGCCTCTATCGTAATAAAAAAATCAATGATTTATTCATTTTAGTTCTCAACAGCTTTGCGTGGTGACGACAGGATCTAGTAGTCCAAGCAAATACTCAGTTTTGTATGAATGTGCATCATTTTGATAAGTACTTTACAGACATTATCGGTAGGCATTGCTAATGTGATTAGAACGAAAGCTCACGCTACTACTACAATACAATACAATACAATACATTTATTCGGCCTTGTACAGAAGATTACAAAATCTTATGAGTATAATTAGGTGGAAAAAAAAAACATAAGTAACATTAAAATTAAACCAAAAATGAGATAATAATAAAAATAAATATTATAACAAATAAATAAATGAATAAATAGAAAAAAAAGATAAAAAAAAAAAAACAAAAAAAGGAAATCCAAAGATAAAAAGAAAAAGAGAACTTAGAGATAAAGAGCCAAAGAAAAGAACAAAAATAAAAAAATAAGTAAATAAATAAAAAATACAACAAATTAAAAACAAAAGAGAAAAAAAAAATAAATAAATAAATAAAATTAAGAATTAATTAAGACAATGTAACAAGAATTTTAAGATCTGAGAATAAATACCAATCACAATCTAATAACTAGTTGAGGTAATCTTTGACTAGCTTAGCAAAGGTCAGGCCGGAACCTGTGCGCTGAATTAAATTTGGAAGAGAGTTCCATTTTCGGGCAGCTTGGACGAAGTAAGAGCGCTCACCGTACATAGATGTACATCTCGGGACAAGGAGTTGAAGACCTCTATTCGAGTGCAAGAACTGAAGGCTTTCGGAGAGATATGCAGGGGATTTGGTGTAAATTAGCCTATGAAGGAAGATAAGCCTCCGACAAGTTAAATAGGCCTCTAGAGAGCTACCGAGTAGGGACGTAGCAAGAGCAGATACATGAGCGCTCCGAGGAAGATTATAAATATAACGGATGACGTCGTTAAAGGCTACAGTAACTCTTCTTTGACAAATTGAGTCTAGTCTGCTAAAAATAAGGCTCCCATAGTTGAAATGGGGGAGGATAAGAGTCAACGCCAATTTCCTGCGAAAATCCACAGACAGGCAACTGGAGGAAATAGAAAGTTGACGAAGACTGCCATAAATTTTCCCCATCAAAGCGCTGATGTAGTCGCAGCAACTAAATTTCGAATTGAGTTGAATGCCCAAATTCTTAACTGACTGAACATATGCAAGCGTGGAATTATTCAACCGAACTGAAGGCAAATCAGATATAGGGAGAACGGTTCTATATACCGGCAGACAGTAAGACTTGTTTGGGTTAATGGCAAGCTCATTACCCATTGCCCATTCGTGTACCTGCTGTAGGTCATCATTGATTCGAGCAATACAGTCCTCGACCAGGCCTATGGGTCTACTAAGGTACAACTGAACGTCATCGGCATACAAATGCACAGAAGCGCTATTCACAACAGAGGGAAGGTCATTTATATAGAGGGAGAAGAGAATAGGCCCTAGAACCGAACCTTGAGGAATACCAGCGGAAAGGGACAATGGAGCGGAGATAGAATTATGTACTTTTACAACTTGCGCACGGTTCGAAAGGAAAGCAGAAATTAACCTAACGGCCGATGAGGAGAAGCCATATTTTGTGCCTAGTTTGCAGATTAACTTGATGTGACTCACCGAATCAAAGGCCTTACTGAAATCGAGTAGGACCAGTACTGCTAAATGATCATTGTCAAGAGCCTTATGAATATCAGATGTGACTTTTAAGAGAGCAGATTCACAACTGTGACCTGGGCGAAATCCTGATTGCCAGCCTGACAATATATTCTCTTCCCCCACATATTCCATGATTTGCGTGTACATAATTTTTTCGAGTATTTTAGCAAGAAAATTGAGTACACTAATAGGGCGGAGATCACAAGGTAGGGAGGGATGAGATTTCTTTGGAATGGGAACAACTATTGCTTGCTTCCATTGAGAGGGAAATTGTGAAGTGGTAAGACACAAATTATAAATATGCGTTAAGGGACATGACAAGTAGATCGCTAGTAGCTTTACGAACTTGGGTGGTAAAGTATCAGGTCCAATAGAATTAGACTTGATGGAATACAGGGTCGAAAGAACCTCGGATTCATCCACACAATGAAAGGAGAAACCCTCATGAGAGAAGTATTCCTGAAAGTTGTAGACAGGCGTAGTTGCAGCCACAGAGCTAGAAGCAAAGTAGTTGTTTAGGTCATCAGGATTGAAATTTGCAACTGGTGGGTCCTTCCCATGAATACCGAGACTACGAACATTATTCCATAGCTTCTTCGCAGGAAGTTTTGGATCTAGCTTGGTCCCAAAATAGGCACATTTAGATGATCGAAGCAAAGAAATAACTTTATTGCGCACTCTTTTATATCTACCATGAACTACACTGTCTTGAGTTCTTCTAAATCGCTTAAGCAAGAAATCACGCTCAGCCATCGCTTGACGAATTTCATCTGTAATCCAGGGACATTTATTGTCACGAATACTGCAAGTCTTCAGAGGTACATACTGATTGTATAAACGCAGAATGGTGTTGGTTAAGATAGAAACTTTACCATCCAGGGACTCCTCATCATATAGGTGATTCCAAGAAATTCCGTTACAATCGTCTGAAAGTGCCTGCATATCAATGTTTTTAAAATCCCGATAAATGAAGGAGACTAAAAGTGGAATAGCGGACAAATTCATCTCGTATGTTAAAAACAGAAAATCGTGATCAAAGTTGCTTGGTGGAGAAATTTGAGTATGAAAGAGAATTTTATTAATGTTGGTAGTAAGCACATAATCTAGCTGAGAAGGCGAGTCAAAATTTTAGAAGCTCGGAATCGAGAGCTTTATTTTCTGCCATTCAGCCTTAAATATGTGAAAAGAACAATTACTTAAGTAAATATAAGTTGTGAATTGATTAAAATAAATGTGGATTTATTAAATGAAAAATCTTGTTCGTATAAGATTAAAATACAACATTTTAATTTTAAGCAAGACTTAGTGGTAATTAAATAACATTAAGCTAAAATTGAGCAAAGAATAATACGAACATACGCAATAAATACACTGTTACGAAATCTCTAGATTTCCCCCAGGATGAAGATAAAAGGTTGCTGAAACTTCAAGTGTACGCTAGTGCGCTGACGAAGAAAGCGAAGCAGTGCATCGCAGCAGGTACCAGAAATCTAAAGCTGGCTTCCCACGACCCGTGGTTTCACACGCCGCGCCGCGCGAGCACAAGCCAACGCGCCGTGGGAAGGGTCCGGCTCGAGGTGGCGCGAGCTCGCCTGTGCTGACGCGCCCGATCCATTTCGAGTCGGTAACTTCAAGGGCGCGGCTCGAGCGTGCGCGAGATGGCTCGAGGCGGCGCGTGACATTTACTCTTCATTTCGGCGGCACCGCGCCGCAAATCAACTCGAGCCAACACGCGCCGTGGGAAGTGTATAGGCGCGGCGCGGGCTGACGAGAGCTCGTATCAGGCTTCCCACGGCCTGTGATTTCACGGGCCGCGCCGCGCGAGCACGAGCTGGCATGGCTCGTGAAACCACGCGCCGTGGGAAGCCACCTTTAGAGATGCGTAGAGCCCCCTCATGCGGCGAATTCTGGAGGGGTGGTATTCGCAGAAGGCGGTTCTTGGAAAATATTGTTGGAATTTTAAATTGCAAAGAGGGGGGCCCATATTGGGAGAAGACGGTTCTTGAAAGATATTTTTAAAATTTTAAATTTCAAAGGGGGTGGATATTGGGAGATGGTGGTTCTTCAAAAGTATTTTTAAAATTTTAAATTATATAGTGGGGGGGGGGTATTGTGAGAAGGCGGTTCTTGAAAAATATTTTTATATTTTTAAATTGCAAAGGGGGGGGGGGGGTGTTGGTAGAAGGCGGTTCTTGAAAAGATTTTTATAATTTTAAATTGCAAAAGGGGGCGTATTGGGTGAAAGCGGTACTTGAAAAATATTGTTATAATTTTCGATTGGAAAGTGGCATTGGGAACATGCGGTTCTAGAAAAATATTTTTAAAATTTTGCATTGCAAAGGGGGGGGGGGGTATTAAGAGAAGGCGGTTCTTGAAAAATAATTGCAAAGTGTGCGGGGGGGGGTGTAGAGTGCATCAACACACACACACACCATTAAAATAAATTAAGCAAATCATACAAGACACCCATAAGGATTCACTGCAGTACATGCAGAAAGAATTAAACAAAAAGAACATTGATCAGGCAAAACACCCATAAGGTGATTCACAGCATTCTTTTGGATATGCAGAATGCCATACAAAATGTTAAAATAAAACAAAAGCTATGTCCACCTGTTTATGGACAAGCGAAGTGCATTAAGCACATATGAGTGTCATGTATCAATGAATACACGACGGCAAAGCTTTACGCTATGCCTTTGCTTTGCAATAAGAAAAGCAAAAAAACAACAGCATATGGTACGATAGAGTAAACGATCAATGAAAAGCATTACATTGTAGCTTTCTTTGTTTACTTCTACCTGGCTGAAACTTTGGGTAATGATCAATAATTGAATATAGCAATGGCTGAAGGTGTGTGATTGGTTGAAATTATAGAAATAAGTAATGTCAGCACTTTTCATAATGTATAAATTCAGTGTAATTATATGAAATAAATCAGAGATTTTATCAAACTCCACGGGTGCGTATCTATTCTAGATCCTAACTGCGAGCTCCCTAGCTCCAACATGGCTGCACCTAAAGGTAACTGGGCTCTCTAGCTCTACCATCTTTTTATTTATCTGGCTATCCTAACAGTGAGCCCTATAGCTCCCACTTGGAATAGTCGCTTGGCTAACCGAGAGCTTCATCGCTCCTATCTGTCAAGCACACTGTTTCACAGCGTCTTAGGAAGCACTTGGACAGTGAAATAAGAAGACTTTAATATTTCTTTTCATTGTCAGGTTTGAACAATAAAGGAATAAGTTTTCTACAGGGGGTATTGGGAGAAGACGGTTCTTGACAAATATTTTTATATTTTTAAATTGATTGGGAGAAGGCGGTTCTTGAAAAATATTTTTTTAATTTTGAATTGCAAAGGGGTGGGGTATTGGGAAAAGGTGGCTTTTTAAAAATATTTTCACATTTTTGAAATGCAAAGTGGGGTGTTGGGAGTAGGCGGTTTTTGAAAAATATTTTTCAAATTTTAAATTGCAAAACGGGGGGGATTGGGAGAAGGAGATTCTTGAAAAATATTTTTATAACTTAAAATTGCAAAGGAGGATATTCGGAAAAGGCGGTTCTTGAAAAATATTTTTAAAATTTTTAATTGCAAGGGGGGGAGGTATTGGGAGGAGGCGGTTCTTGACCCATCGGCCTGAAATCAAGCACCCAAGAAACGAATTGAACTAGAGAAGAACAGCCAAGGAGTCTTTTCTATGCCCTGATAAAGATACGAACACGAAAAGTTTTTCTTGAGAACTAAAAAAAATTATGATAATTAAAAAGTACCGGTGAAATAAAGAAAATATATTACGAGATAACGAAATCAACGGCCTTGTTCATTTTATCACAATTGAGAATTCAACCAACATCTGTGGAAAAGGGGTGAAAACATCAGTGAACGGACAAGTTACCAAACGGGTCTTTTTAGTACCGCTTCGAAGGAAACAAAGATAAATAACTGCTTGTCCAAATTGAATTTTCCATAGTTTTAAAATAAGGTGATTTGATATATTAAAGCAAATTTAATTTATTTCTATTTTTTTGCATTAAGTACAGAGAAAACAAAAATTCACGAAAAAGCGTCAACGAATCAAAACAGGGAAACAAAGATCGTAATTTCTGGTCAGAATTTTATTTCGATGGTTTATACATAAGTAAGAAATTTGGTTCGTGAGAACAAATTTTGAGTATAATATCGTTTTTTTGTTTTTTGTTTTGTAAATATTAGAACACTGCGAAAATAGAAAAGAAAGTTCACGAAAAAGTTTAAAAGTTCAAGGAATCAGAATGGAAGAACAAAGATCGCGATTTATGATCCAAAATTTACCTTATCGTTTTAAAAGCAGGAAGTTTAATATATGAAAACAAGTTTTTGATTTATTGCCAACTTTCCTCGATGTCAGATGAAATCAAATCACACAGGGGCCCAATAACGTGCAGACACGCGTGACGAATCGTGTTTGCATGTACGTATGCCAAGTAACGAAAGGATACTTCCACTTAGCAAGAAGAATTCGCTGTTAACTGGAGAGGTCAGCTAGTGTTCCTGGAGGATCCTTTCAGTCTGCCCGAAGTGATAGCACAAGCTGCCAAGTAGAGATGCTCCGAGCGCGAGCTCCCTGAAGAGTCTACACGGCACAATACGCTTTGGACTTTTTTTACATTTTTTTTCTTGGGTCACTTTACCACTATCACTGCACTACCATCGGATCTCTGCCTACCTAATCAGATTTCTCGATCGTTTATGTGAACACTTCACGATCTTAATTTTGTTGTGGTTAATGGATAATCGCATTTTTGCAGTCAGAAACTTGCAACTAACTCGACTGTCAAAGTGATTTGATTGCGACAATGAGCTGATTATATATGTCACGGCAGTGTAGAGTGTTGATTACATCGTACTGAGGAGTGTAACACTTTATACTTTCACCTATGCGAAGATATGCCTTTAGCAGGGAGCTTTACCTCTATGTAGTCTGTGGAGTGCTTGGCGCATTCAGCGAAATTTCTCCACTAAAGTCAAGAATCAGTTTCAGTTCCACTGTTAGTGGGAAGTAAAGTTCGTCCCGGGATAATCGACAAAAGTTCACTACAAGGTGCACTACCAATCGCGCTGGAATTCAAGTATCGGCTTTCCTTCCCCTTCCAAGTAATACTGCTCCCTCGTCACCGCTCGGCCAGAGCAATTTTATTATTTTAACTACTAAAAGTGAACCAAAATAAGAAAGATGATCAACGAACATAGGTTCAATTCTAGTATAACCCACACATTCATAAGTGAAACTAACTAGATAAATCGCAAGAAACGTTCTGGTGAATATAATCCCACTATTAACAATGATCTAGGTGTATTTTACAGTTATAGCTACGTTACGCTACACTACTTTCTTCATTTAAATATCTCGAAGAATTCATAATTTTTCCTTTTGTAGTCTGGCTGATGGAATTTAATAAGAATTTATTTACGTTTATTACAATTTTGAATTATAAAATTGAATTGAATTAAAAAGTTGATAAAAACCATCGGAATTTGTGCCGAATAAACTCCACTGGTAATTTTTCTTCGCCCATCTCATTTACTTTGTATAAAATTTTTAGTTCACAAAATTGTTCAATAAAACGTTCAAAAAATTAAAAAATCCTCCCTTCAAAATTAACAGTTTTTCATTAAATTTCATGAAGATTGTTTTGCTGCATAAATTGTTCTCAAAATTTTATCATTACAAAATTGGAAAAACAATTTAAGATATTTAACATATTCTGCCCTTGTTGCTCATTGTTGTAATTGAATTTAATACATAACAGATAACAGCACACTATTCTACTAAAGAATGTTCCAGCTGAACATTAAATGAAATTATTATGAAATACGCAAATAACTCGCATTTAAACTTTACGTTAATTTTCTCGTACATGCGAAGTTATTAGTTAATGCATTTTGCTGGTTGAGGGTAGCTCGACTGGTTTGGCTCCTTCCAGGGAAATTATTGTAATATTAACATAATAATTTCCGCGAGTTTTTCGAGATGTAGGAGGATTTGGATTAGTAAGACAGTTTTATGCGACCCGCGAGCTATGCGAACAAGTACAGCTGCAATGCAAACCTCCCCTTGAATTAAATTTTATTTTCGTCAGCAAAAGTCAATTGCCTTCTGTCTTTTCTAGATTGTAATGCAAGTTTGTTTGTAAAAGCGTGCCAGCAGCAATTTCACCAAACAAGTGAGGGCAGACGCACCCACAAAATCAATATAATATTAGTAGTACAACAAGTACAACAAGCGGGTGGCAGTAAACTAAATCTAATGTCAAGATTCCCTGCTGACACATCTGTGTTTGTTAGAGAAAGCTTCTCGCCAAATGATTATCATGTCTTCAGAGAAGCTCTGTCTTCACTAAAAATGGTATTGTCCATGTCAAACTGAAGGAGAACGATTTCAGAGCTAAAAAAGTGCTGAGTTCAGATGACCTGAATTCTTGCTTAGTGACTGAAACTACTACTGGTAATTAACGCATCTTTACTAGAAGCTGGAGCATCCCAAATACTATCATGCAACATTTTTCACTGGGATTTATGATGTGTAAACATTTCTTCTTATGTTTAAATTACTTTTTCTCTTTTATCCTATTCGTTTGTAGTTTAATTAGGTTGCTGTTCGGAGAGCCTTCTAATTGTATGCGTTGTAATTTTTCCTAGGTCACTAATGATTGACGTACTTAGTGCAACGAACAAGGTAAGAACGCTAATTAAAATCTGTAGTAAAAAAACTAATACTTGCTCAACGCTAGAAGTGTCGATGAAATGCGTGAAATTTTTGTTGACTCGGGTTTTCATGTGATTCTTGTTAGTGAGTCTTGGTTGAATGTCTCCACCCCTTCTAGCTTGGTATCTATCTCTAGATTTAAAGTCTTTCGTAGCGATCGTGAGGGACGAATGGTTGGTGGCGCAATATATGTAAAAGACTGCTTTAAATCTAAAAACTTAGCTTCATTGAGCATTCATAATTTGGAGTTCATTTGAATTGAGGTTAATACTGGGGCATTGCACTCCAAATGCTTTGATTGCAATAATGTGATAGAGTTTGTGGAATCTTGCAGCATACATTCGTGACGTTATAATAAGATAATTCTTGGAGGTGACTTTAACGTTAATATCTTGTGAGACAGTTCTGCTATGCTCTGTTTTGTGGATATTATGAGGAGTCTTCACCTCGAAGTATTTAATGATAGCCCAACCATTTTAACACAAGCTCACCTTCATTGCTAGAGATATACCTCACGACAGATTCAAGCAATGTAGAATTTTTTGCTTAAATTGATCCACCTAGCATATTTGATCATGATATACTATTCCTCACTTAAAAAATGGATTTCTGTGTTACGAATCGTTTGTTCTCACACAGAAATTACAACAATATTGATCATGATAGTGTTTCAGAGGAATGCATGAATTTTATTCCCGAATTTGCGAGTTTATCCACTCCAATTGATGATCGTCTGGCAATCTTTGAAGGTTTTATAAACTACATTTTGGATAAATATGCACCTGTGAGAACTAAATGCTTAAGATCCACCAGTAATCCATGGTTCTCCAGAGAAACTCACTCCCTGATAGAGGAGAGGGAGTATTTTTACGTGACAATTTTATGCGGAATATGTATCGAATATCATGGAATATGGTAAGGTCTGCTATCCGCAAAGTGAAGCCCGAATACTTCCAATCCAGACTTGATATTAACTTGGGCTCAAGGCTTCTGTGGAGTAACAGGCTTCTGTGGAGTAACAGGAGAGTACAGGCTATACAATAATGAGAAGGCTTGCTGCAATCTTCATCTTGATGAACTAAATCAATATTTTACTACCAGCGTAGTTTCTGCAATGCCACAATAATTGGCAGAGATCGCAGTCGAAACTTTGGCACTCTCACTAGTAAACTCTACGGCACCAAAATTACCAAACTCGTTTTCTTTCAGGTGCGTTGATTGTGATGAATTGTCCATCGCCATTTTTTCTATAAAGTCCGATGCTGTTGGACCAGACTGCCTACCTTCATGCTTTCTTAGAAGTATTTTGACGAGCATCCAAAATAAAATCCTACTCCTACTCAATACATGCCTTACAACAACTACGTTTCCCTCCTCATGGAAAGTGGCCAGTGTCATCCTAATTGCCAAAAATAAATCACCTACCACTGATTATCGCCCAGTAAGTGTGTTATGCTTTCTGGCAAAGACCCTTGAAAAGCTCATGTACTATGGCATTTGAAACTTTTTTTTAGAGGAAAATCGTATGATATCGCCCTGGCAGTCAGGTTTTCGCTCCCTCCACAGTTGCGAAACTGCTTTATTATGTCTTACCTCCGATTTGCGTGCGGCACTTGATGAGGATGAGTTTGCAATAGTGATATTGCAGGACTTTTCCAAGGCCTTCAATAGCGTAAACCATTTTAAACTTTTATTAAAAACTAAAAAAATATTTTCAATTTTTCTAGTTCAGCCTATAGGCTTGTGATGAGCTTGCTGTCAAATCGAAAGCTACGAGTAAAAGTGGATGGTGAGTTTTCTGGTCTATTATCACTGTATAGAGGTGTTCCACAATGTTCTATTCTTGGACCTCTTCTCTCTTATAAATGATCTGCCACAGAAAATCCAATTCGCTAAGATTCACTGGCATGCGGATGACGTACAGATTAACCATAGTAGTTCTATCGGACTTATCGAGGACTGTTTGGGGTGCATTAACGAGGATCTAGCAAACTGATCTGAGTGCGCTGCTGATTATTATATAATGTTAAACCCTGCGAAATGCTCTGCAATCCCAATACACAACCCAGGTTTTGACCCCGAGTAGCTTCCACCAGTTTGTGTCGACTCTGTTACCCTTCCGTATGTAGATAAGGTTAAGAGCCTTGGAGTTATGATGAATTCCAATTTAAAGTGCACAAATTATATCAGCACAAAATTGAGAAAATTTATTCCTGTCTGCGGATATTGTGGTTGTGATATACTACCACTCCGCACTAGTGAAAGACTTGTCAAGATTTTGCTCTTGCCCTAAACTTGATACTACCAGTGAACGTAGAATGGATGTAACCTTTAATAACTGCCTTCGGTTTATCCATGAACTGCGACGTTTTGAGCACAGCACATAGAACATCCTTGTTACGCTGTACATTGCAGACATACTTGCATCGCAGAGCGTTGATCTTCCTCTTTGGATTTATTACCTCAAACCTAGATATGATCGCTTACAATTTCTGCGTTCAGCAAGACGCCGAAAAAATCTTATTCCCAGATTCTCTAAACGAGTCATGGAGGGTTCTTTCCGAAAAGCATGCATACTTTTATAACGTTACTCCGGTCACATAATCTTTAGTATTTTATTATTCCTTTCAGTGTTTTTTTTATTTTTTTATTTTTACTTTTAATATTTAAATAATTCTTTGTTTTCGTTTGCTAAATTATCTTTTCTCTTTTTTCTTCTCTACATTTGCTGATATAATTTCTTCTTCTTAATTGAATTAAATTATTTAATTTAGTCTCTCTTTTTTTTTAATAAATACGAAAATATGACATACTTAGTAGTAGACAATAATTATGGAAAATACACCGCTAACGAGCACGACCAATGGCCGACTAAACTCGCGCTGAACTGTAGTCGGTTTATCGGCGTTTTTCAAGAGTTGAATAAATTCCAAGAAGGAAAATTCACTATTGATACATTTCCAAAAAGTGAGTCGTTCGGCTGTATTCTAAATACCGGAAAAGGTGTTTAGATTTTAAATATATCGCTATTTATATGCGTGGTACGGCACTTCAAAATGTCGGTAAATACACAGAAAATACCAAGCCGCACGAAAAATTATTAATTTTTAAAGAAAATTAAAAACTGCAGTCTGCCATGCGCAGCACCAAAATTAAGTTTTGTAGTGTGTGTGTACTGTCTATAAATAACTGAAAATCAATTCTATATCAAGTCTGTGAAAAAAACGGACCACCTCCCATCTGTTGTCGGTCAACTTTTTACAGTCGGCTGTGTGTATTGGATGTCCAGTAATATGCAGTTTGACCATTTTTAACGACAGTAATGTTTACAACCGATTTTCCTTCGTATGCTTCAGTAATATGTATACCTGGAACAACTGGTAATATTTGTGATTATGCTAAAACAAAGTTGTACACCACTTTTGAACTTTAATCTAACTATACATCATAAAATGTGTTATAGGTCCATGTTTGTTGTCATTGATGTTTCGTATATCCTGGAAAATGATACTGTTTAGTGCCTTTATTTTAGGCAAAATCGAACGGTGATAACAAAAGAGATCAAAAGAAGGAACATAAGAGTAGTTCAGATAGGTAGCGAAAAGAGAGCGAGGATATCAGAAATCGGAGTCATGTAATAAACGAAAAGATTGGGATCGCCAGAAAAGTTCAAGGGATAAATATAGCAGTAGTTTAACAAAATTAAAAATAAAGATAGCGATAAGAATTCAACTTCTAAAGACAAGGAGAAACAGAAGGGAAGTTCGAGCGACAAAAATAAGAGGAATTCCCAGCGAAGGAAACATGGAAGCAGCAGCTGAAGTAGTAGCTATGTCGTAGGCATTTAATAAAAACCGTTTGTGTATGTGTATATGTGTGTGTATGGGGGTGGTGGGTGTGGGTGTGTGTGAGTATGTGTCGCAGGCCTGGGTGCGACCTCCCCCTTCACCACACATCTCCCTCTCCTAGTATTTGGTTAAATCGGGTGGTATTACACTATCGGCGTAAAGGCTTGCGGATCGTGCGTTGATATATATTTGCTTATTTTATTATTTGCCTGGAGAGCCAGCCGGCATTTAATTAAAAGCCGTCTTTTAAGTAATTGCCTAGGCAGATAATGGTAAAAGAAAGATATCAATACGATTTTTATTGAATGCCGACATTTAATTAAATTCCTAGGCTTTTAAATAAATGCCGGTTTTTATTAAATGCCTACGACACTTATAAACGCAAAACCGAAATGAAGCATGAAATTAACCTAATTGTATCTCAAATATTAGTATTTTTTTTTGTTTTGAAAAAAAAAACAGTTTTGAAAAAAAAAACAGTTGGAACAGGAGAAACTCATCTCAAGCACGAAGGCCATAGCGGCCCATTGTACTATCCTGAATTCCATGCCACAAAACCTTCCTGTCCTCTTAATGAAGCGCATCAGGTCTTGGTGAAGAAGGCTTTTCAGCTCATCCCCAGATAGAAGTGCAGACCCTAGAGCATCCAGTCGGTTCCAGGTGAAGACCGGACACTCACACAAAAAGTGTTCGGTTGTCTCAGGCTCTCCCTCCAGGCAGGAGAGACTCTCAGGGCTGTCAACAACTCCCATCCTTGTTATATGAGCGTGAAGTGAACTGTGGCCGGTGATGAAGCCAACCACAGTTCTACTTTGTTTCCTTCCGAGCCCCATGAGAAAATCGGAGATATTCCCATTGGGCCCATCAAGACCCAGTTTTGTACACCTAGAAGAACTCAGATTCTCCCATCTCTGCTGATGTTTCCTATGAACATCCGCTATGATGAGAGACCCGATACTCGAGGTGGAAACGCCTACGGCGGCCTCCGGTCCGAGGAATAGAGAATCGGAGCAATATTAGTATTAGTAGTAGTAGCAATAGCTTGAGTAGAAGCAGAAGATTATTTGTACACTTGTGAAGCCATTTACCCACACGTGATCCACAGTTCCTCCTCATGTAGCTACTTACTCCTGCGTTGCTCTCTACCCCGTCCTATAATGGCTTGAACCATATATCAGTGTTAAAGAAAGTGGATCCAGGCTCTCCTAATTCCATAATGCCAAACGAAAGTAAATGAACAAAATAAAAAGGAAAAAAGGAATAATCTTATTACTCAATATAAAAAAATGGAAATAATTTAAAATAAAATAAAACCCTCCAAGCAACAAAAAAAATCAAGGACTATTAAAAACAAGGTGCTGAAAAAATCCCAAACAACATTAGCGCGGAAAAGCAGGCGAAGAGTTTTTTTGGGTTGTGTGGAGTCGCCAAGCCAGGCAGAGTTGACTTAGAAAGTAAAAGTGGATCTAATTTTCGAAGTATTCTAAAATAGTACATGTTAAAGTTAAATAAAAAGAAAAAAAAAGGAAACGTAAAAAAAACAAAGGAAAGCAGAATAGCAAAGAATGGAAAAGAGGAGTTCTGGATTACAACGAAACGCGCGGTTTAGCTCGCGGGAGAGCCGGCAAAAGCTATATAAATCAGCGAGCCCAAAATGATAACGAGAAACCCACGGGATAAGGAAAAGAACGTAAAAAGTTAAGTAAAATTAAAAACAAAGAAATTTATTCAAACTTGTAGATGGAATAGCGTTGACATTCGATGGATTCTTTTGTGGCTGATATGGTAATTTTAATTTTAATTTTTTTGCTCTATACTCGGGATTTTGTATGGCATAATAAATTTGGCATGTATAATTGATTTAAATCTCTTTTAATCTTGAGAAAATCGGTTTCGTGGTTTATCCGCCAACTGGGAAAAATCACGTAGCGCCCTATCCCCATTACTGGCGATTTTTTTAGAGAACCACATCATATCCTGAGCTAACTTCACGTGCCAAGAGTGTATGTAAAAAATGGCTGGGAATAACTACAACGTGCAGACGCTACCTAATTGAGTTTAGTGCAGATAACTGAACATTGTAGAAAAGATAGAAATCTGATTTTGAAAGCATGAACAATTTCTTCGAAGGCTCAGACTTCTCATCTGTTATTACGGATGATATCGATCAATCCTTCCACAGATTTTACGATATTATTAATGAAGGAACCCGTTGATTTGTTCCTATTAAGAAGAGTAGAAGTGCCAAATATCCCACCTGGTTTAATGAAGAGTTGATCAGGGTTTTAAAATCAAAAGAAAAATACAGGAATTTATATAGCGTCACCCATCTCCCTGAAATTTATACAACCTTCTCTTATTTCAGGAGTAAGTCTAAAAAACTCACAAAGGAATGTTATGCTAAATATATTAATTCCACCGAATCTGACCTTATACTAAAAATTTGAAAAAGTCTAATCTCTATCCCAAAGAAATGGAGTATGATAACGTTAATTCAACTAGTCACAGCCAAATATGTGAACTGTTTTCTACATACTTTGCGTCTGTCTAATCGCGGCAGGGTCATTCATTGGACCTATTTTCACTCAGTTTTCTTCAGAATAATAGTTGTTTTAGCATATCCACAGTATCTTATGCAGCGGTCTCAAATATACTTAATAAGTTAGGTTGCAATAAAAACCCTGGTCCTGATGGGGTGCCTAATTTGATCTTCATAAAATGTTCTCGCACCCTTATTGAACCAATACGTAATTTGTTTAACCTATCTGTTCACACGAATACTTTACCTCAGATATTAAAGAAAGCTTTGTTACCCCGATTTATATATCTGGTGGCCCTTGAATTATTACTAACTATCGGCCTTGCTGTCATCTTCGAAAGACTTACCTATTTTCAACTATTCTACCAAGTCCAAGCGCATATATATGACCAGCAGCATTGATTTTTTCCTGGACGTTCAACCACTACCAATTTTGTCTTTTTCACTGACACAATCGCGCGCAAGTTGATGCCATTTATACCGATTTTTCGAAGGCATTTGATAAAATTTCACATAAACGTGTTCTTTTCACAATGGCACAATTAGGATTCCACACAAATACAATTTCTTGGTTTTGCTCCTTCCTAATTAATCGAAGCAGCTTAGATGTTCTTAATGGTTTCCGATCTGTCCCTTATAAACAGCTGTCTGGTGTTCCTCAAGGCACAATCCTCGGTCCTCTTATTTTCTTGATCTACATTAACGATCTACCCATGTTTATTGAGAGTGACTGTCTACTTTATGCCGACGATGCTAAGATATTTAGGAGAATTTCAAATATCAGTGACTGTTTTTGCCTCCAAAGGGACATCAAGAAGCTCGAAGCTTGGTGCAACGAGAATTCTCTACAAATTAACATCAATAAATGTAATGTTATATCTTTCTCTAGGAAACGTGATTCCAGCAATTTCTAATACAAAATTAATAATATTTCTATCTCTCGTGTGAATGAAATAAATGACCTGGGGGTTATATTTGATTCAAAGCTTACATTTGCCTCCCATATTACAGCCATTACTTCCAAAGCGTTTAGGTTAATCGGGATTATTTTTCGTACATGCAGGTTCTTTAAATGCTCCGATTCTTATATTAGTCTTTTTAGCTCTATAGTTAGAAGTACTCTCGAATATTTATGTCAAGTGTGGAATCCGTTTTACTATTCTTATTCTGATCAAATATAGTCAATTCAGAGGAAATTTTCCAGGCTCTTGTTATTTAAATTCAATAATATTTTGGTTGAATATCCCGAAAGGCTCAGTCATTTTAATTTGTAATCCTTGGTCAATCGCAGACCTTAGCTGGATAATATCTTTCTTTTTAAGACGTTAAACTGTATACTTGATTGTCCTATTATACTGTCTAGAATCGACTTTAACGCTCCCACTCGCACACCCAGAAATATACCTTACTTCAGACTGCCCTCTCGTAGATCCAACATCAAGGAAACGTCGCCTATCTTCAAAATTCATAAATCGTATAATACAAATTTCTATTGTCTTGATATCTTTAACACCGGCCTCCCGACATTTAAAAGGCAGACACTCAAAGAGATCAAACTTTCTAGCTAAGTATTTCACCCTTCTACCAATGCCTCGTTTATATTGACGTTTTCTCTCTTTTTGTTACTGTTTTCATATCTTCGCATAATTAATTTCTTTTTTCTTTCTTAGTTAGTTTTAGTCAGCTTTATTTTTATCTTTATTTTCTTCACTTTTCGCTTTTTATTTTATATTTTCTTTTCTTTTTCATGAATTATGTACCTATTTTATTTTTCTTTTATATTATTATTAATATTTTCTTCTACTTACTTTTTTATTTAATATTTTTGTTTAATCTATTCGGTAATGTATTATTGGACTTTGTCTGTTCATTATCGTAGTAACTTTTCAAATAAATAAATAAATTATCTACAGCCTTAGCTTACCTTATTTTATTGTACATAGGCTATTAACAAAAAACGTCTTTTATTAAATTGCCTTAAAATTAATTTGTTAGAGGAGACATTTTCTAAACTCCGCAAACCACAAATGTACGACCAACAACCTACACCAGCAGGCAATCAACCGCTTCATTAATTCAATTCAGATTCGGTTTCAATTTCATAAATTCTGAAGTTATTACAGCCTGTCAGTGTGTTATTACTGTGGTAATTACTCTGGCACCTATATGAATGAAATTGCTATCATCCCTGTTTAGTGGAACAATCGATTTTAGGTAGCTTTCCACAGTCACCACTTCGTTACGTTAATTATTTGCAATTGATTTATGTAGCAAGCCAGAAAATGTAAATTATACTTGATTGATATCGCAAGAAATTCGTTTTCCTTTTTAGTAACATAAATAATTTTCAAAACAAGCAAAATGGTAGAATACTCCTCTTTGTACTTTTGATTTGATTGGTTCGTCTCTGGTTTAGGTATCCTGCAAAATTAATTTAATTGTTTGTTACTGTTTGCGCAATACATATTCTGTCCTACTTTTACATATTATACCTCAGATGAAATCATATGGTAAAGCAAGGTATGTTGCATCTCAGTATGAGAGAAACACTTTTTCTTTTTCAATTGCGTCATCAGTGTGCTTAGATGGAACGTAGATGATACTCCATATACTATGGGGTAAAGCTAAGTTTGTCATTCCAGTTGTAATGCACAGAAATAATGCTAGTATAGCAAAATGGGTCAGACGCTCATGCATAATATTAAAAGAGGAATTCTTGTCTAACAGACTGAAATTTATTGAAAATAATTTCAATAAATTTACAAAATAATATTAAAAGTTAATTTGATTTTTGCATTTCCGTCTGTCTGGCTGTATGTCTGTCTTTACGATAACTCGAGAATGCGATCACTGAGAGTGCGGAAATTTTGTACACGAGCTTCAAGGACAAGAAAATTTAAGTTCGAAAATGGAAACAATCGGGTAACTCTTTGATAGGGTTACTATACAAAAATGTCTCTTTTGACTATATATTTGGGCACTGCCTGAGAACAGGTAGACGTAGAGTTCTTAAATTTTCTGCATGGTATTTTTATAACAATGGTAAATAAAATTCAAAAAATGGACTAAATCGGTCAACTCATTGTAGGTGTTGCCATACAAAACTTTGAATTTTCACTATTTGTTTGGAAATTGCCTGTCGCCGGAGAGAAGTGAAGTTTTGTAAACGTTGTTTTCATAAAAGTTGCAAATACAAGTTCAAAAAAGAATCAAATAGGACAACCTTTTTTCTTGGTGTTGCCTTTCAGAAATATTGTTTTATAATTTTTTTTCTAAGGAGAAACGGAACATAGAAAACTCATCTAATAGAAGAATCCGTCGGAAATATTATATGTGCTCTTCTTCGCATACTTTGGTTACATTACACTTATTGATCGTAGTATTTTAACTTGAAAATAAGCCTAAAATACCTATTAGACGCCACTTCAACCTATCGATAACAGTTCGGCTCAAGGGAAGTATATATACATTGTTCCCGCACGTGAAGAAAGGAACACATAATGTATTACCTTGTTTTGTCCCAAAAGCAATCGAATAAATAAATCAATTAATTACAATAAAACATTATAAAAATAACACCCGAATTTCTTGTAAGACAGAATAATTGTTTATTTATCGCGAACTGACCTAACTTAATAATTCAAAAACAATCTAACCCGAACCGAACGGTAACATAATATCGTGATGACTGATAATTGAACGGCCCTCGACAGACCAGTCATTGGTCTTTTATGCACCAATATTTGGAAGTAAACTTTATTAACAATGCGGATGTAAACAAACGACAACAACCTTGTCGTTTTTTCTACCTGTTGCAGCACCTGATTCGCTCAGTAGTAAACAATCGCTTAACATAATAATTACCATGCGAGCTTAATTATTATCGTAATCGCCAATTCGTCAGCTGGATACTGATTTGGAAAAACTAGTCGCTAAACCTGTATTCAAAATTTTATAAAATGCGCCTCATATGCTTACGATATTTGTCACTTATTTTTGTAAAATTTGTTAATTCACTATTCAACTTATTAACAGATTTCTAAAAGTCTACATTTTCTTGTTATGGTCCACGTGCAAAGGGCGAAACGAAAACGTAATGTAAATGTAGATTATGGACCATTATTGATCTGAATATCGACTAAAATGGCCTGAATAAATCGTATACCTAAATTATACATTACTACTCAATTCCTATGAATTTTAGCAGTAAACGGAACATTTTTTCCAGGAAAATAATTCTTTATTTGCAAAAAAGATGAAGCACAGAATAAATATTGTTCAAAAACTTAATTTTACTTGTAAATATATTTTTGCATATTTATTTAGATATTTTTAGCAAGGTACATAAGTATTGGCGATCCACATCTGGAAAGTACTTTACTAAGCTTTTTACATCCACTATATTCTCCTTTGTTATAGGGTGGTTAGGTAAAAGCGGAACAGTAATCATAGAAATATTTTTTGATGTGGAGAAAGATCTATTATTCCCCTTCTGATACAATTTTATTTTCTGTCTCCGAAAATGAAGTTTTATATTCAAGTTTAAATTGGTCGTCATTCAAATGTTCATATGTAATGGACTTTATTTTAGAAAATGGCACTTTTGTATAATCCAACTTTCCAGCAGCTATTGAATATGCATTGAAATCGCGTAGATTCATTTGTAAGATCTTCAGTTTTGTTTTTCCTGAATTTATACCTATTAATAATCTTAACAAATATAAAGGACTATAAATTCCCAAATTTTTTAAGGCACGATCTATCGCTGAATGTGTACAGTCTACCTCCTGCATTTTGGAATGTCCCGGTTCCGGAAACTTTTGAAGAACCTTTTTATCTCTGGATTATTTTGTGGGAAACTCCACTTCGACCGCTGTGTGCTTCTGTCCACACTGCGCAGTAAGTTATTTTAGAACCTGTGAAGAGTATTGCTGTGGCCGTCAAGTTGAAAACATTTATTTTGCGCTTATAATAAAAACAATATGCGTTTCCATTTGGAAGACAAAAATCTGTTGCAAGTCATAGTGCAGATAACGCAATGGTCATAATTAATATTGTTCCTATCTAGGTTTCTTTACGCTTTACAAAATAATTGTTATTTTAACTGGGCTTCATTTTCAAATATTTCCTTCTGTGTAGGATGCGGTATATTTTAAAGAGGCAGCATTTGTCACATACTATGTATCCTTCCTAGGCTTATAAACGGGTATGTAAAACTCATATTTGAATACTTTACTGTAGATAAAAAGGCTTACTAGATCTTTACACTTTTCCACGTATAGCTGGTACATTTTTTTTTAATTTTAAAGTGGTTTCAAGTTATGCCTTTTGATCTCCTGCACGACAGTAGGGCGAGTTAACCGTCGGAAAACTTCTAATGTGTTCACGAATTTTCTCCAATTTCTTCATCGGCGTAACATTTTTCACATGATTTCCTTTTCTTGATGTTAATGGAGCTCCAGAGCACTTACCTACTGAATGTTCGACCGCGTAATATATACGCTTCTTATTAATACAAAGTGTTCAAAAAGAAAAGCCGACAAACCTGCATTATTTGTTTGTTGGCTTGTAAGTAATATTTAAATGTGTAATGTTTCTTGCTGTCTTTTCGTGGCTTTTTGGGAGTGTTTTTGTCAATCTCTGGTTTTGAAGGGCGATGTCGCTTAACAAACTGCCTTTTAACGAATTTAAAATAAAACTTAGTCTTTTCGTTATCAGGCAGGTTCCAGTGGTGATTAAAAATAGTTTCTCTGTCTCTCTCAGTGAAATTTTTCGTGCAAAGCAAGTAGCAACTAGGTTTACAAGGAGTTTTAATTTGCCTAGCAGGGATCTCAAAATTTTTTATATTGCGGTACGCTTGTCCAAACTGTCTAAATTTTTTATTTATATTTCCTTTCCAAAGATCAGTATTTCTTTGCCTTTTCCTTGATAATCTTGGAGAAGACACTGTCTAAAAGCGAAGAAACAAAATTCAAAGCTAAGTCAAACAGTAACAAACAGTTAAATTGCCGTGTATACCATAAAAGCTGGGAATAGACGGAACCCTCTCGATTCCTGACTTTCTCGCATCTGTTCATTACTCCTAGTCTCGTTCACATCTGCAACATATAACAACAATTTTAGAGCACTAAGAAATATTTCATATTATTTGTCAAAGATAAATAACGGAGAGAATGTTGGATCCAAACCAATATCGTGCGCTAATTACAATGAAATTAGAAAAGGGTTAAAATAGAAAAAAAAAATGCCAAATGAAATTAGTGTTAAACATTTACGCGAAATATCTAATGGCGACGCACTCCCACACGAAGAAACAATTTCATTTTGCATGCTGAAAAGTATGTATTTAGGGGTACAAAATTTAAAATAGGCGGTATTGGTGAGCGCATAATTTGCTTTTAATACATCCTTCAATGTCGACAGCTTCTTCACAAGTGAATCAAACCTCAGAATATAAAACTGAATGAAGCTCTTATTTTCTATTTTTCTCTCTCACTTTTACACATGCCAGCTGGTACACGGTTTTTACACGCACTTTTTGACTGAAATCCAATGAAAATGGACCCAAATAGCACAAAATAAGTGTTCAAGTTTTAAAGGTCCACCTCTAATACGTATGATTATGTAACATTATACAAATTGCAGAATAGAGAAATGGTCATATATATGTGTCTTAAGGACCAAACGCCAATGTGCTTGGAGATGGACCAGCCTGCACTTCAAATTAGCGAAATAGATGGAGATGGACCAAAGTAAACACTCAATATCTCAGCAGTACATAGAAATAGGAGAATTTGGGATAGATATTTGGAAACAGAATAATCGAAAACCTAAAACTGCATTTCTAGCCCAAAAAATTTAAAAGTGGCATATGGACCAAATCATTATTCAGCTGACGAATTGCACCACTAAACGCTTATCGCCATCAGATGTTGGGCTATTCAGTAAAATCACCAACCGCTGCAGAACAATTCCATGCGAGATAATTGTTTAGCAATCGTTAATTATTCTGCCAGAATGTGCCCTTAGCTGTTGATAAAATCTTCTGTATATTGGGCCATAACAACCTAACTTTCATCATTGTGAAGAGATACACAGAAATCTGAAGCGTACGAAGGTTTCCATATACTTGAGCTCTAATATTATAATCTTTCCCTCGTCACAGCAAATCATTTGAGTGTTTCCCAATCTTCATCCTTGCCATGCTGTGCCTAATAATATAAAAAAAAAACCTGAAATATATGACATTTCGTTTGTAGGGTAAAGCAATGGACCCTAACACAAAAGCATGAAAATCAGTAGGATCCAATCCTTTTATATGAGATATCACAGGGTTAACTATCAACATTCAGAATAAGAACAATTGATATTAACTTATATTGCGACTCAGGTGCCCAATGCCCCGAATCACAACCATAAGGGCAATACATCAATATATGGACCCTGAAAACTAAAAAAAAAAAAACATTTTCATTTAAAATTAAATTCAAAATCCATTTAAAAATGCGTTCTCATGCAATAACAAAATACATTTAGCACACACTCACTCACTCCACTCACACGATATGCATACCCACCTACATATACTATTTTCTTCTTTTTCTTTTCCGTATGTACACTGTACTTATAGCACTTAATTTTTCCTATCTAATTGGATGTACATACATACATACAATTATTATAAATTTTTCTCGCTCTCCTAAAAATTAATATTTCAGGACGGGCGCACAACTGCATATCAGATTTCATTTTCTTCTGAATGCATATGCACTGCTACCAAAACTTTTCTGCATTTTCTCACGTACTTTTTTTTCAACCTTGTGAGGAAGCAATATCACACTAAAAAAAAGCTTTAGGAAGTTTTCACGGGAACCTGAGCGCAATATCGCGGATGCTCCGGAAGTTCGTTAAGGAAAAAACTTAAAAGCTAATAAATGGTTTTTTGTTGAAAGTGATAATTATAAATACAGAGTATAAAAATAATAGTTATAAATATCGAATAAAGGAGTGTTTGTTTGTGTTTTGTTAAAAAGAAAGCATAGAAATATTAATAAAGAGCGTACAAAGTGTTTTTTGTTTCAATAAAAGGAAAGCAAATCCCTAAACATTCGTTTTTCTGAGAGCCCTATTCAACCACCGATCGCTTCTCCCTGGACGTGCCAAGAAGTACGAGTAATACGCTTCATAACACTTATGAATACTGTCCAGATTGCAGAGCTGCTAATAAATACTTGGTCGTTCTAGGTACATAGGTTGTTAATAAAAAAAACAGAAGCGGGCCCAGAATAACGTCCTGAGGGATATCATGTTACACAGATTTTCTTCGCAACGCTAGCCTGGAGGATTGCATGTGGTTCGATCACTATCAAATACTATACACAGAATCTGGCCAACTGAAAACCGCGCTCACACTTTTTACCGTTTTTTGGACACCACGTTGTGTTTAAGCTAAAACGACGAAACTCAGAACAAAAAAAAAAATTATTAATGAGATGCAACTTTCGCACTCCTATAACCACAATATTTATTCAAATGCATAATTCAATAAAAAATTTCTTTTCTTTTCAGTTAATCAAATTTTTTTTTCCAGCCTGAATTTTATATTTCTCATATAAAAATGAAAATATCAAAAGATAGGGAAGCTACTGTTCAGGCCACACCACTTATCTGATTATTCAGATCTCAATCACAACCTATAGCCGTCCTGAGTACTCTCAATTCTGAAAATGCATAAAATTTCGGTAATAATTAACAAAATAAATAAAAAAGATCATACTCGTATAAATCCTACTTCCCTCCAATTAGTTTCATATTTCTAATGACAGCAAGTTGCATTACATCACATCACATGTTTTCGCCTTCACCGCAGCCAGAATTTGATGGAACGAAATCATGAAATTAGCCTTGCCAGGGCAACATATCATGGAGCGGAAACGTAGCGGTTACGGCGGCTATAAAACGACGAATCACCTCATTGCTATTTCAGAATTTAATTTGAAAACATCAGAATCTATAGTCTAAACTTTGCTTCCATCTAAGCAGGTATTTACTCCTGCAGCAGTTTACTTCTCCTTTACCTCCATCCTTCGGCTGAGTAGGAGTTTACTAATGCTGTAGAAATCATATTCTGCCTTACTTCCATCCTTCAGATGAGTAGGAATTTACTCCTGCTGCAGAAATTTACTTCTGCTTCATTTTCATCCACATCTGAGCAAAAATCTAATTCTGCTACTACTACTGTGTTCACACGGGCAGTACAGACAAAAACTTCTATTTTGTTATACCTATACGGCACACTACACATCAGTTCGGTTTCCAGGCAAACAAATTATGAATTCAATCATGTTCTTATACTGCAGCACACATATTGAAGCTACACACTGCAGCACTTCCATTGTTCTACACAGGCCTACATGCAGCAGTATACTTCGAAAAACCATATTCTATTGAATTAATTCATGAATTTATTTGTGGATTCTTTACTTTTTTTTACAGAAATGAAGGGAGCAGAAATACAGTGATGGCACCGTCGTTGTCATTATGAATTTTAAATAAATTTTGATTTGATGAACTTTGGATTTTTTTTTTAATTCGTTGAATTATTTTAGAATATTTTGGATTTTTATTTGTTAGTAGATTTAAGTGAAACGAATTAAAATAATAAGAATGGAATGAGGTGTGATATTAGTTGTAAACAATATTGAATAAAAAATTTTATATTTGAATTTTCAAAAGTTGAGTTATCCTTATAAACCGGCACCCCCCTTCACTTGAACTCAGGTCTCACATTTGTCCCTAGAACCGGATAACTCAGCTAGTTAAGTATAAAATTCAAAACATATTGCTTATCACATAACAGTGAGAAAAACTAGGCCGCTCTGTACAAAATGGCCTGACGTTAGTAACGAATCCATTGATTCTGTGTCACAGTTAATTAAATCCAAAGTCGAAGTCAAAAGTTTAATCGAAGACCTATTTAAAAGGCAATCAAGAGAAGACAAAAAGAAAACTGCTTACTAGCTTGCACCGCATATTGGAAAGAAAGTCCAGACTCGTCATAAGCCAATAAATAGGCGAATGACAAAAGAAGATCTCCTATTACAATATTTTACGAAAGAGATATTTAGCGAAGTTCATGAGTATTACATCGAAAAAGCAACAGGCTTGGAAGAGGATATATAGCTAGATTAACACCTGTCAGAAATCCTCATCATGCTCATACAAAATCGGCATGCACAATTTCATGTAGTATTTAATGGAGAATATTCTACGTGGATTTCATTCCACGATCTGTTCAACGCCGTCATACACAACAACTGCAATTCAAGAGACGTTGACAAAATGTACTTTCTGAAGACAAATCTAAAATGATAAGCTGAAAAATTTCGCAGGCATTACTAAATATGCGATGGAAATTATCAGCGAGCTTGGAAGCTCCTAAAAGAACACTATTCAAGTAAGCGAATATTAGTCAACGTACAATTGATGAAATTATTGTCTCTCCCATCTATAAACCATGATACCGCTGAAAATATCAATAGATTATTGGATTAAATAACCGAAGCATTATTAGCTTTACAAACCGTAGGAGTAAAAACTAAACATTGGGAACCAATAGTCATTTATTTGCCCGTGCAAAAACTACATTCAAACATACACCAATTATGTGAGCAAAGTTTACAGAGTAGCACTGAACTACGTGAATTAAAAACTTTAACTAAATTACTAGAGACTCGCTTCCGAACTCTAGAAATGAAAGGAAACAAAAATACTACTTCACTTATGTAAAAGAGAAAACCATTGTCACCCAAACAGACATACGGACTCTTAAACAAAACTAAGAATCTAGCACCAACACACCAGCTTACAAAAAAATCGTCTTGCAGTTTTTGCAACGGTGATCATATAATATTTCATTGTCCGATCTTCAGAATTTTTGGTAGGCGGCCGTGTGCTGTGCGCGTTAGACGCTTTTTGGATGGGTGAAATCTCGTGCGTTCGCGTCACCGACATGCTTATAACAGTATATGTGTAGCTATACAGCTGACAACATTAGTGCTGCGTTTATATCGGGTTTTCCAATAAGAGATGTTATTTTAATTAACCCGCTATTTCGGTAGATGTCACTTTTGGAGCTGTCATTTTTTGACATTTGACAAGTAGAAACTACGCCATTAATAAAAATAGAACGATACACGATTCAACAACGCATTGAAATTATTAAAATTCACTATAAAAATGGTGAAAATGTGGCAGAGATGGTTCGTAAAACTCGACCATTTTTGGGTCGTCGTGAGGCAGCTTGTCGGACCGCAATACAGAAATTGGTAGAAAAATTCGACCTGTCGGGACAAGTTAGTGATGTGAAGAATAAAACCCGTGCACGTCGCTCAAGAACAGCTGAGAATATTGCTGCTATAGCCGAAAGTGTTGAAGAAAACCCAGGTTTGTCCATTCCTCGTCGTTCTTTGGAATTAGGCATTCCACAAACGTCATTACACCATATTTTGCATAAATATTTGGGTCTTAAGGCTTATAAAGTTCAGTTAACAAAAGAACTCAAGCCGGCTGATCATCAACAACGTCGAGTCTTTGCTGATTGGGTCCTTGAAATGCATGAAAATTATCCGGGATTCCATCGAAAACTCATCTTGAGTGATGAGGCCCATTTCCACCTCGATGGCTTCGTCAGCAAGCAAAATTGTCGCATCAGGGGCTCGGAAAACCCAAGAGTTATTGTTGAAAAGCCTCTCTATCCTCAACGTGTGACTGTTTGGTGCGGTTTATGGTCCCGCAGGGTCATTGGACCTTACTTTTTCGAAAATGAGGCTGGAGCAACAGTTACGGTGAATGGATTGCGCTATCGACAGATGATTAATTTTTTTTTATGGCCGGAATTGGATGGTATTGATCTCGACAACGTTTACTTTCAACAAGACGGCGCTACGTGCCATACAAGCAACGAAACCATTGATTTTTTACGGGAAAAGTTTCCGAACCGTATTATCTCTCGAAGAGGTGATCACAATTGGCCACCGAGATCTTTTGACTTAAAACCGTGCTACCTCAAAGATGGAATTCGTGAGGCTATCGAGGACATGGGGCAGCCACTTTGTGATTTGGTTATGAAAATTTTCATGAAAAGGATATGGTCCTGTAGGCGTGGTCGCAGTGGTCATTTGGCTGATGTTATTTTCCATTATTAACGGCATACTTTCCTCTTTATAATGAAATAAAGATCCGATCATTTATCTAAAAAAATGCCATTTTTCTTTGAATATCAAAATAACACCTCTTATTGGAAAACCCTTTATTATAAGTGAAATTGAATGGAATTAGTGAAAAGTTCAATGTGTTTATACTGTGCATTGTTGAAATATTGTTTTTGTTTAATTATTATATTAATCGTTTATTTGTAGAATCATTGTGCAATACTAAATAAATATACTAATATTTTTAAGATAAAAAGTTACAGAAAATTATTTTAAATTCTCTTATTTATTTTGGCGTTTGACAATTTTATATTATTTAAAATTATTTTAAATCTTTGTATTAATTTTTACGTTTGAAAATTTTGTATTATTTAACCTCTATAATGCATCACGCAATTATTATTTCACAGTGGTTTGGACGTTTTCTTACTACCGTGGTAAAACAGATTTCTAGTTGTTCAATCATATTTTTATCGTGGAATTTGAAATTGAAAATTTTATAAAATCTAATAATAATTTAAGATTAATGTGTTGAAGTTTAAAATATTGTTATAATGCAAAAGTATGATTTATTACGTTATATCATTAATATCTTTAGTTTAAAATAATGAAAACAACTCCGACTTTCATTTGATTAATACAACAATTTTTATTTGAAAATTTGATGATTTATACAAAGAAGGTTCTGAAATACTTGAAAAAAGATTTCGTGAAAAATATGATAATGTACCGATGATTTTACGTGGAAACGTCAATATTAACTTTGCAGATGATAAAAATCTACCATTAATTGAATTTCTAAATGAAACACTTAATTTAAATATGTTCAATGATCGAAAACTCAGTACTAGAAAATATAAAACGACGATCGATGCGGTTTTTACGCGATAATTAGATAAATTTCAATCAAACATTTTCATTTCTTAATTTAGTTACCATAAGCCTATTGTATCTTTTTTAGAACACAATGACATAATTGATAGTACAAAAAGTCTAAGTATTGTTGAAATTAATGATAAAAATAATGCAAACAATGAAAACAATGTTAAAAATCAAGTACATTGAAATTTACGTAAATACAAATACTATCCATAAATCATATGATTGTATATTAATTATTATTTCAATTGAATTGTATTTATATTTTGTCATAATGTTGTAATGTTGTACAGCCCGGAATATATTTAAATTATAGAAAACCATATAAACATGCATATAATTAATTGTTGCTCGGAGTATCAATAGATGTGAAAACCAGATTGATGTTGATAATTTTAATTCAAACATTATGAAATTTCAATATTTAATACTAAAATTTCTAAGTTTTCATTTCTATCGGCCATCCCTATGACTGCCAATATTTTTGTTTAGGTATAACAGTTTTAATAATTTAGGAATAATATTATTGTACATATTTCATCTAATTATTTATTTTATTTTATTTATGAAGACTGTTAAAAAACACAATTTTTTATAATGTATTGAGCACTTGTATCGCTAGTAGCTGTCGCATTGCCAGTTGATCTGTTTATCTTTTGATTGTGGAAAGGAACCACAAATTGCTTTATTTCTACGAGTAATTTACAACTCTTCAACATGTCTTTCTTTTTCAATTATTCCGGCAAGTCTGTCCTTAAGCCAAGTAGGCAAAGTGTGGCGTTCAAAATGTTCCTGCAAATATAGTCTGGGAAGACTTAACGCTACATTTCCACACCAGATTTCTTTGGTGCTTGAATTTGAAAGACGCAAAGGTATACACGCGTTTATGCCTACAACATTTAAGAGGCCACAAAATACACACATTGGCCACCGATGTGTCTAACTTGACACACTATATTTGTGACACAATTTTTCAAAAGTGTCTACACCTACTACTAGGTACTACAAATATGTAAAAATTGTGAAAAACATTGCAAACTTTTCCTTTATCTGCCTGGTGGAGGTGGGTTACAACTAAAATGTTCAAGGGGAAGGAAAAAGTCGGAAGAAGTCGCTTTTAAATTTTTTTTTTAAACATATTTACGTTATATGACAAAATCCAATTTTCGGCTTGATTTGGAAAAGCTATATATAACATTATCCACATAAATGTCGATCTCAGGGTGGAAGTTAAGGACTCATAACGAGATACGCCTTCTCATGCAGATATTGTAGAAATAGATGTTAACGCAACCGTTTCTGTCACGGGTGAAGTAATTGACTGAGAGTGAGAGCTTGCACCTTGAGTGACATTCAAAGGAATGGGAGTAGAAGTGCATGATATGTCACTGACTATTTCTTTTGATGGAAACTTAACTGATCTTACTTTCTTCTGAAAAAAAATTTTCAATAGTTTTATCAGTCTTCCGCTTTCCACTTTCACTACTATTTCTACCTCGGTCGCTAACTAATGTAGCAAGTTTATTCTTCTCCTATAAATTAAAAGTAAACGTAGAGTTAAATTAAACAACACTACTTGAATAATACGAAAGTACAAGCAAAACAATGCCAACCACCGCAGAGGAAAGTGAATGAATTTTACTTTAATAGCTTTGCCGTAAAAATTCAGAAGAAAAATAGTAGAATCAATTTTAGCGACACTCCAAACGATCCTACTGATGGTTTCCACCCAACCAATAGTGTATAAAAATTCGAAACAAAAATTTTCAAGTAAATTTCTAAGACCCAGATCAGCCAAAGCACTTGAATCAATATAACTCTTTGCAACCATTGTCGGTCACCGGTAGTGCATGAAAGACCTAAAAAAAGATGTCAATTATTTCTAAAAAAACTGAATTCCTGTGCCCAATTCGATTGGACCGTTGTCGGTATCATTAAAATTCTTAAGAACAATTTGCAAGTATATTTCTAACAAAAATTTAATGCTTCCTTGCGAGTGCGAAAATAAAAATTTTAAACAACGCAGGCTTGCATCAGTGTCGCTATACAAAATCAACGGGTGGCTATACGTTGATGATTGCATGGAACTAGGGTTCTTTGGGAAGAAGATTCCCTACATTGTAGGGAAAAATACATAATCTTTGTGCCAACAATTGTAATTGGTGCAACAAAACTATAAAAGCATCATAATAACCGGGCTACTAAGTATTGCGTGCAATTTTCTAAACAATCAAATACTAAAATAAATATGTAGTATTCCAAAATTACTTACCATCCTTTGATAGGTATGATAGATGACTCTTTGGCACAATAGCTGTGTTCTTTTGTGTACGTTGTTCTAGAACTCCCATATACTGGAGAGAATAAATTGTTCATTCGATTAAAGCGAACTATTTGTACCGTGCGCTTCATTTAAATCTTTCAATGAATATGTATGAGGCGTTCTTTTGCGTATTTTTTGTTCTGCTTTGTTCTGCGGACACAAAATAACACAGCCTATATAACACACAAACAAATTCTAATAAAAATTGTAAATGTTTCAAAGACGAAGAGCTGCGACCATATGACTACTATACCCACTCCAGACTTCACTATCGCTAGTAAAAAGAAGACAAACAAACGCCCAAACAAGCGCTAGCTGTCACCGTAGATTGGAAAAGTACATTACAGCACCAGCAGTAATCCCCGGCGTCAGCTATGCATTGTGTTTTTCAACTGACTCTACAGTCCAGCGTCACATTCAATTCACGCTAAGGTAGGGCGGTGCCAGGGGGGGTCAGGACCCCCATGACCCTCTCCCTGTACACGCATGTGGCCCCAACTGCAAAAATGATAACGAAAATATGAAAATAATGCCTAAAGACAAGTTTGTGTTTGTGTTAGTAACGCTGATTGAATTTTAAATAGATTTATAGTGATATTTTTCTATTTATGTTCTAGTTAGTATATAAGAAAGTTTTAAAAATTTTCGTTATTTTAAATAACGGCAATAAAGTTCCTCTTATATAATAATTAACACTCTGTTATTTTCCACTCTGTTTGACTGAGGAAAACCACTTCAAAAATGGGGTACGTATGTCCCCCACGCGACCTCCCATGAACCAGGCCGTGGCTCCTGTGCTTTAGTGTTAACGCGCAGTGATATATCAGTTACGAACGCCTGCAAAATTGATACCCTAAGCGTACTTTTGGCTTTGAGTGTTGCTCTAATATGAACGATTCGGTGAGGTAGATAATTTTAGGCTACTAGATGATTATTCCCAACTGACTCATTTGACCCAAATGACCAAATCTTTTACATGAGTCACTTATACCAAAAGACTCGTATGACCTGAGTTACCAAACTGACTGATTTTTCCCATCACTAGTAGGTATGTCATGCTTCCAATCAGATCTTAAATACACTGCGAGTATTCACTACAAAATTCAATGATTTTCTTGTATTATATGAATATATATAGAGACCCCAGGAGCCATTTTAAAAATATTTTACACGACAAGTATTTTCTAATAAAGTAAAAAAATATTACATTTCAACATCTGAAAAAATTTCTTTCCTTTTGTATAAGACGTGACCTTTTCCGTTGTGAAATTTAATAAGCTTTGTCGTTTTACAAATTTCCTTCCTTTTGACATTATTGCTTTCAACTTGAGATCAAAACAAAGTTACAAAGAACATAAATTTCCTACACATCTGATATTCTATTAATGACTGCCTCACAACAAAATATTACGGGAGATGCTTTGGACATCCAAGATATTGCGTTATTATTTCTTGCCGGTTCCTTTTTATTAAAGGATATATAATCCACCCACCACCATCACCTTATTGGTTATGCTGTTCCCTTTCCACAATCCGTATATAATTCTGATTCTTTTCCCAGAATTCTATCTTTTTATCGTTTCGTCATTATTGATTACCCCCCAGGTTCTAGGGAGTTCCATGGACCGCATGAACAGTTTGCCACAATAAGTTTGAGTCCGAAATCGCCTTCGGTTATTGCCTTTACGTTGGGATATGGATTTGTACTAGTCGGCAAAAAGGCCCTATAATACTTTATTCATGCATCGTACATCAGGATCAGATGTACACGAGTGGGCTACATTATTTCCTATATATGCATGTATAGATAAAATAGGATGGAAAGGCTGCCTAAGGATTACTGGCTCTGACCGTCGTCGGATACCAAGAAAATCTAATTCCGAAAAAGAATCTTTTTAAGAAGCATCATCAGAAGTAGAAAGGCAAGGCTCTAACCTATTTATTTGCATCATTTGAAATTTTAACTCTTCTATATTCTCTTTGTTGCTCAGTTTGTGAATTTTACTTAACTTTTATTAGCTTTCCTCAATTCGACGCCGCTTAAACTTTATATTCTTGAAATTCTCAACAAAAACTTTTTCTTATGCTTTTTGTCTTGGGGGGGAAGTTTTAATCAACTCGTCGAAAATAAATCACTCCTACAGGCAAAGTTCTGAATAATCTCTGTGGTAACTGGCGTATGGGTTTAGCTTGGGTAAGCACGAGATGGGCTATGTTGGGATAACTGAACAGAACAGAATAGGCATATCAAGAGAAAAGATCAGACCAAAACCCAACCGAATCCAACATTATGCAAAGGAACACCGGCGACGACTGCTGCCGACAACAACGACAGACTTTTTATCTGCTCATTTGACTATGGCAGTTTAATTTGATAAGTGGATGATTAAATTGGAAAATATAAAATGGAGAAACCGAGTTCCATGCCTGAGATACCATTAATCACAAGCTCAAAGTTTTTGGGACGAAAACGCTAATCCTTTCCTGGAGTTAAATGAAAATGATATCACAATGTAAGTATGTATGTATATTCTGCAACTCTCAGCTACTTTTGCTTATGTAACACTGAAAGAGATTTTATTGTTTGGATAAGAACTTCAAGGGTCATTTGTTCTAATAGGGCACTTGATTCCATTATTTAAGTGAATTAACTCAAGCGAAATTATTGGATCGTTGGGTATTAAGAGGTCTGCTAAAAATTTGTCGCCACTGGTGCGTTATTTTCAAAAGATAAATTCACTTCTACCCACGGGGTGTTATAACAAAAACGTAAGATTTCACTTAAGAAGGTACATGTACCTACACAAAGGTCCAATTAGCGTTCTTAATTGGTTTTGAAATTGAAGAAATTAATTAAAGCTCCGGTGAAATATATATATATATACGTATAACTCAGAGCCGAAAACTTTTTAATTTTTACTAAGTCTATTTAAATAAATCAGAGTCTGCCAACAAATAAAAATTTACTTACTGTATCTACGTAAATGTAGTGATTCCTCACGTTTTTCAGCCGCTAATTACTAAACTTCACTCAGACGTTGTCACAAAATATTGATTGAGTTTTAAAGAAAACCAAATTACTTAGTCACTAATATCTTCTTGAGGTAAGTTTAACATGAGGAGGTATATAAGTTCTGGAGAGTATGAGTAACCAATATGCCGTGATAGAGCAAACATTTTTATTCGAAAAATTGAATGACACGAGAATCGCCTAGTGATAGTCAGAAAAGAAAAAAAAAAGAATAATTTAATTTTCTCCACAAGATAAACTATTTTTTATTATGAAGACTTTTATAAAAACCGTTAAAGCTTTTGGCTAGTCATGGCTAGCCATTATATGCAAAATAATATAGTAAGCAAACAGCTTGCCATCCATATTACGTGCCTTGAAACTAGGTGCGCCGAGATGAAAGCAAACTTTAATTGTTCCTCGAAATGCCATAATATTCCTCTTTATGCAAGGCACGTCAATTTAAACCACAGCAGCTATAGTATAAAACAGTTTTGTTTTTAGTAGCAAAATTAGCATGTCACAGAATTTTAATTAAATAGTCTTATGCAGTATTATAATGAAAATTAGCGATTTGAAGAAAAAAAAAACGGATTATAAAGTAAAAAGTGTAAAATATGTAATTCCACTTACCGGTTTGCTTGACCTTGATCAAAAGTGACTTGTAATCATTAAATTATCAAACTTTCATTTCTAGAGTCGAAAAATAGCAATGCACTACAAAATTATTGCGACAATAAATGATGCATTGAAATTGAATTTATGTTCTACGAAGTTGTGCGTTTCGCTCCATAACACTTCTTACCGCTCCTTAAGGAAGATAAAGTAAATGGTTACTAAAATTAACTTTGTCATATAATATAAAAATCGTTTTTTTTCTTTACTTCATTTTTTTCAAACAGTGTGAATATACTAATTTAACTATTTATTTCTGAGAAACTTTCACGTTACCAACTTCCTCTATTTCTCTTAAGGCTGGGAGTCGCGGGATTATGTAGTTTTTAACAATTCCACAACCACGGGATCGACTTTTTAAGCCTAAAACAAAAATAGCTTACAGGTCCCTGAAATATACTTTAAAAAATCGTATTTGGTTGACCATTTTTAAATTCGAAATTCTTGGAATTTTTTTTCCAATATTGCAATTACATTCTTAAAATTTGTTGGCGCTCAGTCGCAATTAATTTCTATCTTGAACAGACGTTATTAATTGTTTTTGGTAATTTTAAGCAGACATTTTTTTAAAAAATATAATGGCTTCCTACATAGACTATGAAAAGAAAATTAATTATGCTGTTTGGAAATATTTTTATCTTTCTCAGTGATATAAACAAAAAAGTTTAATGCAAAATAAGAAATGCCACAACTAAGATTAAATCTTAAAAGTTTGGGCATCCATAACTATAATTACAATTGCCTAACTGCAACTCATAGCCAAATTCGAAAATTTAATTTGAGTTCATTACTTATTCTGCAATTAAACTTTTCTTGTGTATATATTACTGACAAAGGAAAATTCTTCTTTTTTTTTACTTTTTATCAACAAAAGTTATTTATTTTAATTTTTTTTTAATATATTTTATTTTCTACTTTTTTGTCAAGTCTCGAAACTTGACTCTCGAAACTCTACTTTGGAAACTCGAATCTCGAAATTCGACTGTCGAAACTCGCCTATCGAAACTCGACTCTCGAAACAAGACTCTCGAAAATCGACCCTCTTAACTAAACTCTCGTAAATCGACTCCCGAAACTTTTCTCTCGAAAATCTAGTCTCGAAACTCGAACCTCAACTTTCGAAACTCGACTCTCGAACCTCAACCAAAACCACCAACAAGTAAAAAAAAATTTACCCCATCGTTAAACTCCACATACTATTATTCTAAATCAAAAAACCGCATGTAAATCCATCCACGTTTACTACCCTAAAATTCTTTTGTCACGAGCGGCACTCTCAGGCGCTCAGACACAAAATTTCTTAGTCAGGGGTCTGTAAGTTAATAGAAAGTTATTAACAATTGGAGGTGGTCCAACGAAAAGTCCCCGTATCCATTTACTTTTGGTCCATATAATTAACTTGACAAATGCTACTACTTCGGTAAAAACACCAGGACCATGTGAACCACCAACAATAAAATCGCAAACGTTAACCAAGTATTTTCCTATACTGGGGTGAGAAGAAAAATCATTTCCTGCTATACATGCACGATTAACAGGCCTTGGTGGAATTTCATTCAAGGTTATATGCCGTTCTTGTGATTTCTGTGCAGGTCTTATAGCAATAGTATCCAAAAGTCTACCTACAACAGTCAACACCGTATGCAAAATGGTTGTGGATTACAGCAAAAGAATAAGGAATTTTTTAACCACTGAAATAGCCGATAAAAAGAACCCTGAATTCGGTGTGGTTGAAAGATTTTGCTTATCTTTTGATGAATGGGCATCACTACGTAATCGTCGATATTTGAATATTAATTTGCATACAGAAAATTGTCAAATCTGGAGCTTAGGCTTAGTATGAATAACAGGATCAATGTCTACAGATAAATGTATTGAGCTATTAGAACAAAAGTTTGCAGAATATGGTCTTAATTTGTGAAAAGATATCGTCAGTATTATGACTGACGGAGCAAGTGTGATGAAAAAAGTTGGCGGATTATTACCTGTAAATCAAGAGTTATGTTTTGTCCATTGTGTGCAACTGGCGGTAATTGAAGTATTATATCAAAATCAGGATTTAGATATAGAAACAGATCAGTAGTTCCATGAAGACCAATAATCAGAAGTAGAAGACGATTTTTCAGAGAGTAACCAGGATGAGGATTTTTCTGGCAACGAAGAATTGGTTGATCTAGATTCTAGTCATAGGCATGGAGGAAGCCAATGTGAGTATGCTGGGGTCAGTTCCGGTCCAATGGTCAAGAAGGTACGTAAATTGATAGTAATATTCAGACGATCACCACCAAAAAACGATGTCCGGCAGAATTATGTTGCGGTTGAATTTGGGAAGGAAATAACTCTAATAAAAGACTACAAGACTAGGAGGAACACTATTTTGTTAATGCCTGATGACAAAAAAAAAATTGCCGTAGATCGGTCTGTTTTATTTCGAGGGATGTTGATGAATGTACGTTAAGACTTACTGACATTCAAATCTTGCCATCCATGAAAACATTCCTTATTCTTACAGCAGGTCTCAACAACAGCGAATTCGCGCTTTGTTTAACAATTAGTTCAAGGAAGTAATAAAAGCGAAAAAGTTTGCTTTTCGCGCATATTAATTGCATTCATGTCCAGAATTGAAAAAAGTCTACAGGACTGCACCGAACACCTGCAAGTCCATTATCCGGAGAGAAAAATGTCCTTTTGATCAAAATGTTCGACAAGGAATCTTGGCAAGTAAAGGTTTCCGGTTCCTGGCCAAAACCATCAAGAACAACTTCAAAAATTCCTCTATACCTTCACTATTTAACAATGGTGAAATGATCCCTGGATCAAGCTAATATTTTGACAGGTAGATTCGCTTCAAATTCTCTATATAAGAGCAAATACACATCCGTAAGACAGATGTGTTCTAGGTTTTTAAGGGGATCAACATCTCGAAAGCCATAGATACTGAAGGTTACTAACCCCTGTTAATTCAAAGGTGTGCCTCATCCTTGGGTAAGCCTCTACGTAATCTATTTTGCGCGTCTTTTTCGACAAGAAAATTTCCAACTGGTTAGAAACTAGCTCACGTTCAATCTATTCTCAAAAAAGTTGAGGGTAGCGATCCTTCAGTTATGGGCCAATTGTAATCATTTCGACTCTTTCAAAGTTTTTTGAATCTATCATTAACTCGAAATTACTGAAGTGTCTAGAAACCAATGAACTCATCAACGATCATCAATACGGTTTCCGGACAGGTCGCGCATCTGGATACTTGCTGACTTTTTTTGCGGAACGTTGGAACCGTAGTGTTCACAATTTTGTGAGTCTCAAATCATTGCGCTGGATATTTCAAAGGCCATTGATAGAAACTGTCATCGTGCCCTTTTATATAAACTTAAAGCACTTGCTCTCTCCCATTCTCTACTATTATGGATTGGAAGTTTCGTATCCAGTCGCCTGATACGGGTCGTATTAGATGGGGTTACATCTGTCAAACGAAGTTACATGATTACATTATTGAATACCGATCTCTAATGCATCTAAGTCCCAAACTGTCACATTTCTTTGAAGCAATATCATAATTTGTCATTCCCATTTCTTTCGATGAAGCACTGACTTACAATACATCGGTTTTATATATTTTTCTAATTAATGTTGTCTGTAAGCTAAGCTGGCCAGATCACATCATCTTTGTTGCCAAAGAAGCATTGAAATATCTAGGATTTCTGAAAAAGTGTAGAAATATTGAAACCCATCGGATCTAGAGCTCCAGCACAATTCCTACACCAGACCTAGAATTGAATACAATTTCCAGATAAGGGACGGGGCCGGTCGCACAGTCTTGCCTTCATTGAATATTGTTAAAAAAAGAGCCTTCAAGCTCATTGGCGATGTGACAATAACGTGTAATATCGACTCACTCGAACTCCGCCGCATTGATGAATTCCTTTCACTCCTTTATCGCTACATGTATGGCCAATGCTCTGATAAAATATATCGTCTGATTCCTTGTAGAATAATTCCTGCACGCAATACTCGCGTAGCAAACCCACCACAGCCTTTTGCACATAACATTACTTTCTGCCATACAGTTAAATTCCGTGATGCTTTTTTATCCCGAACTGTGCAAATGTGAAAGAGTCTGCCATTTTCTGTCTTTACTCCGGCATTCAATTTACGAAAGTTTAAGGGTGACATACATTAGCACCTCTGCCGCTCTCCTTACGTTCACTAATTACTTTCTCTATCACCTTCCTGCCATGCAGTGCTTTGCATCATAAGGTATCCCTGAACTTGCCTTAGTAATATAAAAAAAGATCAAACTTTCTTGACTTTAGAAGAGGTAAAGTACGACCCGCTTTAATTGCTGTATTTTGCAAAGTTAAAACTTATGATAAATTCGTCAATTTGAACAAAATTTATTTCCTTATTTTTACTAAGTAAAATGGATGATTGGTAGTTTTACTTTTCCATTGTTTACATACCAAAACAAAATAAATAACTTAACGCCTCGTTTGACTTTCACGAGTGGAAAAAGTTTAACGTTGAGCAACTTTCTTCGTTCCAAGTAGTAGCCACTCACTTATCTGTTTGAAACTTATCTTTTAAATGATAAAATTTGTGCAATTGATATTTGCGAGTGGTGGCGAGTATCTATGAACTTTTTCTCATTTTCCAGGTTATATCGTTTTTAAACGAAAGCTGCGCCCCCCTCACTTGAATCCTGGATCCGCCCCTGCCTGAAGATGCATCTTTTGCCTTATCCAATAATGAGATTAAAATGGTATCCGCTGTCATTAGTGCTCTAGTCCCAGTAAAAGAAACAGTCGAGGCCCTTTGCCGTCGGGATGATAGTCTGTTCACAGCTGATGTTGCCATAACTTTTATGTTAAAAAAAACTTAAAGATGCTTACAAACTTATAAGTCAAAAGTTGCACTTAGCTCTCTTTCAGATATCGGTGTAGTTCTTCAGTATTTCAATAATGGTAGAACAAACATTCATTCCGAATCAGAAATAGAGCTCGTAACAGTTCTTTTTCCATAAAATGCCGCAAATTAATAGTGGAGTTACTCGAAATACTAGACGTTTCAAATTGAGCTACATCACTAACAGTTCATGAGTCAGAAGTTAAACCTTCTGTTTAACCTCTCGAAATTATTTCAGATTCTTCACATTTTTCATCTGAGTCGGTTTCTTGTTCTCTTGAAGAACCTTTAAGTATTTTAGATGAACTCAATAAAGCTACAAAGAAAGCAAATTTGCCGAGAATGGCAATTCGTCGTGAGACGCTGTCAGGGAAAGTTCATAAAGAAATTCTCGAATTGCCAACCCTAATATCTCTAAACCAAAAATTATTACCAAGTAATGAATTCAATGGTTGTTTATTAGTAGCCTTATCAATAAGATTTTCCTTTAATTACCCATTCACCAAAATAATCGAATAAAATTTATCTGTTTTTTTATTTGTTGGTATGAGCCTTGAATTTCTTGATTTAACCGTTTGAGTACTGAACAATTTTCTTCGACTTATGCTAAAAATGCGGAGTACTTTATGTCTCTGATTTGAATGAAACTTTCCCTGTTTGTATGAAGTGAAAAAATAGCTGACCCGTGTTTTTTTGTTTTCCCGTACCACGCCCCAACTCTCCGCTAGGGGGATTAAAAATTCCGTGATTTTACGGTGTAACGACATTTTCAAAAAATTATACCTTGAGAACAATGCAACAGATTTGTCTGATTCTGTTGAATCGCAGAGAAACTGTTCCTGTTGCCAATTTGACTCACGGGTGATTTGACAAAACAAAATGTCTGAACTGCCGAATTCCTTCGTTCCTCTTGTAGGACAAAAACTGTGCGCATTCGTAAACTAACTCCGTGCTGCCAAATCTTTATTCGTCACCTGTAAATAGAAACGATGAGATGATTTTCTTAGGTTTATTCACTAGTGCAATTTCCTATAAGCTTCTACTAGTGTAAACCTCTCTCTTGTAAAATATCAATTTAAAGAAACTAAAAACTGCAACGTGTGGGCACAAACAAAATGAGTTAAAATAAATCCACCTGGAACTGCAACATGTGGGCACAAACAAAAAGAGCTTCCAATAAGCTGTCACGACACTGATACCTATTTTCCACTATCAATCAACGTAGAAACTAAAAGATGTAAAAAACGACGTCTAAGCACAATCACATGTAGGTGGCGGTAGTGTAGCGGTAATGTAAAATATCATTTGGTTGCTCATTTATTACTGATTTTATTCTCAAACTATTCTACTTTATAAAATTTAATTAATTATTAAGTAAATTATTTGAATCTAATCTAAACTACAATTCTTTAATTTATTAATTCAAATCTATATCTAAGTTAAAAAATTTAAGTTTTGCTCAAATTTCTTAATGCTAATAAATAATTCGAATCACACTTCAATTCTTTATATTCCTTACTATTTAGTCTTACAAACTATTTCTGAAAGAAAAATATTAATTAAGATGTGTCAATTATGTATTAAACTAACACGAAGTGTGAAGCTGACCTTAGAAAAGGCAGATTTTGAGAGTGTGTATAGGTTAACTAATTGACTGTTTTCTGTATGAAATGTGCTATTCCTATTTAGTATAACCAACATCCGAAATAGCATGCGTTTACACTTTACGGACTATCACCTTTCCCAATGATTTATTTGGATAGGAATAAATACCTTAATCTGTTGCGAGATGTAAAATGTGTGAAATGCAAATTAAAAAAAAACTTGAACTAATTGAAGCAAAAGAAGAAAAAGAATAAGAATTGAAGCGAATTGAAAAATGCTAAACAGAAACTTATTATGCACACAAAATTATATGTTGAAAATTATTATTGAAAAATGAACCTTTCTTTTAAAAGAAAATGAACTATTTTTGAATTAATCACTGAGACCTTTGAACTTCTTGCAAATTTGAAACACTGTGACCTTTCGGCAGTTGTATCTCTCTTGACAAGTCAACGAAAATGAAGCACAATTGACGAAATGACCCCCTTTTTATACCCTAGAAGAAATCTATAGGGTATACAAAGCTTGTCATTCCCTTTGTAACACCTCGATATAATGATGGTAGAGCAAAATGGATTGGACACCCATTCATAATATTAAAAGTTATTTTCATTTTTGCATGTGCGTCCGTCCGTCGGTCCGTCCATCAGTCCATCCGTCCGTCTGTGCGCACGATAACTCAAGAACGCGTATACTTAGAGAGCTGAAATTTCGTATACGGACTTTAAAAAAAAAGTAAAATTAAGTTCGAAAATGAGACAAATCGTGCAACTCCTTCGTGGGGTTGCCATATAAAAATTTCGTTTTCCGCTATATATTTGGACACTGCCTGAGAACGCGTCGACATAGAGAGCTGAAATTTCGTACATAATATTTCTACTATATTAGCAAATAAAATGTCATAAATGGACTAAATCGGGCAACTCCTTCTTGGTGTTGCCATATAAAAATTTAGGTCTTTTACGTATACTTTGAAAACGATCAGTCCAAGACATTTTTATTGCACTAAAAACTTCTGTAGAATACGAAATCCTATAAAATTGGTTATTACCATTTTTTCTGTGCGACAAACTGTTCTAGAAATGTATGCAAAAAACAACTTCAAAATCAAACTTGAATAGATCGGTGACCATACCAAATTTAATACGGGCATTCATCTAAGCTATCATAAGAATTGGTCTTAGACTATTTTCGACATTTATAAAATGAAATATTCAAAATTTTCACTGAAAATGACAAAAGAATGAAATTTTCGTACTGTCAAACGATAGCAAATTAAATAATCTACATTTTGATAATTTTGTCTTGAAAATTGATTGTTTAATGTTTAATCAATTTTTGTAAATTTTGGAACATTTGCTATAAAAATCTCGATTCGCTACGTTTCATTTCAATGTAGTAGATTTTTATGTCATTTCGTAGTATTTTGCTGTCTTTTTCCCACTGTGAGTTTCTTTCACACTCATTGTGGGAAATGAATTTATAAATAAACGCGAATATCGCGTTTTTCGTTGAAAATATCGCGGAACTAACGCGACCATCGAAATCACGGTTCGATTCTACGTGATTTTAATATGTCAAACGTCGCGAAATAATAAAGTTTGACGTGTTTTGACATTATTTTTGAAGTGTTTTTTAGTGGTTTTAGTAGTTTTTGCAAGTGTTTTCTTTCATTGGGGATATTCTTCATCAGCAGGTAAGCAATTTTGCTTATTTATTTTAGTAATTTAGCTTATAAGTTACTAAGTCTGTAAATTTTTGGCAAATGTCAGTTAAGTGCCTTTGTGGTATTTTTTACCTTGTTTGTCCGTTTGTCCACAATATTTAGCATAATTATACTAATACGTAGTTTGTAACATATATTAATGTTTTGTATGGTGTAGAATAGAATAGAATAGAATTTATTAATGCAAAGACGTACACAAGATATTACAATCTATTTTAGTACATTGTTATGTGGTAAATAAACTAAGAAACTCAAAAACAAAAGCAAATTAAAAAGATTAACTTATAAAAGAATAATAAAATACTAAAAACAAAAATAAAAGAGATACTAATAAATAAATAATAATAAATAAGCAATAAAAAAAATAAAAATAAAAACTATAAAAAAATATGTCAAAATATAAATGAGTAAACAAGCAATGTTATACAGGTAATAAGATAGAAAAAAAAGGCTTAATAGATTAAATGTAAAGAGAAGAAAGACGATAATTAAAAACAAGTTAAAATAATAATAAAAAAAATAATTGTTAACTTTTCAAGGAAACAATAAAAGAGTGAAAGAACCAAACATCGAAATTGTTGTCAGCGTTAAGGGAGCTTAGGTCACTGGGCAGTAGCTCAGACAGAGAAATGGCACATCAGTAACCCCTTGAATATGCCGAAGCAACCGGCGTTTTGAATATTAGCTGGTAAGTTATTCCATAGACGAACGATCTGAACATAGTAAGAATCTTCAAAGATGGCTTTGCGAAACCGTGGCATGACCAAATTTCGATTCCTGGCTGATTGAAAGAACTGAATATTATCAAGCAAATATTTTGGGGTGTTCATGCTAAGTAAATTAAACAAAAAGTAAAGCGCTTTTAGGTTGAGATACGTGGACAGTGAGCAACCAAGAAGCTGTCATTTATAGGGCGTCACATGGTCGAATCTGCGTAGGGCAAAGATAAGTCTGATGCAGTCGTTGAAGGCAACTTCAAGCTTACGTCTACATATGCAATCAAGCTTAGAAAACACTAAGCTACCAAACGTGAAGTGTGGCAAAAGAAGAATTTTAACTAGCCGTAGTCGCATTTCTTTGCTTAATATATCGGCGGACAGCTGCCGAGGTCCATAATAAATCTTACGTATAGAAGCATTAACATGATCACAGCATTTCATGTGTACTTCATGGGGAACATGAATTTATTCGTGTTTTCATTGTCTCCAATTTTTCATTGCATTGTTGTTGTACATATTTACACACAGCAAGGGCGGATACAGCGAGGGGCGATCGGGGCGTTCGCCCCCCCCCCCCCGCCGACCACGAATAAATCATAATTTATACTCTAATCAAATGAAATAGAAAATAAAAAAAATTCTTTTTAAATCCTCTAAATTCGCATTAAAAAAATAGAAAATAATTTCTCCCTTCACTTAATGAATGTATCATAAAAGTTCTCTAGAGTTTTCCTTTATTTTATTTAATTAAACAATAAAATTATATTACAATTGTGTATAAATTATAAAATTTGCAGGGTATACAAAGAAAGCAAGATCTGGGGAACTATGAGTTTACACGTGCACACAAAATTTTGTGTATGTATACACGACCTTATTCCGATTCCGCAAAAAGGGAAATGAATTTTTCTGTCAAAATTTTTTACACTTTAACTGATATTTTCTCCCCGCCATTTTGGCCGTGAATTTTTTAGAGATACCTGTTAGTTTTTGTCATCCGGTATTTTCAAAGTTATTTGTTATATTATTTATTTTACCTTTTTCTAAGCCGTAGTCGCTTTAATACTAGTAAATTCATGTAGCTCATTTCTTATAACTGAACTTATCTTCTTCAAAAAGACTATTTTCTCACTCAAACAACATTCAGCACAGAAAAATTTTCATTCAGCACTTAAGTGTACACTTTCCCTCACGGTGAGTTTTTTTAAATCGTGTGCGCTGGCAAAGTTTTCACAGTTACGGAATCTAACCCCTTGGCAGTTTAAGTTTTAACACTACAGTGAATAACAATGAATTTTGGGACTCCTAATATTTATCATAATATTAAATTACTTTGCTTTGACTTTGCTTTTTTTGTGTATCGTGAAAATTTTAAAATTCATACACAAATCTAATATTATTTTAATATTTAATTAAATGGAATATTTCACACAGTTTTTTAAAAAGTTATTTGTTATATTTATTATTTTTTTCTTTTTTAGTCATAAATTATTCTAAAAAATTTAAAATTATACCAGTAAGGAATTTTCAATATAAGCAAAATTTTTACACTTTTTCGTGATCGAAATATGTCTATTTTATGTGAGACTAAATTTTTCATTGCTTACGGGATCAAAAACTTATATTATATAAATAAAAGAACTCCGGTGATATGAGAATGCTAATGAAATTTTCATGCTGAAACGAAAAGAGAAAGCTATACAGAGCGGTCCACAACTGATGTCAAGTGCGGTTATAGGGGGCGATGAGGCGATCGCCCCCGCTAGGACAAACGTCTGGATCCGCCCTTGACACACAGCAATGCTCTTAGTTCATGTCAATGACCTTCGATTATTATTATAATATAATTCTTGTTTATTTCGTTTTCTAATTTATTCTTTTATTTAATTTCAGATATTCGCTGGAGTTCTCCACCTGTTTAGTCTCCAGGTGCAGGTAAATTTTTTTCGTATAATTGTTTATTAATCTTTACTGATTTTCTCCATTTTCTTCCAAGTTCGCTGAAAAGATTCAAACGCCAAATGAATTTTTCATAAAAAATTATAGCAGCTCCAAACGAAAAGAAATGTTTGTTAATAATAGTATTTTTTTCAAAAATAAAATAAAATTATAAACTATTGAAGAATTCTATCAGGTTTTTTTTTATATTTTTATTTTGAAACTAGAAATCTTGTCTATTTATATGCAGCAAATTGTAATTGTGTTTGGGACATATGAATTTTTAAACTCATCGTATTCCTAAATTAACGCACTAAGGGAACACTGAATTTATGGGCATGTACTTTTTTTCTGCTGTGAAACACTGGCACATTTTTTTTTTTTTTTGAATTTTTGTAATGAAGCTCTATGCCTTATCTATATATGTGCAAAAAACTGTAATGGGGTTTGGCTTCATTTTGAAGATATCAATGTTTAAAGTGATCATGTATACACAGCCATTTCACACAGAAACGATACCTTTGGGTTAAATTTGTATCAGACCATTCGCGATTCGAATGCAATTTGCAGAATATGTATGGAATACAAAAATAACTCAACCGTATTTGTTGTTTTCGCATACGACGGCCCCGCTAAGGGGTTAGATATTTCGTGATTTTACGTTGGAACAGCATTCTCAAAAATTATATTTCTCAATATTTTTGATACAAATGCTTTATATTTTTCATGAAAAAAAAAATACGGCAACAGCAAACGGAGCTTTTCTTGTTAGTAATTGTATTAAACAAAAAAAATTGTATTATTTACTATTGTAAAATCTGTAAAACCATTTTGAAGCCAGAAGCCCTGTTTACATCTGTCCCAAGAATTCGGCTGGTGCTCAGCCTTGTTTTGACGATATAAAATATTAAAGTGACCGTATGCACAAAGTAGTGCAATATCCTATTTGTCTTTTTATACTATAGTAACTCTCCAATTGATTGAAAAGTAGCCCACGTTTAGCATGTTCCCAAAAAGGAGATCGTAGCGATTTCTCAAATTATCGACTAATTGCAATCACTTTGATTCTTTCGAAGGTTTTTAAATCTGTCATTTACTCCAAATTGATGAAGTATCGAGAAATTATTCAGCTCATAAATTATCGCCAATATTGCTTCCGGACTAGACGCTCATCGGAACACTTGCTGACTTTTCTTGCGAGACGTCAGAATAATAGATTTAAATTTTGACATACAGATATTTCAAAGGCGTTTATTAGAGTATGGCATCCTGCCATTTTAGAAAAAAAAAAATCGCCTAAGACTGGTTGTATTAGATGGCGTTATATTTGATGCAAAATAGATGAATTTTAAGAACTTTTTCGTTTTTTTTTTATGTATATCTGAACCTGTTATCTCTCCGTCTACCTTTTTAGTTTTCATTAGTAATCTGCTTTTCCTTACTTTCAATCCCTATTCACAGATTCATTGATGAGAGTACCTTTGATTTCATTTACTCCGGACGGACGTCAGAGCGAATCGCCTTGAATTCAATTCATCTAAGACTGTAAGTTATCTCGTCTCTTTAAAACAAAATCATAATTTGACCACAATCGTTTCAGAACCTCCGAGCTCATTGGTGATGTGGCAATAGCTTGTTATGTCGACTCGCACAAGCACCGCCGTAAAGTCGAATACCTTTCATTCGTTTATCGCCACATGTTTGGGTCAATATTTTTAATTGGTATCTAGTCTAATTCCTTGTAAATTAATTCCTGCACGAAATACTTGCACTGCAAGCCACAATCATCATTTCACCCTTCAAAATACTTTCTGATGATTTTACAATTTGCTAAGGTTCAAGAGTGACATATCGTCGGTCGAATACTTATTTGTGGTATGCGACAAAATCTAGATTTTGGGAAATCTCATTTGAAGTTTGATTGAAAGTAAATACTAGTTTTTATAAAAAATTTTAATTTTTAATTTTTAGAAAATAGATCTAGTTTGTTAGCACTTTTAATTTCTTCACAAAGCAAAACACCTTTTTATTTTATTTTTTCTTTATTTTGCGTATACAACAAAAACTGTTAAAGCGTAACTTTAATGTTTCATATACAATGAAATGTTGCAAATATGATAAATAAGTATTGAGAATCATTTATGTCCATTTTGGACATACCATATACCACATTTTACTATAGGACCGCTTTTTAAGATAGTTAAAGCCGTTTGTTTTTAGTAGAACAATAATGCAATTTAACAAACTCTTGCCTTAAACTTTAAATTTAAATTTCAAAATTCCATTTTTTTTAAGTTATTAGTATTTCTGCTTACAATTATAACACAAGAGATCAGTCCATCTATCTGAAAATATTATCTTCAGTTTAAATTATTAGTATTGTACACAAAACGTAAAATTCAAAATTTCTGAATTCTAATTACATTGCTTGTAAGTCACAGTTATTAAAGTACCTATATCCTCATTATTTTAAAATAAAAATTTTTATTTTAGTTCATATATTCATTATTATTTTTAATGTAGGTGTTACTATGTATTTAATATTTATTTTGCATACAGCATTATAACATTTTTAAATATATATATTTAGAAAATGAAAAAGGTATATAAACGCAGAAACAGATCTTCATAATAATGTATTTAGTTCTAGCGTCTTAAGCACAGCGTGGTTTCAATACACTTTTATAGTAATTTTGGTCGGCATCGTCCGTGTATTTTAACACTCAGATTATCATTTTTTTTTCTCTGTGTTTATAATAGCAACATATTGTGACTTAGGCACATCTGAAAGTGATAAGTGAAGTGAGCGTGTTTTAAGAAGCATTAATTTTACATTAACAAAAGGATCACCAAACCACGTTTTGTAATCAAGAGATAATAAATTGTTGGAACGATACTTGATACATCTGGCTTTAGTAAATGGAACCATCGAAAATCCTTGTGATGCAATATGATAATTCATGAAATCTCCATTTTTCATTTGCAATATTTGTAGCTTCATATTTGGATATTTCGACTTATTTAATTATTTTAAAAGCGACACTGTACTAAATATGGTCAAGCCTCTCAAATATCTCTATATAAAGCTATGCACTGCGTCGATTTCCTGGGTTAGAGAGTTGGCTGGCTCGGAGTATTTATGTTCGACTGATAAAAGAGATGGATTTGCTTCAAGGCATTTTAACAACATCAGTGAATTTAATCTGTGGGACACATTAATCTGACCATAAAAGATATCTGAGTTGTCGACTATAACATTATATAACATTTTATACAACGCACTCGCAATATCGTTACCGGCCCTCCCACTAATTATTTCCGTCCAGATAGCACATTATGATTTTCCATTTTATTGCATTTTCCAGTAAGATTGTAGACAGAAACTTTGTGTTTATAAAACAAATTTGATATCTCAGCTCGAAGAAGACAAAACACATTTTGAAGATCGTAGCAAATTACTGCGGTGTGTTCATTTAAATGTACACGATCACTATCTTTAATAAATTTAAACGCAATCTTATTATTTTGGTGTTCCTCAAATTTTCGAAGCTCAACTGTTTCAGCCAAAGTATTCAATTTTTTCTCGTATTCCGAACAAATATCGCATATGTCTTTCTTAAGAACATAGAAAGACAAACTAAATTGAAAGTTAAAAACATTCCTGTAAATGCGGCGAACTTGAACATCCCTCTTTATATAAAGTGTGCATTTTTCCCATACTTCGATTTGACTCTAAGTACTTCCTTGAAGTATCCCTGCGGCACTAATGTGATTCCACAACAGGAAAACTTTCGAGGTGTATTCTCACTTCTTCTGTAGCCTTTTTGACATGTAACCCTTTTTGGGAGAGATTGCTACGCCTGTTTCTTTATTAACTTTTTTGTTAAAAAAGTAATAAATTCGTGATTCACTAATATCCAAGGTGTTCAGAAAGAACTTTTGGCACACTCTAAAAATACTGTCATTGTTTTGAAAAAAAAACTATTTATAGGAGCTCAATCGGGACTTTTTTGGTTAGATTTTACATGCTTGGCGCTTACTCTCTTTACAAATTTCGAGTAAAAATGATTTTTTGACTTGTCGTCTGATTTTCTAAAGCTTTCATATATGTTTTTCCTGTCCCATGCTTTAAATATCGTTTTACACTTAAAGGTACAATTCCGTAAACATATAATATTACTAAACACGTACGCGCCATTTTTGGTCAATATACTCCTCACCTTTCTTTCCCTGGCAAGCTTTCGTACATTCCTTTTCCTAGTTGGGTCATCATTAAACAAAGGATTAGATCTTGGCAACTGGGGTTTTTTGTGCTGACTGCTTTTCTTTTTAGGTCTAATCTTAGGTGTAATATCTGCATCGCTTTTATTGTTTATACTGAAATCCGGATCCGCATATGAATCGTCCGAATTCCAGTCTAAAGCTTTATGTATATCTTCACTTAGTCTGAAATAATAGAATAAAAAAGCCTAAGTGATTTTTAAAATCATAATTATGAAAACTTATTACATTTAATCCAAGGCATTTAAAACTTCTATAGGAACGTCCGGCACTGGTGAAGACATCCTACAATACATTAAAATAAGAAGAAAAGTACCAAAAAATGTTTTATAATTTTACGCACCAATGACTACCAGGAACTGAAAACCTGTGTTCTACGCCACGCGGCTTTATATAAAGCCTGCTATCCCACCTAAAATCTGTTGATATACAACAAACAAGCATGCAGTCTAGTCTATACAAATTATATGGTGTACCACAAATAAGCAATAACATTTTTTATTTTATTTTTGCTATTTTAGTGGTATATCCTCATAAATCAGTTGCGTATACGCTACCTGTAAAATTCAGTTTCAATACTTTTTTGTCTTACCTCATAAAAAAAATTATATTTAAACGTTATATGACAAATAAGCAACAAATAAATATTTCTAGTTTTGCATATACACGAAAATGACTTATGGTATCTTTTTACTGTAGAGAGATTAAATAATTCTGATAACAGCATTCGCAAAAGCGTAATGCGTATACCCCAAATAAGTTAATAACTCAAAAATGACCAAAATGCTTATACCACACTTAATTATTTGACCGACGATATATCAGAATTTCCGCCACTCTTTTTTGTCACCTAATCCCTTGCCTATCTTCTTCCTGCTATGCTGTGAGCTCCTGAGCTTGGATAAATAACATAAAAAAAATTAAATTAAATATGGGAGCACTACTTTAGGTCACTTTAAAAATTTATATCGTCAAAACTAGGCCGAGCATCAGCACAAATTTTGGAACAGCCATTGAGGGGGCTTCTGGTTCCAAAATAGAAATACAGAAAAAAAAAGAGTTTTAAAAATCCCCCATTACAAAAAACGGGCTTTAAAAATTCCCAATTACAATAGTAAATAATAACATTAATTAAAAAAAAGTACTAATGTCAAAATATTTTTAACCTATTATTGGGAACAACCTTATGGATTTGCAAATTTTTATCGCGCTATTATCATTCGACACCAAGTTGATTATTTTATATCGTCCAAATCAGCTTGTCTTTTCTTGCTTCATTCTTTAATAAACAAATTCACCTGCAACAAAGGTAGAATCCTTACAACCTCTCTCGTAGTAAGTTTTCATAGAATTTCCTTGGCAATTTCAAAGAAGCTTTGAATTCATAATTGTATTGCGGTTCAATTGAATCAGCGAGGGGATTGGGTATGTTTGGCTTCAAATCATAAAGGAATTCAAAAGGTATAAATTCCGTAGATATATTTTGAGTAGAATTCACAGGAAACATAGTATAAGGAATCCACAAGTCCCAATTGATTGGATCTTTCTGACAATAGTTTCGTAGTGCGATGTGTGCATTCTAAAACTCCGTTGCTTTGTGAATGCTAGGGATAGGCACAGTATTCAACTTAGAAATTCGAAGTAATTTACAAATGTTTTAAATTATCTTGCCCATAAAATTTAGACTTTTGCTTGACAAAATAGATTCTGGTGCTTCGTAGTTGCATATATAATTTTCACAGACAACTCGGGCAATAGTTGCACTATCTTGATTAGAAATGGAAAGTGCAAATGAATATTTTGAAAGGCCATCCTGAATAGGTAAAATATACTTGTGGTTGTTATTATGTGATGGTAAGGATGGACCAACGATATCTAGGAAAAATTTTTGAAACGGCTTAAATGAAGTCAAATTAATTTTCATAAGCATTCAAGTTTGACTAGAACAAAGCTCGCAAGTTTTAATAAACTTTGATATACGTGCGAATATTTTAGAAAAATAAAAATATGCTTTCAATTGTTTTTATGTTCAGAACATACTTCGATAACCATCAAGCGGAAATAAATGAAATTCCTTTATAGTCTTTAAAATTTCTTGTCGGTCAATAAGATCTTGAATCTGAGTTGATTTAAGGTTATTAAGATCTTCATTATCAACAAAGTCATAAGATGAAGTCGGGGTTTGATATAAATTAGTATGATCGGCGTGGCCTCTTTAAAGATTGTTTTTTTTTGTTTTTTATTATTTACTTGAGACCTATTGACAACATTTAGGTCATGGAGATGGGAATGACTCAGTGCATCCGTGCTTGTGTTTAAATTACTTTTTTTTATATTCTGTATTTTAAAATCGCACTCGCCTAATTTTATTTTCGAATGAATTAGGGGGGGGGGGGGGGGGAGAATGTTTTTATAAGGAGCGCAGCCATATTAAGGGTTTATAATCTGTAAAAATTATAAATTACGTTTTCTGCCATACAGATAGGGTCTAAATTATGAAAGTACACATACAATGACTAATAATAATTCCTCTTCTCTAGTAGAATAGTTTCGTTCAGTACGATTAAGAATTCGGTATACAAAAGCAACTGTCAAGTCCGTGTAATATACTCATTGTAACAGAACGCTTCCAATAGCACAATCACTGGCATCACATGCTAAATAAAATCGGTATATTGGAGAATAGGAGCAATAATTAGGGCTCGTTTAAGTGAAGTAAATGATTCGCTGCAAAATTAATTCCAATTGAAAGCAGAATTTTTCTTAAGTAGCTCAGTGAATGGTTTTTATATTTTCGGATAATTCTGATTAAATTCACGATTATATCTAGCGAGTCCTGAAAATATCTTGACATGCTTTTGGTTGACAGGAGTAGGATAGTTAGAAACAATTGAAAGTTTATATGGATCCATATTTATATCATCGGCTAAAATAATGTGCTAATTTAATTTAAATATTATTTTATTTTATTCACTTGAGGATATCTTTGCACATTAACACAGACAAACAGTTCACTGTATATTACAAAGAAAAGGTACAATTCGTGATTCAAAGTAAGGAAACTTAGATTACAAAAAAAAAATAATGATAATAAAATAATGAAACAGCAGAAAAAAGAACGAAAATAAAAGAGAAGATATCTGACTATGCATTCCGTTCAACGTCATCACGTTTTAGGGACTTAAATGATTAAATAATTTAATAACAAAGAATTCCATAACTGAATAGCATGAATGTGCAAGAAGTGTGTGAGCAGACATAACCAAAAGCAATCGTTCGGGAGGATTTGCAGAAATGTAACTTTTTAAACATAAATTAGTTTGTACAGAAAAGTTAAGATATTATATTTAATATATGTATGTAGGCAAGGGGCAGCCAACCAATTTGTGTGCATAGGCCAATATGTGATCATATCATCTTAATCTAAAACCGTATCTTATCATGGAGTTGAAGACTACGTCTAGTTTGTTAAGCGTAATAGAATCAAGAAGAGAATACAATTATGTAGCTCCATATAAGATAAGTGAAATTAAAAGAGTCCTTACAAGCCTGACTCGAGCATCAATGCACTTGATTGCCAAAGATTACGCAGTCATATATATATTCTTGAAATAACTGTGTCAATATCAGAGCCCCAGGTGAGAGTTTTATATAAAATTCTTCCTAGATTACATACAGTAAGGAATCATAGCTACGTTTATGGTTACTGGAGGAAAATAAGGTGTATCAAGCTTAGACCTATATATAACGATACTCTGCGATTTAGATGCTGCCCATAGACTTATTTGAAGTAGATCATCATTATTACGTACAACTGAATCTTCAATTAAACCAAGACGTTCTGAAAGATACATAAAGATGAATATGGCAATTTGAAACTGATGAGAAGACTTCCATAATAAATATCGCAAATACAAGAGGACCCAATGTGGAGCCCTGAGGAACGCCAATGTGAATGCCAAGAAAATCCGATATTTTACCGTCATATGAAACATACCGAGTACGATTACTAATATAGATTTTAATGAGATTTGTAGCTGAAGAACTAAAATTAAAGTAACAGTTCAGTTGCTGGAGTAAAAGGTGAAGATTGAGTGTATCAAATGCCTTACTAAAATCAAGTAAAGAAAGTATGGTCAATTTATCTTGATCGGTGCAACTATGAATGTTCTCGGATATTTTCAGTAAAGCCTTTGTACAAAAATCATGCTTTCTAAAATTAGATTGCAAGGGCAATGAACTAATCTGCTCGGCTATGAATTTCTCCAGCACTTTTGATAAGCAGGATAGTATACTAATAGGTCTATATTCCGGCGATTCTGACGCAAATATTTTTTTGTTTATGGGTATAATTTTCGGTCTATTTCAGTTGATCGGAAATTAGGAACTAATCGGAATTGATCGAACATGTTTTTCAATCTCATATGATTATACTCGAGAAAATGAGAAGGAGGGAAAGTTAAATGCCGTTTCGTCTTGAGTAACCCCGATTATAGGTCAAATATTATTGGAATATGAATTTTGAAAAACAAAAAGTCGATTTAGATTTTTGGGATCAGCCTCATAGCAGCTATTGCTTAATTTTCCCACTAAAAGCTGCCTTAAATTAGATCATAATTTTTTTGCAGAATGTGAACAATCAAATTTGGAGCTAAAATATCTTCACTTAGCAGAGGAGTGAATAGAAGAGGTAGTTAAATTGCGAAGTTTGGTATACTTGACCCACTACATGTTAATCTCGAACTATGTCCATCTTTTATAGGCAATATCACATATTTTTATTAAATTCATTGTACGGATGGCATTCATTCCTATATATATATTATTTTTTTTTTACTTTCAACGGCACATACTTATCAAAGAGATAAGGGAGATAGTTTTTAACATGCTCAACCTACAGATTAACATCAGTTATAGAATAAACAAACTCCTAAGGTATGATGAGGTATTCAGCAAAAAGTGCATCGTTATTAATATTATTGTTATCACGATAGTTAAAATAACGATCATAATTATTTGGTGGGCTAAAAAGATATGTCAAAAACAGCATGTCATGATCGGATAGGCCAGTCGATAATAGTTAATGATGGAAGAGTACATCTTCTTTGCAGTTAATGATAAATAAGTCCAGTATAGATGCCGACGATAGGGCTAAATGAGTTGGCCTACTACATGAAGATCGACAGACTATAAGAAATTGACATTTATCTGAACTAACCTTCTACTTACTTTTACGTAGACATTGCAGAACGTCTTACAGTTTATAATTTTGATCTTTAAGGTTTACACCGTAAACTAACTTCACACTTAACGAAGCACTTAACACCATTTAATCCGGTAAGGACGGAGTTTAAAACGCTGAAAAGTCGCAGGTGCTCCCTTAAGACCAAAACCCATTCTGGTAAAATAAAAGTGTCCAGTTGAAGTGTTAAAGATTGCCTTATTATGGTCTGGATCCATTGAAATTTGATGGTACCCAGTGGATAAATCAATTGTTGAACAATAAACTGCCTTACTTAATTGATCTCAGGACTTTTGGAATATTAGAGAATGGGAAGATGTCGTGAACAGTATTTTCGTTAAGTTTACGATAGCCAGCTTTTGTTACCATCGTTTGTTTTTTTCATGTACTTCTGAAATGTTCAATGATACCATTTCCAAGCATTTCACAAAACTTTCTGTTAATTTTTACCTTTGTGGCTTTACTAGTAAGAATTTTAATTGAAGAATGCAAAAACAACTAATTGGATTTAAGGATGTTACTTCATGTGTGTAAGATAATGCATCAAGGTTTAAAGAGGATTTAGTGTTCTTACACCTTGCTATTTCATGACTACCGGGCCAAGTTTAAATATGCCAAGCAATGTCGATTTGATGGATTTGCTTATAATTGGAATTGAATTTATTATTATTATTCTATTCCATGTCGCAGACTTGCAGGTGTCTGTAGTATTGCTGGACAGCCTGGAGGTTTTCCTGATTCGAATCTAGATTATATATTCTTTCTGAGTCTTTCAAGTTAGATTCTTCTATTATTTTTTCCAGCAAGTCGAAATACTCATTTATTATAAAGGGATCTAAAGATTTCTTTCGTGCGATTTCTACGCTTTGCGGTTTTTTAATTGATAAGCCATGACCGCTTTTAAAGTTCAATGTCATATATGGAATGTTGTATTTTTTAGAAACAGCTCTCATTGAAATCGAATGATCCTTAATTTCTTAAAACTTCCTCGGAATATTTGTCTTCCGTTTTACGTTTATATTTTCGAGGCATTATGCTCTTCTTATTGACTGAATTATCAGAAAATACGTATATTAAAAATAAAAATAGGGTGTGCATAACTAAAGATCTCCAAAATTCGTCTTCTGAAATTATAAAGTGTAAAATTTCATGGGGTATATGTGTGAGGGATCACACAATTACCCCTAACAAGATTTTACACTTACCCCGTACAAGCATTTTCCTGGCGGAAATGTGTATATAGAAATTGAAAGTTGTTATCCTACAGAGTAAACCTCACTAACAGTGCATTTATATAGCACGTACGCTTCTGTATAATTTTCATATATTACCAGTTGTCTTACCTTCCGCCAATATTCACAACACTTCACATTTATATTGAAGGATCTAACTTGAAAACAAATCACAACCGTACAAATTACTTCACTGCGTGTGGGTCGTCATTACAACAGTTTTAACTTACAATAGAGAGCATGACTCTTTATTGAAATATTTTGATACGACATTTCTGGACGTGATACGTGGGGAGTAACTACGCGATCAAACTCTTACCCCATTTACACATTTACCCTGTTTTACCTTATATCATTATTTAATTCTTCTTGTTGGGAATGTATGGTTTCTAGGTCTTGATCAACATTTTCTTGCACCGAGTTTTGATCGACGTTGTTGTGCAAGACATCTTCTTCAGAAATTCAAAGATTTTGGATGGTTTCGTTGCCGTCATTCTCCATGCTATTAACATTAGATTTCGTCATGTTATTCATTACATAAGTATCAGCATTCAATCTATTGAGAAAATCTCCAACTTTGTTTTCCTTATCCTTGATATAGTCCATGTTAATATTATATTCTCCGAGTTTTAGGATCCATCGATAGAGTCTTGGGTTCATATCTTTCCCTTGAGTTTTGGGTTGGTGATCAGTTAATACGGCAAATTTAACGCCGTATAAGTAAGGGCGGAAATAATAAGTGGCCCACACAATGGCCAAGAGTTCTTTTTCTGTAGTTCTCTCATGGTCATTGAGAGTTCTGCTAGCATAGCAGGTAGGGTGGTTATCTTGTTGAAGGGCAGCTCCTATAGCATAAGTACTGGCATTAGTAATGAGTTTGAACTTCTTACTGATGTCTGGGTACCTAAGCGCAGGAGCTTCCGTAATTAGCCTTTTAAGTTTTTCAATGTAGTTAATGTAATTTGTGTCTTTTGAATTGATCGTAAAATTTTTCTTTTAATACCTCGTCATTGGCTGGGCTACTTTTGCGTCATCTCTTATAAACTTTCTATAGTAGCCGGTAATTCCAAGAAACGACTTGATTTGTTTTTTCTGTTTCGGGCAGTTTTAATTTTACTATATCCTCTGCTTTGTTATGGTTTGGTTTTAGTCCACTTGGAGTTAAAAATGGCCTAAATACTCCGTTTCCTTCGAGTAAAATTTACATTTGTCGTCCTGTATTTTAAGATTATATTTCCTTAATTTGTTGAAGATTTTCTTTATATTATTAATTTGTTCATCGATATTGGTTGAAAAAATCAATATATCGTCTAAACTAAATACACTGAGCATATTTTATTGATATATTCTTTCAATTCGTCGTTCATGAGACGATGGAAAGTCGCTGGAGCATTTTTTAGACCGAATGGCATCCGGCTGTACTCGTAATGTCCCTGAGGCGTGGAAAAGTCGGTTTTCTTTCTATCTTCTTCGTTCACGAGGATTTGGTGGAAGCCTTTTGCCAAGTCAAGAGTTGTGAAGTACTGTGCCCAGCCTAATTTGCACAGGTTATTATCGATATTCGGGATGGGGAACTTGTCATAGATTATAACTTCATTGAGCTTCCTATAATCGATGACTCTCCTCCATTTTTTCATACCTGAATTATCGACTTCTTTGGGTACAATCCATAGCGGACTTTTATAGAGAGCATTGCTCTCTTAAATAATGCCCAGCTTAAGCAAAGATCGTGGACCCTGTATCTAAGAGACATCGAAGTTTGTCTTCATTTATTGTTTACTAATGGTAAACAAATTTACGAGGCTTTGTGTGAAAATTTACCTCGTCTTGGATGTTGTCTCCTTCCATGGGTTTTACTCTATTATTCGTATTATTAATAGGGTTATTGTAATGGTTTTTTCTGTTTCGTCCAGAATTAGCCTGTCTTTGTCCGTAGTTGTTAGTTTGTCTATACTGCTACGAGTTGTCTTGGGTTACTGTTGTTAAAGTTACTATAGTTATTATTGAAGTTGTGACTATAATTGAAATTATATATAATTATTTCTATGCACTTATCTCTAAAAATTCCTAAACTTTTGAACAATTTTGTATGTTTCTATTTAAAATTATTGATGACAAATTTGGTTCAATATTGTTTAAAAATGTTCTTAAAATTAAAGATTCATTAAGTCTAGGGCTAAACTCTGCAAGCTTGTCTATATCGTAGTCGTATTTTTCATTGAGTTTTGATAACATATTTTGTAATGTCAAAAAATATTCTCTTACTTGTGTTTTTTTTCTGAAAGAGCTTGATGATACAACTGATGGTAAGTTTCTGGGACACCAAAATTGCTGATTAACGCTTCCTTCATCTCATCCCAGGTGGCTTGAGTTTCTAAGGTTCTGATTATCCTTGTATTTTGTTGATTATGATTCTCTCTCAAACATAAGCCTTGACACTTAGATAATCGTTAAGCATATTTAAAATAGTATCGACTTCTCGTAAGAATGACGTTAGAGCATATTGGTTGTTCCCTCGGAATTCGTGGAACCTTTGAGCATCTTTTATAAGATCGTTTGCAGAAAGTGTAAACCTTTGTTGAGGTTGCTGCTCCTACTGTTGAGCTTGCAACTGTTCTTGTTGAGCTTGCTGCTGTTGTAGTTGAACTTAATGCTGTTGTTCATCAGGCTCATAAATTTAGTCTCTTATTTTTCTCGTATTATCTGAGTTAATTGCGAGAACGTCACTTAGATTTTCCTTTTTATGATTGGCTTCGAATCGTTCAACTTCTTTTACTTGTTTCACCTTTTTTCATAATGGATAATTATCAATCACTGTGATAAATCTTTACATGTATTTATTTTCTTTCCGTATTTCTTTGCAGACTCCTTCCACTATCACAGTTTTTGGAAAATTTCACAGTTTTACACTAATAACTTCTTGTAAAATTTATTAACATTTTTGTAGTTGTTTGTATAACTGTGATATAGATTTCTATTTCACTATATCGTTGCCAAATTATAACTAGGTGAAAGACTATTCAAGAGGCGGGATATCTGGACTTGATAAGAGACTTTCATAATTAATTTGTGAAAATGAGGTATTAACATAATCTCATTGTGTTTCGAAGCTGTGTACTGGAAAATTTCACCCAGATTATTTTTGTTTGCACGTAATGAGCTATATATCTGTCCTCTCTGCTTGAGATAATATCGTATTAAACAAGTAAGTAAGTAAGTAAGGTAAGTTGAAACATGATCGAACCTACGCGGTCTATAAAAGAAGCGGATGCAATCATTAAAGCCAACTTCCATCTTTCGACGACAAAGGTTATCTAGTCTAGGGTATATCAAACTGTAAGGCAGAATTGGGTTTTAACCAGTTTTGATCGAATTTCGAGAGATGATGAGTCAGCAGAAAACTAGAGCCTGCGTAGTACAGCATAAACCTTACCGATAATTAACTTTATATTTTTGCAGTATTTCATATGGTGGTTTAAATAAATTTTCAACTTTAGGTACGAAATCTAAGATTGTACCATCCAAGGCTATAAGAGATGAATCATGCAGGTCAAATGTGCAATTATGGAACATAAAATAAAAAAAAATCAAATGTAGGACAACATATTCGCGATAAGAATCATAAAATAAATGAAAGCAATATGAAACTGCTGCACAAATTGCCGGGAGGGAGACTTCTTAATAAATATAAAATTAAAGAAATACGAGCAGCAAAAAGTAAAGGAATTTTCTTGATCAATGATCAATTGGATTTCACAAACAAAAGCTTTCTATTAAATCCATCTCTTTCAGTTCTTGGTATATATGTAATAGCGGTAGACTCTTTGGTAGTTTCGTGTTTGGAAATTGGCAGCTGAATTAGTCCTCAGAAGATGACCTAAGGGGTCGAAACGCGTTAGGATATTCTAAGAAAGTAATGGAATAAACAAGATCTTTTGTGAAATGAAACAAGTGTTTTTGATCAATTTAAAATATTGAGAAAAAAGTTTCACCAGTGCCGGCAGCATATACTAGTAATCATATAAAAACTAATTAAATCAACTTTCAAGCATTTCATAAAAGGCTATTTTAAAAATCTTTTTAAAGCAACCTTCAAAGGTATCATACTTTATCACCTCGTATGCCTTAGTGGATAAAAAGTTACGAAAGCGTTTAACTTCCTCAATTACAAGTGCGGCTTCAAGTTCGGGTATTATTTTTAAGGAAAGCTCTAGATATAATGCAGACATGATACCTACATATGTTCGATTAAACACTAAGGTACATCCCAATCGGTCAAATGGGCAGTTGACTCTTTCAAACCTTTCAAATCCGCGGGCAAGGACGGCATTTTCCCAGCCTTCCTCCAATATTCGGGTGACCCTCTGATTAGCAACCAAACTCGTCTCTTTGGGGCATGCATCAAAATGGGATATACACCGAAGCTGCGGTTGCGTTTATACCGAAGGCAGGTCGGGTAGATTACTCAACTGCCACAGCGTATAGACCTATAATCTTGACTTATTTTTTACTTAAAACCCTAGAACGCACTTGCGAGTGGGAACTGAGAGACTCCATTGCCAGAAGCAGACTATCACAGCATCAGCCTGTGTACTTAAAGGGAAAATCTCTTGAGACGACCCTCCACGAGGTGATTCACTCAATTGAAAAGAGCTTCCTCTTTAAACAATCTACGCTGGCTGCTTTCATCGATGTAGAAGGCGTTTTTAATAATGTTCTTCTTCATAAGTTCACGGAAATCCTAACAAAACATGGAGTGTGCCGATCTCTACAAAATTAGATTGCACACATGTTGTGTAATAGAACTGCATTTGCTAATCTAGTCGGGGCGAGCAGAGTTGAAAGGGTTCACAGGACCACCACTCAAGGTGGTATGCTATCACCTCTTTTATGGGTGCTTATTATGGACGATCTCTAGTTAACACGCAAAGCAGTATGTACAAAGCAGTATGTTACGCGGACGACTTGACAATCTAAGTCTCCGGGAACTACGAACCTGTACTCTGTGGATTGGTGCAAAGCGCGATCCGACCAGTTATGCGCTGGGCCACGGACTGCGTACTGTGCATCAATCTACGGAAAACTGATCTATGCCCCTTCACCATGAAAAGGAATATCCCCAATTTAAACCTGCCATTGATTGGCTCCACGCGCTTGGAGTTAAAGGACAAGGTGAAATACCTAGGTGTTATATTAGACAAAAAGTTAAAGTGGAAGCCACAGCTCAAAGACAGAGTGAGTAAAGCTCTCGAAGTTTTCGCAATGTGCCGCCTAGCGGTCGGGATGAAGTGGGTACTCAAACCGGTGATGTGGTGGAAAACAAAGGACTTCGTCAATCAGCGCAAGATATTCAAAGACTGCGCCTTCTCAATGCAAGCGGCGCTTTCAAGTCAACTAGCGTCGGGGCTCTGGAGCTTATCCTCAAGATACACCCGGTCCAAATGCAGCGCCGACCACAGCGCTAAGCCTGCATCTCAATCTCGACTTGCTTCATACGGGAACAAGAGTTCCACATGAATCCATTTACGAGTTTGTCCAGTCTATCACTCCTGGCATCGACAGGAACAGCGACCACCTCCTCGAAACCATGCTGAAAAGCGATTTTGAATCTAGTAACCCATCCAGGGTAGAATGGGAATCACATTCCGTGCTTCAACCATTGACAAACCCAATTACAATTTATACGGATGGCTCTAAGTCTGATGAAGGCACCTGTGCCGGAGTTTTCTGCGAGAAGCCTGTGGCTGAATTGGCCATGCACCTTGAAAGCTATTCCACGGTTTTCCAGGCAGAAGTCAAGACTATTCTTGAAGCAGGAAGGCACCTCCTTAAGTCAGACAATGAGAACAAGAAGATAGCTATCTACTCAGACAGCCAAGCAGTTGTCAAAGCTTTGTCTGAACCCTTTATAACCTCCAAAATATTAATGGAGTGCAAAACCACCTTGAACAGTCAAAACAAACAAATAAGCTCCTACAACCAACAAGCCTGAGAGCTCTGGTGTCCATCCTCACTGGGCCCTCCTATCGCAGGAGTCACCTTCACAGAATGAGACTTGTTGATGATCCTACATGTAGGTGTTGCGGAGAGCAGTCTGAAACAGTGATCCACTTTCTTTGTTACTGTCCGGCACTCTCAGGAATACGTTACAGATTCCTTGGCTCACACCATCTTGACGAGTTCCTCCGCGCCGGCTAGGAGGGCAGGGCCAATATTGAAATTTATAGGAGCATCCGGTTGGGACCTATGAGCGATTCCTCATGGGTCTAGAGGTTGAACAATGGCCTTGATTTGGCATACGTTCGGGGAATCCCTTGCGGTGCCAAACCTCCGGATCAATCAATCAATCAAGGCACATCTACTCTCACTATTACTGTTATTTCTTTTATCTATTTAGGTGTTAATTTGGTATCACTAAAATATGATTCAACAATGTCAACAAATAAATTTATCACTAAATTCACACTCACTTGGCTTTGACAGATTTTAAATTTATATCTCAAATTTTAATTCGGAAAAATATCATGCACGCTTTATGATATACTCGTAAATGTAATTCAATTAAATTTCAAAGAAATATTTTGTTTACCTACTGTTAGTATTCCCAATTTTTACTGTTTACCGCCTGATGTAATGTAAACAACCCTCAAATTAAATTCCTCAGATTCTCTACGGTCTTTCCTCCCTTGAACCCATGATTAAGAGCACAAGCGGACTAGCTTCTATAATTTGATGCTGGCCAAATTACGAATCCTCTGTGGTGACGTCGTGATTAACTGGCTCAATTGTAATAGAACTGGTTATCTCCAATGCTCCAACGATGACGATAACAATTAAATTGAAATTTGCTACTGCGATTGTTGTTAATTGCTGCTGTACGTATGCTTGAATTTGCTTTATATCCATATAATCTTTTTCTCCTTTAAAATACGATGACTTTAAATCCTTAGTTTTTTATGGAGGGTAAATAACACGATTTTAGAATAAATGCTACGGTGAGTGAAAAAGAGAAAGCATTTCAATTTTACTGATAAGCAGTTTAAAAACTGTGCACAAGGACTTTTGAAAAAAAAGGCAAAATGATATTATTCACCATGAAATTTCTAATTGCTCTGCAATTTAATTAATTTACATCTGCATACCACGATTAAATAAATCGCGCGTGCTAAAGAAATTTTTCAATTTTATTTTCCGCCTCGAATTAATTCGAAAATATTCGCTCCCACAAGTGTTATGAAATAATATTCTACTTTAGGCTAGCAAGGCACGTTAATTAAAACCACAGCAGTTTCATAAAACACTTACAGTACCTTGCCATATTATTAGACCCATTAACGTTTTCAGTTTTGAGTTATGATAACTTAAATGTTTGCAATATTTTGCCGTCTTTTTTAATTAAACACTTTCCCTGTACCTTAGGAAGTAAAATACAACACCAAACTTATTTAATATGTATTTATTAGACTAAAAAAAAATACAGACATACAACGACACATGCTGACGAATTTCTGCTTTTATTAGCAAGATGATCTAATCATGTTTTAAGCGTTTTTAGCTAATATGGAAAAAAAATCTTCAAATTTTTATGGTTTTTAAGTATATAACAGTATACCTGGTATATTACTCCACTTAACAGCAAATTTTTTTTTCCGTTATTTGAATTGCGGGGCAACAATGTTAGCATTAAAGTATTGCCAACACAAGAAGAACAACAAGATATCAAATCGGAAGTAAAACCAATGATTTGTTGACAATGGGTCTAACAATTTGGCAAGGTACTGTATGCATTTATTACCACAATTAGCACGGTACAAAGTCGTAATTAAATATTCTTCTGCAATATTATAATGAAAGTTAAGCCTGTAACGGACGGTGCCATTCCATAACATTTCCTGAAATAAAATAAAATTGACTCACCATATACAAATAAAATTCGGAAAATGTTTGAATAAGGGTAGCAGTAATAAATTGTTGCCAAGCACGGTATACATACGCAGGGAGATCTACGGAGCTATGTGATTGAGCACTCCAAGAGATCCCCATATTTACATAGTCGCCTGCTTAAAGTAGAAGCCCAAATAAATAAATAAATAAATTTTGAAAATGTACATATTTATTTATTTATTTATTTCTCTAAATGCTAAATTCTAGCTACAATGGTCCCAGGGCACAATACTTAAATTAAGCTAAAGTACAGAGCAATTATTGAGGATTTTTCTTAATTCAGTCTTATTAATGTTAAAATCGATCGAATGAAATTTCAAATTAAAAGTACAGCACATTCTAGTCATCGGCTCAAAATGTCCATAGTTGGTGCGATGAGAACACAAATAAATGAAGTCATTATGTGAAGTCATATGCAAACATAACATGAAAAAAAATCGTAAATATAATTAAAAGAAAATATAATGTAATATTGAGACGTAGAAGACTTCCGTCGCGTTGAAAGTTAAGATTTAAACGAATATCACCAACAATCTTTTAAGAATACCACATAAGAATTTTCACATAGTAATACCCCGCGGATTGTTTCACTTACGACGTTCAACTAAGCACATACTAGTATTAACTTCGAATTAAAAAATGAAATATTCACACACTTTTTCGAAATCGGTGTAAATAATTGTCAAACAAGAAATGTCAAACGAGAAATGCCAACCGAATAGCAGATTTCATCATGGAGTATATTTAAGGGCATTGTAAGTAGTAGACTTGCTAAGTAATGTGAACTGAGAAGCAGTTGCTTTGAGTAGGTTGTACTGCCCGCAGTTAGAACGCACACGCAAATTTGAATCTAGTGAAGACTGAAATGAATGCACTGATAATTGTGGATTAAGATCAGTGATCTACTTTCTTAAAACTAAAAACATTATTCACTTCTTTTAACTTTCAATAAACTGACACACTTATGTTTTGGAATTTCAAACTAATTATATTAAGATTAGATTATGTATTAGGTCAGAAATTTACATACAATAAAAAAAAACACTTATTGACACAGATCTATAATGAACGATTTTCAAGAATAGTTGACTTGGGGATAAATATTAATATATAAGCTTTGGGTTAGAGAATTTTATATCACACTGAAGAACACACTTATTTGGTTAGAAAATCTACATCTTATGCCTCTATGCCCTTAAAGGAACCATACAAGGAAACATTTATGTAACTATTCCAAAATGGGAAGTAACAATGAAGCAACAGTAACCTTGTAGGCACTGTTACTATATAGGAACTTTTAGAGGTACATTTACGTATTCATAACTTGGGTTGAGCCCATTGAGGCATGTTATCATATATGAAATGCGACAAAACCTTTTCTAATCAACGATGTTATAACGACGTTATGAAGTGTAAAATAGAAATTCGGAAACATTAAGGCACAAAATGTTAGTTGGGTGTCCAACCCATTTCGCTCTACCAGCGATGTTTCTGTGCGTTACAGAGGAATGACAAGCTTAGTATACCCTATAATTTCGACTAGGGTATAATAAGTAAAACATTATGTTTCAAAGCGTTTTTTAAAACACTCCTCAATTTTCTAAGAAATTTGTAACGCATCAAAAAACGGAATAAAAAAAATCTGTAAAGAAAAGAGCATAAAACACACCAACATTTGAGTTCATTAACAGAAGCAGTGGATAAAATGAGTTGATCAAATATCATCAATAATTTCATTGATGATTCAGTCACATTTTCTTTCATAAAAATAAGAATGTGAACTTGAGTGCAGCACGAGTCAATTTGCTGACACTGCATTTCACACCGTTTATGCACCACACTGACCTCAACGAACCCGAATGCTTGGAATGCATAAAATGTGAAACGGCGAATTGTTCGATTGCGATACACCAGGTCAATAACTCACATATCAAAAATTTTCTGATTTATTGATGACTTGTAAGTTCTTCAGTTGTATTCCCTAGGTAGGGATTTTTTGTATACTCGCTCCTAGTTAGCTTAGGCAGTCTCTGATGCCATTCCTGTGCAAATATCGGCCGAGTTATGTCAGCTGAACACCTGCGCTACAAATAGGCTGAGCTATCGCGTCTGTATCATAAGGGGTACCCGGTACTTTTTCGGGTTTAAAATGATATATTTCTTTTCAAATCGTTCTTAGAGGCCTGTGTATCCTTGAGAACTTCTAACAAAATACTTCTAAAGAATCTTTGATTATTTCTAATACAAATCGAATTTTAGAAATATGGTTTTTTGCCATTTCTGAAAACTACATTTTTATCACCCAAATGAGGTACCTTATGAGTAACTCCATACTTTTCATATGAAGTAAAATGCAGTTAATTTATTAATAACTGATTATTTATTTAAATAATGTCTAATAATACAAAATTTAATTGATTGGCTATCTAATGTGGTAGTATCGTTGCTGTAAACACAGCACCTGTTGTCGTCTGTAAGGCATCAATGGCACACAATTGTATGCTTAGTCCTGCCTGATGCGTCCTTAGGTGGACTCTGTGGTGATTGTGTCTGTACCAGGGTTCGTGTTGGCCTATTTCCCAGGCCTGTTTCCATCGCAATTAGTGCATAATAATGCGAGATATCGTTTCAATTTTTGACCTGCTCTGGACTTACAGCATGAACAAAATTTTCCTCAAGCAAGTCCTTGGGAAATAAGTTACGGCATTCTATCCTTTGCCCCAAGGTGTGAAAGTTTTCCCTTAATATGTATACGATTTAAGTTGCTAAACATGCAACATCACAGTGTTGAAAACAAAAAGCAATGCAAATGTCCATCAACTGTAAAATTGTGTCTACTCCCGACCTCTTTTCCCTATACAAGTGTATTATTTTTAGTTTTTGTGCAACATTATCAAGTGCATTCGGTTGTAAATGCATACTGGATAGCAACAGTACGGCTTTGTTTTTGTTTGAAACGTACCTTAGTAAAGTGGCTTCTGGGTGAAAGGAAAAAAATTTACGATAAAACCTCTCGGTGCTTTGATGCTTGTAGCTGATGTGGAATGTAGGCTTTGCTTTTTCTGATTATTCCCAGCAGGAAAAAGTTTCGTTGAGTCATCGAGGAGTCAACGATATTTTGAATCGTTGACTTATCTTATGACTATTTTTAAGACAGTGGCAAAGTTTTTCAACGTTGTAGTCATCAATCCTTTGTCATATACTTGTCATAGTTGACAAAACAATGAATATGTAAAACATGACGCAACAATGACAACCAGCAAAAGACACAACGTTGACAAGCTCACCCATGACACCACAATGACAAAACATCGATGAAAATGTGTTGACAGAGTCATACATGATGCAGTAGGGACAAGAGGTAATATGACACGGCGTTGACATAATAATGTGTGACATCCCGTTGACATCACATCAGTAAATTTCCCATTGATCTTATTAGTGCTTTGTAGATCGAAAAATAAACGAAAATACGTATTATGTATGTGACCGAAAAAATGTATCTTGTAACGCCCAATTATTATATTTAAATGATGATTCTTTACTTTTTTTTATATGAATTTATTACAGTATTTTATATCATTTTTATATCTTTCTGACATGACTCAACGTTGACTTTACTACTAACAGCAGTCACAAATTGTTGCCTCAAATTATGACTCATTTCTACAATTTCAACGCTATTTCATCGTTGACAAGTCTTTGATGTGTCAACAATACTTACACACTTAAAATATTTCAACTATACATGCTCATTTGTTGTATACTGTTGGCACATAGTGTAAACGGTCAACAATGTATTCGTTGACCACATTTCCTGCTGGGTTTCGACTACAGTATTGCCTATCCGGTCAGTGCCAACAATTCAATACGTCGGTGTAAACATTTTGGACGGATCCCTTTCATCGCTTATGTATATTACATTCGGTATAGTAGGGGTCATAAGGGATGAGTTTGAACATCACATTTTCTTGCCCACACTAATTTACATGCAAATTATGTGAAAGTAGCGAGTACCTCACTCGGCTGATATAAAGTTAAAACTTTCATGGTCACATAAGGATTGAGAGGACGCCGACTTGATCCGACCATTACAATCATTGAGAAAATGACGGTTTGACCCAATCATTACTAATTTAAAAGAGTCTTTTCAACTAGTTACTAACAATTTCATAAAAATCCATATTATTTTCTCATATATTTGCTGGGAAAAAAATACATTCAAAACCTGCTTTTTCGGCTAGAAAAATTTAGAATCTGAGCTGCTTTTCTAGTTTCCAAAATATTATCGGTCAAGAATAAAGCTTTTCTCGTAAAAAGTCATAGCTGGTTCGGTCCCTTCCATTCTCACATAGCACACTAAATATTAAATTCAAAACAGTAAAAAAAGTAGGACATTTCCTAAATTTATGGACACGTTTTTTCAAATAAATGTTATTTTCTGTGATGGAAAGGGAAAATCAGTTTAATCTATTTTTTTATTTTTTTTAGAATTACTCAAGAATCCTCTATCATACAAGAAAATTGTCTATCAGACGATATCGCTCAGTGCACGGAGTCAACTGAGTAAGCTAGACGTTTCCTTGTGCGTGTTGCTATTCAAATTTCGTTAAAACCAGTTAGTCTAAGAGCTAGCAACGTTTTCGAGAAATGACTTTAGTTCGCCTAGTTTTTTGATATGCCTTTCCTTACAGCATATCAATACTCATGCGGTCCATCTGGCTGGTGAGACGCGTTGCGTTGACTTGTGCGCATTCCGTTTTACAGGTAAAAAAGCAGTTTTCAAAATCATTTTAGTTCGATTTTTGTTTTTTTCATCTGTTTTCATAAGCATCGGACAATATAAATTCACTATTACCAGACAATTACCTCGTTGCTAGCACCGTGCCAGACTTTTTTTTTTTTCATTAAAAAAAAAAATATTTTATTACGGCTGTAATTTTTATACGAGTTAGTTTAATTATCGAAGCACATGAAATTAATTTGCCAGGCGATAACTCGGTTGCTCATTAGGAATCGGACCAATTTGAGTATGGTAAAGTGGTTTTTTTTTCTCACGATGATGTTTGAGAATATTTCATGAGCCCAGCGAGATAGCACAATTTTGTCCTATTCTTTTTTTGTAGAGAATTTCAGGAGCTACAGAAAAGCTTCTTGGCAAAATTGAGATATCTGGCTCAGATTTGAGGATATTCTTGATAAAATACTGAAAGAAAAAATCCTCTATTATATATACATCCGCTATCGAATTAGAACTTGGATAGATTTCCATGGAAAAATTAATAAAAGCAATTATTTGAAATATAAAAAATGACAAGTTTTACTTTGAATACATTGACTTCTGTAGATGTAAGAGATTTAGAGTGAGCATTTCTCCAAAATGTAGTCAGGTATTGGACTCTCAATAAATACTGCCGTAATTCAGCTCTGAATGGTGGTAAGCTTGATGGATTGATATTTCTGCATATTTAACTTTCTTCTGCATTTAACTTTCACTGAATTTTTTGACTGATACGTATTAGAAAATAAATGAAATCTGACATCGTTGACGTTGTTAATCTGCCGAACTGCCGAAACAAATCTTTCCAAGGTAACAAATGCACTCTTCAGTATTTTTTCATCATCGGTGGCAATATTTTGAAATGCAAGCTGATAATCTTCCGCGTCTTCTAGTAATTTGAAAGTACTCAATTTGCCTAGGTGAAAAAAAGCTTGAGTGTAATCACAACATGTTATGGCCTAGAATCCTCTAGATATACATAGATGGAAGAACCCAGTGTTTTGTACAATTCATTGACGTTGATGTAGCATTAATGATTATCCACGCCCATGTTGATCCAAAATTTTAAGGAAGCGTCGATATCAATTTGGTAAATATGGTAGATAATCCTCGAATCTGCTTCTTCATGTTCTTCACATGATATTTATATTAATTAGCAAAAAAAAAAAAAATATTAATTAGCAAAAAAAAAAATAATTAGCAAAAAAATTAGCAATTAATTAGCTAATTAATATAAATATATTCCGTCACTTTAATGACTCTATTATTTTCAACCCGATAAAAGAAGCATTTGCTTAATTTTAAGTGAATTATTTTATCACCAATAAAAGACGGCATATCATCAGTCCAGTGGTTGATAAAAAATTTACCTAATACTTCCTTGTACTGAACATTTTTCAGTTGAGCAGTAAAATTATGAGGACGAATTTGATTTAGTCATATTGAAACCTCGCTAGCCGATTCATCTCGATTGCGTTCACTATCTTTGATTGATGGTGTAAAACATCAACGCCAGTTTCTTTCAGTTGAGATACAATTTACTTTTAAAGCTTTTCTAAATTTTCCGTTTAAAATTTCATTGCATAATTATGTATAGCCGCTACATTTACTCCCATGCAACCAGGTTTGCTCGGGAGAGATATTTCTTTGCTGCTTTTACCTCTTCCCTAGATAACCGGCGTGCATACTGCATCAAGAGTACTAGTGTGGGATGGCACATTTCCTATCACACTCGAATCGATCTGGCTATTGACAATCAACCGAATTATTGCCTGGCAAATTAATTTGATATTTTTAACAAATCAATTAAATAACTAAATCTATAACAGCCAAGTTAGGCGCTTATCTATGACCTGTCGACATTTAATAAGTATGCAACAATGTGTTTACTGTTCCATATCAGAAATCAGTGCAAGTTCATTAGCATTTGTCACTAATCAGCAATACGGGTGCACTCCGCTGTGGTCATTGAACTGCACAGTCTAAAGGTAATGAAAGCGGATATTAGACATACCACTATTGTTGTTTTTTTACCTCGCTGTGTCGTTGCTGCTGGTGGTGACCGTATATTTGTGTTGTTGTATGTCGCTCTTCCTTTGCTTTTTGTTTTTGCTTTGAGAATGCAGAATCTTATTTTAGATTTCTGCAACATACATGGATTGGGAGCAAATCGTTTTTCGGTGTACTGCCGCCTTAATAAAAAAAAATCCGGCAGTTCTTGCGCTAAGTAAGACCAAGGTCATTTTTGATGCTGATATTAATCAGTATCACGTCCCTGGTTACAGCTTGGTACCTCTTTTTTACCAACATTAGAGGGGTCACAGTATACATACGCAATGATGTTGCCTTTACCGTCCTTAGGGATATTCCTTCCGCCAATTCAGAGTTTAATTACATTTGGATTCGGTTTAAACTCCACAGGCACATCATTTTTATTTCTCTTTTCTGTATCGTAGCCCAAATATTTCTGATAACGGCACGGTATCCATTTTTCACAGTATTTCTAACAATATTGATCATCTGCTTTCTGTCTCCCTCTCTTCTGAAATCATATTAGCTTGTGATTTCAACGTCCTAAACATACCATGGCTCAGACATTCCTCTGCCACAAGTCCTTTGGGGCGTTTAGTTGAACTTTTCTGTGAATTTTTTTAATTTACATCAACTAATGGATGCACCAACGTGAGTACCTGCTGCAGCTGGCGATAGATCTAACTTATTAGACTTGTTTCTTTCATCTCACCCCGACAAATATTCAATCTCAGTCGGTCCTCCCTTTGTAATTCAGATCACATTTTAGTTACGGCTCAATTTACCATCTCAAACCTGTGTCGTTCTACCTCTCCACGTACAAGTAGGGTTCTCTGGCATTATGAAAATGCTGATTGGAAAAGTCTCAATCAGCACCTCAGGGATATTGATTGGTCAGTCTGTTTTGCTTCGGGGGATGTCGATAAATACACCCTGGAGCTTAGTAATATTACAAGTCTTGGCATGCGTAAATACATTCCGTATTCATACAGCAGATCCAAGCAACAGTAAAATCGCTTAATGATATGTGCAACGAAGCTGTAAGAGCTAAAGAGTGTATTTTTTGCGCTTATAAATTACACCCTTGTCCAGAACTAAAACAAGTTTACAAGATTTCACGGAATACCTGCAAGTCCATTCTCCAGAGAGAGAAATTTTTTTTTCTAGAGTATTGGACAAAGATCTTGGAAATCCGCAGAGGTAGCAAAGGTTTCTGGTCTTTCGTCAAAACCATAAGGAACAACTTCACCACATCCTCTATACCTTCACTATTTAGAAATGGTGAAGTCGTGGTTGACTCATTGAATAAGTATAATATTTTGGCTGCTAGCTTCGCTTCATAATCTCGGCTTCCACCTGCTTCACAGATACCTATTTTGCATCTCCCGTGTGGATGTGCACAAGAGCCAATATACCTCTGCACGAGAGATGTGTTTAAGATCAATAAGGAGATCACCATATCCAAAGCTGCGGGACCTGATTGGTTATCGCCCCTGTTAATACAAAGCTCCGCCTCATCCTTGGGTAAACCTCCTCGCAAACTATTTTGCTTGTCGTACTCGACAGAAATCTTTCCAACTGCTTGGAAACTAGCTCACCTATATACAAAAAAGGAGAGGGTAGCGATCTTTCAAATTATCGACCAATTGTAATCACTTCAATTCTTTGGAAAGGTTTTGAGTGTATCAATAATTCCAAATTAATGAAGTATCTAGAAACTCGCCAACTCATCAACGTTCGCCAATCTGGCTTCCAGATTGTACGTTCACCTAGAGACTTGCTGGCTTTTCTTACGAAACGTTGGCACCGTTATTTCCACAATATTGGTGAGTTCAAAATCATTGCTTTGGATATTTCAAAGGCCTTTGATAGAGTCTGGCATCCTGCTCTGTTAGCCAAACTTAAAGCACTTAAGCCTCCCCTCTTCTTCTATCATGGACTGAAAGTTTTCTATCTGATCTCCTAATGCGTGTGGTACCCTATAAATGCTGGTGTGCCCCAGAGTTCTGTTATTTCTCCGCCTCTCTACCTAGTGTTCATTAATGATCTGCTTTCCCTTACTTTCAATACCATCCATGGCCTTGCCGATGACATAACCTTGATTTCGCTTACTGCTTTGATACTCTTGCGTACTCCAGAGGGAATTCTGCAAGTGCCAAACGAGTTTGCATGATTAGATCATTGAATAACGATGTTGGTATTATCCTCCCTTTGGGGAAAAGCGACCCGCATTGAATTCGATTCATTTAAAGCCCAAAGCAGTTCCATTTCTTTAAAACAAGATTACCATTTAACCAAGCAATGCTGGATATCTCTCGCCCTTTTATCGCTACACGCATGGATAATGTTCCGATGAAATATCTAGTCTCATCCCTTGTAGACTAATTTCTGCAGGCAATATTCTCGCTACAAGCCGCGCACATTCCCCCACCCTTCAAAATACTTTCAGACGTAGATTAAAATTCCGTGGTGCTTTCTTATTCCAAACTGTGCGAATGTGGGACAGTCTACTATCTTCTGTTTTTCCTCAGGCTTACAATCTGCGAAGGTTCAAGAGTGAAATCATCGGAACCTCCGCCATGTTCCTCATGTCCCCTAATCATTTGTCTATCCCTTTCCTGTCATGATGTGCTTTCCATCATAGGGTATCCCCTGAGCTTGGCTTACTAATATAAAAAAAAAAAAATCAACGAATTCAAACACATACTAATGTTCATACACAAACTGAGTGAGTATCGCACTTGCCTCTTATTTATAATTATTTTACGCCTATCTAGCAATAATTCACTACATGTTCAAAATTGACATCGAAGTTACCAGAGACCTTCAGATTATGGAATGTAATAAAAAGTTAAAACTCCAGGAAATTAAAATTAAAGGACTTGAGTGCAACAAAGCCAATAACCTTAAACATAGTGTTGACAAAATTTTTACACCTGGAAAAATAATGTAAACTGCAACATTGTGAACATACACTGGCGAACAACTGGTTAGGTACAATATTGTGTGTTTCCTAGAAGCCGGGGAAAAATAGCAAAGTATGTACCTCAAGATTTTGTTATGCACCCCACCGGTCTACGTTTATATCGCCATCTTTATAAAAAAGGTTATCTTTTTCAGGGGTATCTATTTTGAGACAATTGGGATTAAAATTAATGTTCAACCAAGTATACAAACCGATATTCTCAAAATGATGGTGGCTTGCAGCTATGAGCAATGCAACGCCTTTGTGAGCTATGTTTCAACGAAATGAAGATAAAATCTGCATATGAATACCATAAAAAAACGATGCCATATTAAGTCCTTCATGTTATGGCCACGTCGTGATGATAGAAGGGTTATTGAAGAGTTGAGTTGGAAACAACCAATATATTATGATTATGCCATAATATCACTACACATATCTTAAACAATATAATATGAGCTCTCTACCGAATAAAATAGCCAGTTGTGGGAATATTTGGGTGTCGATCAATTAAAAAAAATTGGTTTATTTATATTGTTACAAAACGACTTACCAGCCCCTCCCTTATTGAAGCAGAGTCCAGCAATATCACCGTCAGCTTTTAGACAGGCCAAACAAGCTCCAGTTTCTCCGTCGTTGTATACCTCAGGAAAGTTTAACTGTGTTGAGCGTAAGGGTTCTTCATCCACAATTGTACCCTTAAAAACAGCTCGATTATGTAACCAGATTACATATGCGACTTGCTCGAACAAAGTCTGAAGCGGTGAGGATGGCAACGTTTGAATATAGTTGAACACGATCCAATCAATATCTGTTTTAATACGAGCACGACGGAGTACTTCAAGCATAAATATCGCTTCAAGCATAGAAAGCCACGTAAATAATTTAAAAGAAACCCCGCCTATTTTATACTTGTTTGGCAAAATGCTACCGCTTCACAATTTCGTCTAACAAAAACAAACCCGAACGTGACATTTCGAGTTGTCAAAGCGTTCCAATCTCAGCTCAATTCCAATTTAAATCTACCGCTACATCTCTTCAAAGCTAGTCTGATTTAGAGCAACCATTTCAGCCAATGTTAGAAAGGGCGGGGCCACATGTAGCAGCACAAACCCGAGGCATTTTGTTGAACTTACACTGAAGCAAATCAATTCAGACATATAGAAAGTAAATATCAGTAAATAATTTTCAGTTTTACCGAAGAAAGCAAATATAATTTTGATAGGTATGACAACTCGAAGTCAGTAAATAATCGTAGCAATTTCTGAAACTAGGAAACAACTGATCTACGTTGACGTATAGAAATTTAAAACCGGGTAGAAAATTTTTACAGATATATGTAGAAAGTTCAAAATGAATGAAAACCGCGACATATAGAAATTTAAAATTGAATTAAAATCTTGACTGAGACAAAAATCTAGAATTAAAGGAAAACTTTGACAGAAATAGGAATTTGCAGTCGAACGAAAACTTTAACGAGTATAGAGATTTAGGATTGAACTTTGGCAAATACAGAAATCTAAAATTCGAATAAACACTCTGACAGATAGAGGAAATGAATTACTATAACAAGTATCCCGTAAATGTGGAATACTGCTCACCTCCAAGCCCAGCCAAGAAAAATAATTAAAACTAGCTTGACGCTTGTATTAAAAATGATGTGTAAAGAAAATTTTGACTTGTATTAAGAATTAAAAAAGCAAAGTACTGACATGTCGCTACCTGAGTTCTTAAGTGTCCAAACCGTCACTCTTTTCACTTTACAAGTTATATATCAATCTGTATATAATCGACCACGCTCTATTCATTTTTCTTATCAGTTTTGTTCTATCTGCTTTAGTTTTCGAGATGATATTTTTGAATTTGTTCAATATCCCTGAAATTTCGGTTATTTTCAAATACTCTTTGTTCTTATTTGTCCAATGTCCAGTTTTTGTATTACTTTGGACACAGTCTCATAGTGCCTGGAATATTTATAAATTTTGTGCTTAATTGTTCAATGTGCAACTTTTTCAGATATTAGACATTTTTTCAATTTCTAAGAAATAGTTAAATTTTATGCTTAAGTGTCATATTTCACAATTGTCGTCTTAAGTGTCCAATATCATATAGAAGATTGACATTACTGTCAAAAAGTATAAATACGGGAGCCATTTTGAATTAATTTTCAGTCGTAGTCTAACCGTTGTTGAGTGAGGATCGTGTGTGTGAAATGGCGTAATTGAAAAACAGAAGTAATCTATTTTTTTTAAAGATTATTTCTTATTAATTATTGTAATTATTAAAAATTTCTGGAATGTCGAATAGTACTACTTCTTCCAGTCCTCTATCAACAGGTTTCAGCGATGATTCTGTTGCAGACCCAGACTTTGTACCTTCATCTCCAGAAAGACTTGCTGGAAGGAATGACAGATCTGAGCCAATCGAAAATACTATTCAAGTTTTGAACACACTGAGATCTGTTGTCAGTACGAAGAAAAGACCGAGGAAAAGAACTACAGAACCGAATAATTGGAAAAAGTCGCCAAAAACCGTCAACGTGAACAAGGAAAGGAGTGCATGACTGACAGTGGAAAATTGAAACCAGAAAAATCTGTCCAAGCATCCAAGTGTGGAAAAGACTGTGCATATAATTGCACTTCTTATTTCACAGAATCAATGAAACAACAAACTCATAGCTACTTTTGGATACTTAACGATTCTGAAAAAAAGTTGTTCTAGACAAAGCATATATCCATAAGTTCACCAAAGCGCAGGAGAGTCAACTACGAATCAAGAAAAAAGAAAACATACGCATACAGTCTAGCTGTAGGAAACAGCAAGCAAACAGTGTCCAAATCATTTTTCTTAGCTGTGTTAAATGTGTCACAACGTAACGTACAGTTTATTACTTTTTTAAAAACAATTTTGACATTACAGTATCTGCTCCAATTCCGTCAAAGAAAGGAAAACATATAAAGAAGAAAACACCTGACATCCAAGTTCAGGGTGTGCGTAGGCCTATACAAATGTTTCCAAGTGTTGACTCACATTACATTCGAGCAAAAAGCGAAAAATAATATCTTGAATGTGTTTTAACTCTCAGTAAAATTTACCGTATGTACGTGGAAGAAAATAAAAGTAATCCTGTCAAATATACAATATTTATCGAAAAATATTTAATACGGAATATAATTTATCTTTTTTTAAACCTAAGAAGGACATTCATGTCAAATATGAGAATATATGTAATCCCACGCCTCAAGATCAGGACATTTTTAACAAACATGAGGACCTAAATAATAAAGCAAAGCAGCGAAAAGCAGATGACATTGCACAAGCTTTCAATAATAAAAATCTCGGACTAATATATTACGACCTTCGAAAAGTATTTTCATTACCACAAGGTTTCCCGGAAATTTCTATTATAAAAGGAAATTTAATACTTTTAATTTAACAGCACATTGCAGAGCAGATAATAAAACATACTGTGCTATATGGTACGAAACTCTAAGTAGTTCAGGGAATTATTTGGCGAGCGCTTTGGTTAAAATTTTGCAGTGCATTGCTGATAATAATCCAGTGCTAACACACTTCATTATGTGGTCTGATGCTTGCGTTCTGCAAAATAAGAACAGAATAATGTCACTAGCCATTTTGAAGTTTCTTGAAAAAAAAAAACGAGCAAATAAAGACAATATCACAACGATATTCGGAGCCAGGACATTCCACAATACAGGAAGTTGATGCTGTTCATGCTGTGATAGACCGTCATTTAAAAAACACATTTATTCATAGTCCAATTTTACTCTTGAGAAACCTGAAAGATATGAACTATCCAAAGGTATCTCTAAAAATCTTGCAGTGTTCATCCAGAGACTTTTTTTAACTATAATGCTGCAAGTGTCCGATTTAATTTTTCTGCTGTAAAATATAATTCTGTTAAAGAAATTTTCTGTGATACTAACGATCTATTTCACATCACATTTCAAGAGGACTATGGCGAATTCGCTGAGCAGAAAAACATTCCTATTTTTATTAAAAAACAAGTAAATCGTCAACAACAAACTGAACTCCCGAATGTTTCTAACTTGAAATCAACAACTACCATGACCAAAGAAAAAATTAAAGATACATATATCTTCGATGCTTCCTTACATGCCTGCGGATGACGTGAAATTCTATAAGGCAGTTTTAAAGTTGCTTTAAAATATGATACCAAATCTTTTATAGTTCTTAGTTTTAGTTTTGTTTAGGCACTTACTTATATTTTATATGTACAGGGTGGGCCAAAAGTCACCATGGGGTTTAAAAATTAACTTGGTAACATATGGTGGATGAAAAAAAGGAGTGGTAAGGTTGGGTGGGGAAACATGCTTACCTATCAAGAACAGACAGTTGGCTATCATGTAAAAAAGGAATGAAGAGAAACGGTCAACAGGGTGTGGAGCAATGTACAATCGAAAAAGTTAGTTATTTTTAAACCCCATGGTGACTTTTGGCCCACCCTGTATTTGGAATTTATTTTTATGAAACATTTTTATGTTATATTTTTCGTTTGTTATTTATTAACTCCTTTAAAAATGAAATATAGACTTATTTTTGTTTACCTAAATTCTTTTCTTTTTGTAAAAATAATTAATTTTACCTTCATTTAGGAAAGAAAAAAATACTTCTTTGTGATTTTTTTTTTTTTTTTTTTTAATAATTTGATAGAAGTATGTTTTTTTTTCTTAAAGGTCCAATATAATATAGCCAATTTTTATTCAAATTGGCGTATTGAACACGGAGCAAAAACATAATCATGTATCTTTTATATTTATATGAAAATTGTCCAATGTGCACTTTTGACTTTTTTTTAACTTCACCAAATTCTAAGTACGGGTCAAACCTAAAAGAGAGTTTTGAAACTAATTGTTCAACAAAACTATTCATTTTCTCATATTAAATAACACTTTCTTCATAAATCGTTATTTGACTGGGTTAAAAATGTAATCAAACTTTAAAATTCGTTTTTCTCCCATTTCCACTTTTTGTATATTGGACACTTAAGAATTCAGCTAGCGATGTATTAAAAAATGAAATGTAAGAGATACTTTGACGTGTATTAAAAGCTAAATGTAAAATATGACTAGCCCTTAAAAAATAGAGGCCGCTGAATGGGCTAAAATGAATCATAGTACCATATCACAGAAAAATAGAGATAGAATAAGTCACGTAGGCCCGCAGAAAAAGATTGATTGTGTAGTAGCCCGTCATCTTAAGAACAAATCTGTGTGTTGTAAAAAAATTGATAATTTTCGAAGAAATAAAGAAAAAGTGAGATTTCGAAAAGAAGTAAAGCAAGAAGAACAAACAAGTAAAACAAAATAAAAAGGAAGAAAATAATAAAAACAAGAAGAAAAAGAGGAGAAAGCCCGAGTTTTGTAAAGACTTCAGTAACGCCAAAATTAGCGCCCCAGGCGAGACTTCCAAGGCGGAATTACAGGTAACCAGCTTCCACTTTTTATGTTTTGGGTAAGAACGGTGCATTCAAATAGCACGAATCTCGCCGCCCTCCCACTGGCAATAGCTCAACGGTGCTTCTAACGGACTGGATACTGTTCTTGACGCAGAAAACCGAACCAATAGTCTATTTGGTGACTGGGTTGGCAATCCTTCAGATTTTGGCCTGATTCGGGTCAACGTACAATAGAAGAAGAAAGAAAAATTTGTAACAATATCTTATTCGGCGACAACAAAATTTTCGTGTTAGCCGATTCTCCTCACATTAGAAAATTAATTAAAAATCACTTGCTGGATTGTGGTTTCATATTAGACGAAAAGAAGATTGATGTACTCTCGCTGAAATAGATTTTGGACCTAACAAGTATCTCTGACATTAAGATTACACAGAATATCAATGAAAATCATTTAAATGTTCACAATGCTGCACAACAAAATGTTAAATTGACTGTACATTTATAATGTCTCATTCCACATCAAGTCCTATCAGAAGATGCGTATGGATAGGAAAATGCAAAAGCGCTAATGCAATACATTTTGCAGATTTTATAAAAACTGTAAATGACTATTCAATATTTTGACTCTTAAAATGCCCACAACCGACTCCCGCGACCGTACTAAGGAATTTGGAATGGCTGAAGAAACACTGCTAAATATACTGGAGAGCATGGATAAATGTATGTCTCAGTGTAGAGTATCCGCGAAAAAATCATTAGTAGCTTTCCAAAAAAATTTGATTATGTGTAATTTGGCCTTGCGACAACTTTCTATTTATTTTAAAGAACATTATAACGGTCAATATTTATTAACTAACCATCTTAATCAAGACATGCTAGAACATTATTTTAGCGCCATTCGCGATAAAGGTGGATTAAATGACCATTCAGGGGCATTGATTTTCAAATATTATTTACTGGGATCTTCGGATTTTATGTAGTAGAGATTTTATTAACCATTACAATTATTTAAAACTTGTTTGAGGATAAAACATTTTCTAATACATATAACTCCCCATTGTGTTGTTTTTCTTTTTTTTTCTGTATTTTCTTTCTTTTTTTTCAGGACGGAATGAAATGTTCATAAATAGCTCCAATGTAGAAGAGGACACCGATGTGATGCCTAACCTTAATTACATAGAAAATGAGTACACGATAACAGGCAAGCTGTTGCATAATTATGCTAAGTCAACAACACAGTACGAAACCGAGGAAGCCTTCAACTGTGACTTAAAAAAAATAAGTTTCGATGAACTTCACCAAAACCTAGCTGGATACATCATAAAAAAAGAACATTACAGTAAAGATGAACGCCATTTACTTGCAAATCAAGACGAAAGCGGTTGGTGCTGGGCCGATGAGTTGGGAGAAGGTGGTTTATTAAAACCCTCCAACGAATTTTTAAATAGTATTACAAAATTGGAGCAAGTATTTCAAACTTTAAATAAGGTTAGCTTGAACGTAAGGGGTCATGCTTTGCAGCAGCATAAAGAGGAGGCTTCTAAGGTTGATCTTCCATATTCTGTAATTGAATACAAAAATTATTGCAAACCGGCAAAGTTTATAAGCAAATAACTCAACTCTAAAATCTAAAATTAATGTATGGCGCTGCAGCCCAGTGTTAATATAACTTGCCCGGCGTTTTGTTCGGTGTTTGATTACCACGATGACGACCACGTCCGCGTTGTTAATGTATCAAGCTATTAAATATTCTTTCCGTGCGGTGCGTGCTCTCAGGACAGATTGAATTGGGATATTGGAAATGAATCGAGAATTCGGTGTATTGGATATATATTTTTTTGTGGTGGTGTTGGAGGTTAAATGCAAAAATATATACTCGAACACTATTTCAGTTAATTCATTTATTGACTTGGTCAATATACTTAAAAGCTACTACAATACTTTATATCTACTTATTGGGTTAAGATAAACTTCAGTGTTTTATATTCTTAAAGATGGGCCACCGTACCGGCAGGAGAGTCTGATTGAACTGAACTTTTTTACGAGCTACACTTATACTTTTTTAGAGAATAAGGGGCCGGTGTTCCAAAACTTCCCGATGCAATTAGCATAGCCAGTCCAACACTGCATACAAATATAAATTTCAAAACCAAATTTTGTAGTTTATAAAAGTAATTTTCTATACAAATTTTGGTGAACTTAATATTTAACACGCTTTAAGAGTGCAGAAATCCTAATGCCTGCTACACGCGAAGGCCAGCCAATGTCTCGATCGAATATAAAATCGACGATGCCTCGACTTGCTGTCGTATTCAAAGGGTAGGTCATCAAAGCCTCGTTCTAGTAATATAAAATGAACTATGCCTCGATAAGATGTAAGGCAGTCCTTATTTTTTCTTAGAAATTTACTGGACATTTTTCTTTAGAATTTGTATGCACGTTGGAGGTCGATAACGGGTGTTTGGGTCACTAACAATTCTTATGAGCGTAGACGTGTTGATGAGAAATAAGTTTCATTTTTTCTTAGAAATTTGCAGAAAATGTTTCAAAGGAGTTTTTTTTCATTTGGTGGTCGACTGGAGATACTTTTAGATACAACATGAAAGTGAAGACGAGTTTTTACTAATGTCCACAGCAATGTGTATAATTAAACAAGTAATGTAACATACAAAAGTGTAAAAAAATATATAAAAACAAAAACGATAACGAAATAATAATTTCTTTCCGAGAAAAAGAAGTATTGGAACATACAAAACATTAAGACGATTTACAGTTAAACTTTTATTTTTTTTCTCTTTTCGTTTACACTACAAGTATTATAAAGATTTATCAGGCCAAGAGTCCCGGAGCTACATAGACGTGTGGTGGACTGCCGTACCTGTAAATATGAAATCAATATCACTTCATTACTTTTCTATACAAGTTGCCAATTCTAGTATATAATTATCTAGGTGAGTGCTCGTTTCGCGAATCGCACTGGGAGAGCCACAAGCCAATAGCAAAACTAAAACCATGAAATCGTCACAGGGTTGTTGAAGAGCACCGTCTCCATAAATACGGGGAGGAGAGCCATCTGCTGTTTATATGACCCCATCATGGTACAAGGAGGAGAGCCATCCTTAAAGACAGTCGGGAGGAGAACTAATCCCTACTGTCTTGACCCACAAAACGGAACACTTCTATATACAACTAAGTACATCCTGGCAACAACTTAATTCATTTTTAATTAATAATACACTATACTACATAACTCACTAGCACTACTACATTTCACTCAGTGAGTAGACAACTCAAACTTTTTTCTCTTTCTTCTCCCTATTATTTCCAACAATTAAGTCTTTCTTAAAATGAAACTTTGAAAATATTCTTGATTACACTTTATCTTTCTAATAATTTTAATCACAACACCTTTTTGAATGAATGATCTGTGCGGAACCTCAAAGTATCCTACATCCTTATTTTCCTATGTACCTATGTACGTGCATAAATCTCTAACTACTCATGCAGGTAGTAACGATACCTCAAGCATCTTGAAAAGGTCTGGCGCCGAATATTTTAATTTTCAATTACACTAGGCAAACAATAACACTGCTTTGCTGCCGGCAGATCTTACCATCATAAAATGCCATTCTAAATTTGTCAATTAGCATTCAAGTGCTACTAATTTAAGACACCATTTCTGCGAATTCACCTTATGCAAGATCCCTTGAATATTATTTTTGTCTAACATAAAAATTAATGTCGAGGAAAACGAACCATTTTTTACAGTAAAATAACTAGAATTGGTCTAAGACCAATTTTTATGATACTCTAGATGACTGCCCGTATGTCATTTGATATGGTCACCCATCTCTGCAATTTTGATTTTCGAAATGGTATTCGCATTTATTTCTAAAATGGTACGTCGGACAGAAAAAAACGATTGTAACCAATTTTATAGAATTTCACATTTTGAAGAACTTTTTCGTACATTAAAACCGTATAGGAGATATCGTTTTCACAGTATACGTAAAAATCCTAAATTTTTATATGGCAACCCAAGAAGGGGTTACCCGATTATATTTACTATTTTTTATGAAAATGCTATATACAAAATTTCAGCTCTCGACTGTGACGCGTTCTCAGTAGTGTCCAAATATATAGTGAAAAGCGAAATTTTTGTATGGCAAACCTACGAAGGAGATACCCGATTTGTAGCATTTTCTAACTTAATTTTACATTTTTTTTTAAAGCCCCATGCATAATTTCATCTCTCTAGGTACAAGCGCCCTCACTGCCATCAGATAGAAACAAAATTACTTTTCTTGGTTCTCACTTTCAAAATTATCTAAAAATTTTACGATGTCATTTTGTTTTACAACTGCTACTTTAGCAAATGAATAGCAAAAAATAAAGGCCGACGTAAAAATTGATATTAAATGGGGTGTTACTGTAAAACCCACTGACATAAAATAAGAATGAACAAGCTGTGAAAACCTTTTATTTCGTATAATTGTACACCGTTTCATAAGTTATTATTATTTGTCGATTAGAAACACTTAAGATGTTATGAAATAGTATTGCATTTAATAAAAATTGTTTAGGAAGTTCAACTTGCTTTAATTAACACAAAAATTTGTATTTAATATTACTAAAAAATGTGTTCCTCTGCATACTTGATGTCAAATATTATTGGCTTGTTAGAGACAGACAATATATTTGTCTGAATTTTTATGTCAATTCCAATGCATTTCATTTAATATAACCATACTATTTCCAAAATTCGTTACAGTTCAACGTACATTTTAAGCTTGAAATGGACAAACAAATTTTAACCAAAATTTGTGCCATTTTTGACTATAGGAATAAGATAGGATAGCTCAGTCCATTCTTATTATATGTCAGTGATGAATACAACACCAGGTGACACTATGCCCAGTCGGAACTCGCCCCTGCACTGAGTATTTGAATGAACAAGGAATAAAGAAAATCACATGTATGTTATCAAATATTAAATGTGTATGCATAACAAAGCTGATCATAAAAAGGAAGTATATTTAATGAGAAATCTGTTGTTGTTTATTTTCAGATAGTTTGCTAATATTAATTTCATATTCCGTATTCATTAGTTCAACGCATTGCGCAGTCAATTCATTTCCAAATTTATTTCTATTCCCAGATTTTAAAAAATTCATTGAAGTAAACAATTTTTCACACCAATATGTGGACCAAAACATCGTTAAAAGAGCATTAGTAAGCTTCTTTGCTGTTATAAAATTACTTGGCAAAGAATCCCACAAGTATAATATAATACTTTCAATTTTTAGTGTGGGATCATTATTATCTGCACTACTTTCAGACATTTTTCAAGTTTTCATATTTATTTTTCCACACTATGCTGCTTTGAAATTCAACTAATTCTATTTCTAAATTATGGATGCCTAGCCAATATATTTGGTTAACTCCATTGTTTCGAATTCCGTTTTGAACGGATATAAAATAGAGTTAATCATATTTTCCAAACTTTTAAATTGATTAAATCTCTCCTCAAAAGTATGTTTTATTTACTGTATTGCAAAAAATAATTGGACTATTCCAAACTATAGGGAATTCTCCCTAAAATTTAAAGAAAAAAACCTACATTTAAGGGTATATTCCCTAAAATGTAGGGAATAGTCACTACATTTTAGAGAATATTCCTTACATTTTAGGGATCTTATCGAAAAATACCTAAGCTTTGTGGCAACAATTTGTGGAAATCTTTTACTGTCTGTATAATCGTTGAATATTTTTAAATTGTTTTTGAACGTCAAGCGTATTTCCAAAAATGATTGTGTTTTGAAAATATGTTTGGAATTGAGGAAAATATTTCATGATTTTAATTTCCAAATCCTTAGTAAAGATGTCCATCTTCGTCATAAATATTTTAATATTTTCAAACATCATTAAAGCAGTTTGTCCATATCCTTGAAATTTTTTATTCAGTGCTGAGTGATTAATATTTTTTGATTGTCTGTTCTCTCTTTTATGATAATAAATAAGTTTATAAAAATCAATTTATGGGTCGCTTAAAAAGCATGCGTTTGTCATCGTCTGACCCACGGATTATAGGTTCGCCACCACTTATCTAGGGTATAAAAAATAAAATATAAATCTAACCAAACATTCCTGCATACGCACCTTTTGAATGTACTGATTTTTTCTTAATTTTAAAAACTTGAACTTGTCGAGTATTAGAATCTAGTGAGTCTCGAATCAGAGTAATCACCCAAATACTCGACGTGTCCTAGTCGAGTCGAATCAAGTACAGAAACCTTATAGTTCCCTCTCTTTACGTGTAGAACACCACATTCGGACAAAAAACGATAAGTTTCAAGAATTACTACACTCAGAAAAATCCATATCAGTGAATTAACGATTTTTACATAATTGTTTTAATGTGCCAAAAATCAATATGAAATCCTATAGATATTATTAGAATAATATTGTTTCAATAAGATTTCCCACATTTCTGTAATGTGACGAATACTATTAATTATCAAATATGCAACCTATAAATTTAATGTTATATTTTATTAATAATCCATCAATACATACAATACAAAGAATTTAACCCTTTCGCATCTAATGGGATAATGCATCCAAAAAAAAATGCTTTTTAAGCTGTTGGGAGTTTTTCGTATTTTAAAACTATGCATTTCATAGTTTTTAGTGTTTTATGATCAAAGTGTTCTCTTTCACTTCGTTCCGTTGGAAAAAATTCTCTCAGTAGTGCTGGAATACTTGTTGAAGCAAGTCGTGTTCTTGAGTACAATGATTTTGTTCGGCAAAAGTACGTGTTTTAGCGGTATTATTCATTGGTAAGTTTTTTTATTTTTATTTTACAGTAGGAAATCTATTTAGAACTAAGTAAGAAATTTTCTTTACACATATATTATATCCACAACGTAAATGTTTAGGTTTTTTTGGAAGTTGGGATATAATATCCCAACAGTTATATGTATTAGCTGGTACAATACATCCCAATAGTTTTGAACATTGCCATTTTTATATTTTCAGTTTTTATTATTTGAAAATGGAAAAGTTCACACAAGAACAAATTCGAGCCTTGATGGAATCATCTGATGACGAAGAAAATTCCGTTTTTTCAGATTCTGGTTCTGAGTATATCTAGAGAAATATATATAGAGAAATTGACTTAGAAGAGAGTTTATCCAGCTATACTAGTTCCCTTTTGGACCAAATTGATGACGTTGATGATAATATTGAGAATATTTCACCAAATATTATAGAGATTGTACCACCAACTGTAAGTGCTCAGCCACAAGTTATCTGGAAAGAAGATTTTCAAAATTTTCGGCCAAGAAAAACCATACCGCCTAAAAACATTCCATCAATATTGGTAAGTTTAGATAGATCAAGTACAGAAATAGAAATATTTCTGAAGCTGTTTCCTAAAAGCTTATTTATGGTGATAAGTGACTTTACTAACAAAATATTGGACATGCTTCCCAATTCTGAGAAAATTCCAAAAACCGATTATCATGAAATTATGATTGTAATTGGAATTACTCTAATAATGAGCTACAATCGCTTACCAAATTATCAATCGTACTGGTCAAAGAAAAAATCACAAGGAAATAGCATGATAAAAAATTCCATATCACGAGATAGGTATCGTTTACTCATCTCAAAATTATATTTCAATGATCCAGAAAAACCTGTAGGTTGTTCAAAAACATACTGTATTGACGAAATTGTGGCATGTCTAAAACATACATACTTGAAATGCAGAGAAGAAAGTTCACATCAGTCAATAGACGAATCTATGGCTAAATTCAAGGGTAGATCAGTAATGAAGCAATATCTACCGATGAAACCAATAAAACGTGGTATAAAGATATGGGAACGTTGTGATTCATACACAGGATACACCTATGATCTAAATATTTACAGTGGTAAAGAAAATATTAATCAAAATGGAACATTGGGCGATAGAGTCATACACAAATTAGTTAGCTCTGTTAGATATTCGATTGTATCTTTTTATTTCGATCGGTTCTTTTCCACAGTGAATCTTATAAATACTATATCATATCCAGTTGTTGGTACAATCATGTCAAATCGAAAAAATTTACCTAAATTTAATGCAAAACTAAATAGAGGTGAGAGCAAAATATTTAATAATCAGTTTGGAACTATAGTATCGTTCTGGCAAGACACTAAGCAGGTTATTGTCGCAAGTAACTGTCATTATATTGAACTTAACGAAGTACAAAGAAAAGTTAAAACTGGCGAAAAGCTCTCAATTTCTTGTCCAAAATCAATTTCATATTATACTGATCTTATGGGTGGTGTAGATCTTTCGGACCAAATGGCTGCAGTGTATGAGATAAATGGTGGAAGAAAGTTTTCTACAAACTTTTAATGACAACATGTGTAAATGCTTGGATAATTCGTAAAGAACTACAACACAAAAAACTTAATTACTTGGATTTTTTGTCAGAATTAGCAGAATCCTTGGTGGCAACTGGAAGAGAGAATGCTAGTTATAAAAGGCGTAACCAGACTGGACGTCCTGCAAAGACTCCAAAAATATTATATAATGTAGGTGATCATATGCCGCTAGAAGGGACTTCACGAAGACGTTGTGTAAAATGTTCTAAAGATAATTCCGGCAAAAAAAAAGATAAACGTACATATTTTACATGTCAAGCATGTGATATTCCATTGTGCTTTCAATGCTTTACGCCATACCATAAGAAAAATTAAGACTTTTTTATATTTTTATTGATTTTATATATATAATTTTTGTTTTTGATATGAATTGTTGTTTTGTTGAATATGTGTTATTTTTTGTTTTTTATTATTGTTTTTTTATTTGCTCACATCTGTTGGGATGTATTGTCCCAAAGTAACTAGCTGTTGGTACGATTTATCCCTTCCCCCCACTCCTAAACTATGGTATGAAAAAATTTAGAGTGAAAGTAATTTTCATTGCACAATGCATATCTAATTGATTCTTTATCTAGAATTACAGTGTATCTAAAAAAAAAACTCCGACGCGAAATTGTTAATGTGACGCATCGCAATAAAATAGTAGTTCACTTTGTTGAAAATCTATAGGCTACAAATTATTATTTTAATGTGTATTTAACGTCAAATTAATGTGATATCTAATAAACAGAGAAGAAGTGCAGTAAAACAATGTGATATCACTTAACTTTAATTTGGCATCAATTTTAAAGTAAGGGTAGGCACTTTAATAGAATATGGTTGCAGATTAATTAGTTAAATATGACTGTTCTGATGCAAAGAACGCAATCATTCTCCCGTTTAGCATCATAAAAGCAGTACACAATCAGACGTGTTTAATTGTATAGCTAGGAATGAAGTAAATAATTTCTTGGTGATGATCATGGCGCAACAGATATTAACTTTAGAAGAATTGGAAAGCATGATCTTTAGTGAAAGTAGTGAGCTAGCAAATACAAAACAATCCGGCAAATTACGAATTGTTGGTGACAGAAGTTTTGAATACATCCCCAGATGAAAGTTAAAATGATTTAGCAGTGAAAGAATTATTTCGCAACCAATTCGGATTAGGAATTGACGTGTATATAAGATTAAAATGTAAGTAACTTCTTTTATTTTATTAATTTATATGTCAATGCTCCTGAATATTTATTTGCAATTTTGTTTTTTTTTGTATATGTATATGTATACATATATGGATTGAGTATTGTAATTGAAGGTATTTTTTTGCAGATTGAAATCGACTATAAAATTTTGCAAACAGGAAAAGAGACTTTCCTCCTAACAAGATGGGAGAAATTTTTCCAAATAATCATCGAATTTTTCAGGGAGCATATAAACGATTCGACGTCACTTAAAATTTTGAATTATCTTGATGGTGATACTAATAATGATAATGGTATGGATTAAAATATTTAAAAGTTGTGGGTTAACAATTTTTTTTGTAATTATATAGATTCTCGAGTCTGCATTATATTTCTTCTTTCACATGCTGTCTTGAAGCTTTCTGCAGTTGTTATTTTAAAGGATAATAAACTAGTTCGATGGAAGTCTTCTATAATAGATGCCCAGTAATCAAGTGTGTTGCATTCTACGACATTTAATGATTACCAAAGATGTGTAGAAAACCAGCGTAAGGTATAGATGGATAAAGGCAGGCACTATTAATTGTAATTGGTGAAGAAATCATTAAATTAAGTGCTTTCGACAATCTGCCCGGTTCACACTGTAGAGATCATTCTGTTTGCGGAGTTTATTACCCTTTTCCTACAATTCCGAAACATTATCACACAAAAATGACAATAAATAATTTATTGCTGGGTTCTTCAAAACAAAATATAGATCCGACATTGGAAATTTACCAACTCTTAAGCCATTTATTGAAGAAATAAAAGAAATGGAAGAGAATGGAATAGTTATTAAAGTGGATAACGTAGAGCAATGTGTTTACTTCGTTTTATCCGTTCATAAAATATATAAGGAATACGCAAGGACAACGAATTCGCAACTTAATATTCAGTTGTCTGTTTGCATCAAAACTGGTCTAAAATTTGCGAATTTATTGTACACAAAGGCATTTTTTCTGAAGATTTATGCTTTGAGAAAAAATATACATTTAGATGTAATTTTAGTAAAAAATACGATAGCTTAGAACAGAATACAATTGATTTATCAGAGGATCTGTGTGTCAGTCATTAAGGCAATATTTAGAGGATTAATATACAAAAAACACTTTTTCTTAACTTCAACTTTCAACAATGCTGTGGAACTTTTTGAAATTGAAGAACTTGTTTTACATAAATCAGAATTACATATTATCTGTTGTAAACGGACTGTCAATTATTTTTATGAACATATTCAGTCTTATATTTTAGGGGATAAGTCAAGTAATTAGTTCTTAAAAAATACTTATTGTACTAACGACCGAAAGAAAGCTATAAGTTTGAAAAAATTTTAAGAAATTAAAAACAAAAACAATAATGAAAGCTTAATAAATTATGAATTTTAATTATTATAATGGGTTTTATTTACATTTTAAATTACAGATATCTATATTTGGAATTATTGCCTTCGGTAGGTATTTTGAATCGTGAAAACAGAGAAGAAAATGAAATTTATTAATCTCTACTTCGATCAACCAATAATTTTATTGTGTTTAGTTCCATAACTTTAATAGCTTCATCCCTTTTATTTAATATTAAGTAAAGTATTAATTGAATGGGATACAGTTTTAAATCAATGTTTGCATAATATTAAAAATAATAGTTGACCGTTTTGTAATAATGTGATCTAAAACACTACATTAATGGTTGTACATAATTGCTTTTATAAGAGATGTAATTAAAATAATAGGATTAAATTAATGTGAAATTTTATATATTTTAAGACAGATCACATTAAAACTTAATGGGCTGTCACATTGTTTGAATACTGATATCTATTAATTTCAATATGATATCTACCCCATTAATTTAAATATATAAACTATAACTTATCAAAAGTATAAATCCCGTTGACAAATTATAATGGGAAAAACTATTAAAATCATATTAATTTTATGGGATATTTCTCTGAGTGCAAAAATTTGATTCTAGTTGGTAGTGCAGTATAGTCTTTTTTGTTGACACTTCAGGGAGTTGGCTGTATGTATTTATCAAGTTTGTTGTACTCGGATTTAGTTTTACGTAGCGCCCAAAATTGCCGTCGGAGTTCACCATAATGTTATCCACTTCGAAATTTTAATGCAACATTAAAATCTGTTTAGAATCTATTTATTAAAAGAATAGACAATTCTTTAAAGATAACACACAACTTTATCGTAGTCGAAGATCAACAGAAAAAAAAACAAAGCTTAGCATCCTCTACAATCCCCTATGCCCATTCAAAGTAATTTTCAATATAGTTTCTTAATTAAAATCAACAAAATATTAAAACGAAATTACTAAATGCTCTGCATCTCAAGAACCCAACTTGTAATAGGAGCAATCTCTTTTCCCTGTGCTAATTCATGTGAATATTTCCTAATATTTCCTCCATACATGCCGGCTGTATTGCCTTTAAATTGTGCAGATAATTGGATAAGGTCACCCAATTTAGCTGAAGTGTAGCTCAGCTGTGCAGACAGAACCAGGAATATGGAACAAGGATTGAAAATAATTTTATTACCTTTTATTGCCCCCTTAGCTAAGCATTTACCAAACAAGTATTTTCCAGAAGCATATTGCTGTATGTACTTGTAGCTTATCTCTTAAAATTGCATTTATTCGACTGCAACTTGTTGGAAAGTATACATCGTGCAGTAGCTGGAAATAAGCATACAAATTGCAACGGAACACAACGGCAAGCGTTCTACGGCGTTTCCCATTTAATTTAACACAGTTCCTGTACATTTGACCTTAAATTCTTCTAAAACTAGAGTGGATCGATTTTCTTACAATAAAACCACAGAGCCGAGGTTATTTTTACCGGAGAGCTTGCTAACTTCCATGGCTCGTTATTTTCGTTTGTTTACATTTTGCTGAATACCCGTTTGACTTTTGGTATTGTCCGTTTAATAGGAAAATACGAAAGAGGATCAGAAGTCAAAGAGAATTTCGTATCCTCTAGGCATTTGGTTGCGCTTTTCCTTCCCATGTGGCGCCCGGAATACCTAAGTATGCTAACTTTTCTTTGCAACCAGTCTATTTCCTTCTATTTTGTAATGTGCTCCCATTGTTTGGAATACCTTTGAAGTAAATGTAAATAAGATGACAGCGAGGAAAAATTGACAAGAAAGGAAAGACCCAAGTGTATATGGAAAGTCAGTCAGATGTTGTGCATCTGAGAGGAATCTAATGTAAGAGGCAACATACCTGAAGCTGAAGTCTTTTCTAGTTAGCCTAGTATATGATTTTTACGTTGAATGGCTCTTTCTCTCTGGAGTATTCCTCTGCACCATCCAAGGCTGTGTAAAAGGGAACGTCCTGAGGGTATTCATGATTGGTAGGAAAAATTAAAGTTGCACAAATTGAAAGTTAACACCAGACCTAGACACTTCGTCTTCCATGTTCTATACTCGTAGATTCATTAAACTTACGACCTGATTCCCAGATTACCAATTGAGGATAAGTGAATTTTCTCTTAACATATTTGATTTGAGATGGGGAGGATTGGGTGAAGCATTTCACCAAGAGCCCGGATTTATCAAGTGTTACGTATATAAGAAGTACTGATGGAATTGTATAAAAATAGGCGGCTCATGCTCACAAATTAGGGCACATGACACACTATGGGGTTGTACGAAGAAATAGTGATTGTAGATGCCTTCATACGTGTATAGTAGATACTTCAACTCCTTCTTGTTTGCTGTATTCAATAACGAGTGTTCATTAATATCAACTGTTAAGTTTTTGTGAACTAAGGGATCATTCAGAATTTATCGCTTGTTAAACTTTCAAGTTCATTTTCATGTAACAAGCGTGTAGAATAGCAGTGGAAAGCAAAATACACACTACATACAGAATAGAAAATTACTGTTGAAGATTTCCCACAAAGGAATGCTCCAATTAGGATGGGTAGATAAATGCTCTGTAAGGGTATACACTAATCAGCTCTCTCCGTTTTACAACTGCGGGATGCGCAGTATATATGAAGAAAGTTTGGAGAAAAGTGAAAACTAGAACAGTATTATAATTTGACTAAGACCAAAAATTAGTGTTAATACCCTAATTGAAATTTACATAATTAAATTAATTAAATACGATTCTATTTTCAAGATATGCTCGAAGGACAAATAAAATCGTGCCATGTAATTTGTTCGAAGGTGAAATGGATAAAAAAGTTTACTTTAACAAACTCCAGAGTATAAGGGCTAATAGACCTATGGGTTCAATATTATTTACGATATGGATTCAAAACCATGACATTGTACAATTATAATGCAGTTTCTCAACGGCAATAATATCTAGAATTTTTAACAACACTACTAATTTTACAGAAAATTAATATTGATCCGTTTAAATTAAGGTAAATTTTCACACAACAATTAACTTAGCCAGTAAATAATATTTTCACCAATTAAAATGTCTACGTAAATACGCGTAACAGTTAACTGTTATTTATGAAAATATTATATTTTTCACCAGTCAAGTTTAATTTAAAAATAAATTGACAACTATACACCACAAGGGAGTGCATCACTTGCTCGATATACAAATGACTTCATCGCCATTTGGCACTTTTATCATGGAAAAGAGAGCAGGTCCAACGCTCCAGTTATATTTTTTAGGTTGTGCAAAAACTTCGTCAGGTTACACGTTATCTTAAAATTCGATGCAATACCGGAGGAAATTATTGAATTTTCTTTTAATGATAAAAGTGCTATCTACCATTCAAATTACCTCACAACAAAGGCAAATATTGTTCAGATATAGTCCTTTTAGTGAGTTGCAAATAAAGGTGATATTCAGCCTTAATAACCGACCGATTTCGGGTGGGAAAAATAATCTGATCATTGTGCAATTTGCGGCAACTCTAGTTTAGGGTTTATGTAACGAGATTATGGGAAATGGGTATTTGAGGTTACTGATATTCATAATTTTTTGCAATGAACGCAGGGCGGAAAGTTTTAAGCTGAGTATTTTCCTTCATAATAAACTGTTTAGTTAGTTTAACTGAGGGGATGTACATATGTACAGTTTCTTGCCTTGTTTTAAAAATGTTTGTAAGTATCAACATATTTCATTTCGCACGTTATTGGAACTTTATTAAACAAATAAAAAATTACGACTTATGTTGAATATATTTCTGGTGTGAGATCTGTGCTCAAGCGAATGGTGTTCCGGTTTAAAGGATAACTTAACTTTTATAAATTCAAATATAAAAATTTTTATTTCAATATATATTTGCTTACAACTATATCACTGAATTAAATTCCCTAACCTATTACTGCAATTCATTTACTCAATTCTAAGCCTAAGTTAATTCAAATAATTCATAAAAAATTCAGATGTTCCAAAAAAATGCTGCTACAGAGACTGGCTCCTTTTACTCTGAAAGAAAGAGAAGAAAATACACAATGAACTTAATGAAGTAATTCAAAAATAAAATTGAAGTTTCTTTGCTGCCCGTCTAAGCACGGCAGCAGTAATGGGAATAACGAATTTGGCAGAAGTATGTTTCTGCAGCAGGAACAAGTTCCTGCTTAAATAAACGATAGCATAAAGCAGACGAAAATTTCTGCAGCAGGAGTAGATTCCTGCTTAGACGTACGATAATGGTGAAGCAGAAGTAGATTTCTGCAGTAGGAGTAATTTCCTACTCAGTTGGGAACTGAAAAATAGCAGAACTAAATTTCTGCAGTAGGAGAAAACTCCAACTTAGGTGTGGGATGGAAATTAAAGCAGAAGTAGATTTCTGTAGTAGGAATAAATTCCAATTTAGGTAGCAGAGGAAAAATAGCAGAATTAAATTTCTGCAGTAGGAGTAAATTCCTACTTGAATGGAAGCATATTGGATATTCGATAATTCGGCAAATCAGAGTAAATTCTGATGTGTTCAGATCAAATTCTGAATTGGGAATGGGTGATTCTGCAAGTCAAGTCAAGTCAAGTGTGTTTTGCGCCGTTTTCCTATTTGCATTGTCGTTTTTTCTCTTGATGTTTTCGTTATTGTCTTCTTATGATACTTGGGGCTCATTTTTAGCCCTCAGTTCGATTTGATATCGTCTATTGTCTTCTTGTTGACAGTTGTCCTAAGCATTTTTTTTTTTTTAAACTTCTCGTTTCGCTGTCTTGTTTTCCTTCACGGATGATGCGCTATATCAGCCATGCTATGTGTCATTCTCTCTTAGGAGTTAGTTGTTAGTGGGATGGCGGGAATAGGAGAAAAGGAAGGAAAGGAAGTGGATAGTTTGCAGAATTTAGGATTCTATCGTTCCTAAAGAATTGGCGTGCTTCAGAGACACTCTCTGAGTAAACGTGGCACGAAAGTGACTACCCGCGGTAATAATCACTGCTGTGGCTCGTCGCCTTTTTATATCCGCCGCGAACCGCTACGTTTCGGCTTGACGATGGGCTGCCTTGGCAACCCTCATTCTCAAAGTTGTTAAACTTTGACGGCGGCGTCTCGCAGTGATGTCATGGTGTGACCATTAAAGTTGCACTGAACTCTGACTGCGGCGAAGGCGAAACCATCTGGTGTGATGTGTTGACATTTTGAGAAGTCAATGTAAAGAATCGGAGGGAAGTAGTTTATTCGAGTAATGGTGAGTTTGTAATATTTATTTTATTTATTAGTTATTTGTGAGAGTTTTTTATTTAATTTCAGGTTTCATGGAATGCAGGATATGTGTGTGATTATGTTTGGAAAGAATTAAGACTGCGCTGGACAAAAGGGAGGAAGTTCCCTAGAGTTAGATAAATGCCTTTTTTAAAAATTATTTTTAGAATTGAATTCTTTGTGGATTGTTTTGTATCTTTTAGGAAGTACTTCCATCGATGGATATCCAGTTCAGTATGTGGACTGAACATCTAGAATTGCGACTCCGTTGGTTTTCATTATTTAATGATTTTGAGAAACGTATTGTTTGTTACGTAACACAGATATGTAAAGGAACGATTGGGGAAGCATAATTTACCATTCAGATCTACTTAATAACTTATGGCTCCGGCGCTGATATTGTTCAATTATTTACAGTATGAATGAAAATCTGATTTTTTTTTTATATGGAGGTGGACTTACAAACTGAAAACAAAAAAGTTCAGAGTCGAAGCCAATTATGAAACTAGGCCACTAGAAAATCATGCTTTCATGGATATAAATTGTTAGATGATGATGACATGATTCTCTAACCTGCTCTTTTAGTAATTGTTACTAAATAAATTTTATCATTCAATACTTTTTATTATAATTCTATCAGTTTGTAAGTAAAAGTCTTCTTATTGTTCCACTATTTTTGATTTATTTTTTTAACGTTTTCGGTAGCCACGCTACCATCTTCAGATATCTTTATTTTCAAACTAAAAATATATGCATAGCTAGACTACTCGACTATGATAAAATGGGAAGCAAACACTACCCCAAATTCAATAACGCCATACATTATTTATGTACGTTTTAAACTATCTGTTAACAAAAAAGATAGGCGAATGGTAACAATATTAATGATATGTGTCCAAGAGATGAAATAGTCTACTTTCGATAGGAGGTCCTCCAGTGTTCATTAACTGAACTGAGTTCTTATATATAAATAACGATTCCCATTCATCTAATTTTTGGTTATTTCTTACTGCCTTTATTAGTTTGAAATTTCTTATGCGAATTTCATGGTTGATATTATTTAAAATATGGTGAGCTATGCCGGATCGATTGGATTCGTTTTTTGTTATGTGTTTGTTGTGTTCCTTCCATGTTTCTTTCACAGCTCTCGATGATTGTCCAATATAGGTGAGATCACACGAAGAACATTTTAAAGAGTAAATGCCGCCATTACTAAGAGGATCATGCAGATCTTTAAGTTTGTTAGACGACACTGGGATAACCTTTTTGTTAATTAATTAAAGATGTATTTGAGTTTACCGGTGTATTTTGGGTGATAAATTTTTCCTACCCGTTTAATATCCGAGTCATATCTGCCTTTTTGGAGTTGTTATGTCCTTAATGTCCAGCGAAGTGAGCCGAGGCTAGGCAGTTGACGAGGCGAGGTGAAGACATATCTCGAGGTGTAGGGTTCACAACAAGGCGTTCAGTTTCTTAGTAAATCGCGAAGTGAGAGCATAAATTCTGCATTTTTCACATAAGTGCCCATTCCGGTATTTTACTAATCATTAGATAAATACGAAATTTCTGCAATTTGGCTAATTTCTTTATCTATATAAAGATTTTTCTTGATATATTTGATTATATTAAGGAAATATTTCAATATAAACTAAAGAAACTGCCAAATTTCCATCCTAATGATATAAAATTAATCATTTTCTATTTGTCCAGCCTTTTCTGCAGTTTTGCTTATGCATGTGGTCACAATAACAAGCGATTAGAATTTTGGGAATTCAATCATCCACATATATGAAGACTTACATATTGATCTTCATAGGTTCTTCCAGTATATAAGAATGAGCAAAGAACCCCTCCATTATACGAAAGAAATAACCTATAAGAATACGCCAGTTATCAAAATTAGCGCGCTGCACCTCGCGAAAAAATGAAAAATTTCATTCTCGAGTGAGATATCTCGAGGTGTCTCGCCTCATCGCTCTTTGCCACAGAGTCATTATGAACACTCTCATAGTACAGCGTGCAATCATTTTATTTCTTAAACTCTTGATATAGCCTCGTCTTGTTGTGCACGTACCATTACAACTTTGGCTGCAATCTTAGCAAATGGCTACTTTGGGTAACGTCTGGATAGAGGGATATTCGCTATTATTTTAGTTCCGCTAGAGAATTTTTGAATATGTGGCGAAATATTTCCAATAGTTCCCGGACGGAAATCGAACCTACACTTGTTAGAATCGCTCAATGATGGATAAAGAAGAATTTTTAAGAACTTTTATTCTTAACGATTCGAAATCAAATTCATAAATACAAGAAGAAAAAACAACCGCCTCGTCCGGGGTTTGAAACTGGGACCTTCCGCTTGCCGCGCGACTGCTCTTACCACTGAGCTAACGAGACAGATGATTTTCCCTCCTGCAGTTATCAATTTGTTACTTTTGTCACTAGCCTACTAAGCCACGTTTGCATTCAGCTGACATTAACCAGTAATGATGAAAGCGCACAAATAAATTGTAAATTCAATTTTTATTTATTTTTCTTTTTGTATTTATGAATTTGACTTAGAATCCTTAAAAATAAAAGTTCTTGAAAATTCTTCTTTATCCATCAGTTTTTATTTATTTTAATTTTCAGCACTGTAGTTTCATTATTTATGCTGACTAAACTCATTCATAGTAAATTGAAAGCTCCTTACATTTCTGGGCTCATTGTAATATTGACCTTGGCTTATTCAATAAACAAGTTTTTTATTACCTGGTATAACTTATCACAAGAAGCTGGGGAGTAATTATTTTTTACATGTACGGCAGGCACATTTACCGAACTAAGGCTTTTATAATAGTTTTGGCAGTTGAGATTGCTAAGTAACTCAAATCTACAGGTTTAGTTAAACTTTCTACAAAAAAAGGCGTAGAAATATATATAATATTGTAGGGTTTGATTAAGGTAGTAAATTATAATGAATTTGTGAAACGGAACCTTATTCGGTAATTAGTGAGTATTTTTATTACTATTAGCATTTAAGGCTTTTAAAGCTCCGTGAACAGCCCTCGGGATCCCAAACCTCCGATTCAGTAAATCTATCAAAGCCCCGGGTCCAGACGGTATTCTGCCGGTCCTTCCTTAGGCAGAGATCGTTGTGCTTGCTCGAAACATCGATTCCATTATCAGGGCATTTATTGCTTTTGGATATGTACTAAGGTGTGGAGGAAAATGAGAGGTGCCTACGTTCAGAAGCCTGGTAAGGCTTCTTACATGGACCCGAAGAGTTTTCGAACCATGAACCTCTCCAAATTCATTTTGAAATGCCTGTAGAGGCTTGCGGATGATTACGTCAAGGGAGTAGCCCTAAAGACTTCTCTCTTAAATACCTCACAGCACGCTTACCAGAGGACAAATCTGCTGAGACGGTTCTCCATTCAATGGTTACTCCCTCGGATCATTTCCAGGCACAGCATGACTGCTGCCTCTACACCTACTGGATTTGGAAAACTCTCTGATAAGTATGCCACGTGATGCGATGGTGCCTGAGCTTCGCTTTGGCCGTCGCTTCTCTGAGAGTTTTGCTGTAAGCGAATCGTGGACTGAGTGAAGTGCCATATCGGGCCTTCCCCGGTCCGATCTAAAACTTTTCACTGACGGCTCTCTCACTAATGAGGGAGCTGGAGTGGATATCTACTTTGCTGAGCCTGATTTTGGAATCGAGTACTTAGAAGATACACGACTGTTTCCCCGGGCTGAATTCTTCGCCATATCAATGGCAGGGAAGTTAGCCATGGATAGCAAATCAAAGGAAAGGACACTGCCATCCTTTCGGATATTCAGGCAGGGTTGATGGTTCTGAGTGGCCCTCGGATAAAATTTAAGTTACTAGGAGATTGCAGGTCGTCTGTAAATAGCTTGTGTATCTTCTACAAGAAGTCCCATCTGTGGGTTCCTGGTTACATGGGGATCATGGGGAATGAAAGGGCTGACCTTTTAGCTAGGGCTGACTCTGATTTCCGTTCCTCGGACCGGAACCCGCCTTAGGCGTTGCCACCTCGAGTATCGGATCTCTCATCAAAGCGGATGTTCATAGAAAATATCAGTAGATATGGGCGAACCTGAGTACTTGCAGCTGTACAAAATTGTTTCTTGACGGGCCCAATGGGAGTATCTCAGATTTTCTCATGGGGCTCGGAAGGAAACAATGTAGAACTGTGGTGGGTATCATCACCGTCCACAGCTCACTACACGCTCATCTAACAAGGGTGGGAGTTGTTGACAGCTCTGAGTGTCTGTCCTACCTCGAGGGAGAGCCCGAGACAATCGAACACTTTTTGTGTGCGTGTCCGGCCTTCGCCCGGAGCAGACTGGATACTCTAGGGTCTGCACTTCTATCTGGGGATGAGCTGAAAAACCTTCCTCCCCAAGATTTGATGCGCCTCATTAAGATGACAGGTATGTTTTGGTGAATGGGCTTCTAGCAGAACAGCACAGTGGCTCTCTATGGCCTCCGTGCTTGGAATGGGGTCTCCTGTACCCCTGTATCTGGGGAGACTAGATCGTTTGTAATTAACCATTTAAAGTGTAAAGGGGGTGCTCTTTGATATTAGTAAAAGGGTCATAGATCTTGTTGATGTCTTGGACCAGCGAGTTATCTATGTAGTCAAGTTTGGAATTATATTTAGTCGCAATTTTTATCAGCAATAGATCTATTCTATTTATCTTGGACGTATTATAGAGTTTTATATTACTAATCCATTTGTACATACCCAGTTCTTGTTTAAAGTTGTTACTTACAGTCTCTTAAGATTTCTCGCGGAATATTACTTAGTTTTTCCATCTGGGTCGAGCTAATGCGTATCTCACGATTGGTCTAATAATCTGCTTGCGAAAGATTATTTTAAGCTATGTAGACAATTTGGAATTGGGTTTGAAGGCCCTTTTAAGGCCCCAGTAGCAGTTCATGACCTGTTTGAGTATCAGTCTATATGTCTATGGATGAATAAATCATCAGTGAATATGATGCCCAAGTATTTGATTTACCTTTTGATTGGAATAATGTGCTTATTTAGTTTTAAGTGGAAATTTTTAAGACCAGTTCGGGTATTAGGTGGGGAGTCTTTTTTCCTACCTATGAATGTAATTGCTTCGCATTTGAGGAAATTGATTTTAATTTCCAGGTATTGAAGTATTTAAGGAGGGCTTTAAGATATCTATTGATTTGGCTTTTCAGGATATGGTTTTCAGGGCCAGTTGTAAAATTTCATCAGCATATCAGAGAATATTAACTTTCCTTGCATTATTTCTAGGCTTGCCCATGTCTGAAGTATAGATATTGTATAGAATTGTTACGAGTAAGGAATCCTAGGGTACGCCTGCCTTGATGTCAAATGCTTGAAAGTGAGTAAAGGCTCTGTTGGTCAAGTAATTATATGCAATTCTACAGATATGGTCATGGAAACTAAATAAGTTTTTCATATTGTGTATAAGGAAAGCATGTCCTTAGAAATTTTATCATTACCAGCTGTTTTGTTGTTGTTACGGGACTTTATTAGATCTTCAACTTGAATGGGAGTGGAAAACTTAATGTGGTTGACATTGTTGGTTTGGAGAGTTATGCTGCCGGTAAGTTGAGGGTTAGGGTGTTGTGTAGGTGGAGAGTTGGAAAATCTATCCTGAAATGGACATGTATTGTTAACTTCAAAGTCTCCTTTGAAGTCAGTTAAGAATGTTAGAAAGTCCTTATTTTATTTTTATAGCTTGATTCGATAGTATTATGTATTTGGAAGTTGGATTTATGAATACCACAAATGTAGTCCGTCAATGAAGTTGTTATATTTTTACCATAAGAGATTAACTCCGAGTTGTTTATAGCGGAGGGACACTATTTTTTTCTTAAGAGGCCAATAAATTTTTTAACCGCTTTAATAAAGTGATTGTCAATTTTAATACTAGAGAGGTTTTTTTTTCCAGTAGTTAGTATAGCGAATTTTAATGGAGTCTTTAATTATTTTCTTAAGACATTTGGTTTGTGATTTGAGTTGGTGCTAAAGAGAATTGTATTCAATCCTAAACAACCGTCCTCTGAGTTTATTTTTATGATGAATAATATTAAGTAGAAGGGGCGGGAGAGGAATACAGGTATTATTTTTAAGGGTAATTTTAGGAACACTTAGATCCATAGTAGATTACAGTAGCCTGTCAAAGTTATCGAAGATGTAATCTAGTTCAGTAGGGGTGGGGCAGCAGTTATCGGGGAGAATTAGTCAATTATTGATGATTTCGCTTTAAATTTATTAGCATTTCCCCCAGGTATTGAAAGATTTTCTTCTTTTCTACAAGAAATGAAAAAAAAAACGGATTAAGTGAAAATGTGATTAATTATTCTATTCTACTTAAATAGTATATGAAAGATCAAAAAAGAAAATAACTTACAAATTTTGACCATACTAAAATATTTTTAAATAATTTTTATATTAATAAATTATGGAATATTATTTTCTTAAGGCAAACTTTCAGTTAATTTCTCTATAATGTTAATTCATGTAAAATTTGAAGTTTGCTATAATCTGTTCACGTGTGACTACTCAAACCACCTTCCGGCTACCAAAAGAAGTCGCTAGAAAAATATCGAGTGACAATACTGCTCTGGTAATATCTTAGATAGATTAAAGATTTACATACATAGGTACTTATTATCATAGGTTATAGTGATTTATGCCTGGTCTTGCCGGTGTATTTGCACGATAGTTTTAGAACGAGAAAGGTGACTTTTCTCAATGCGATTTTTTATAAAGAAAATCGAAAATTGACACTATATTGGTAACATAGGAATATATCATAGATGGAAGCTTTTGTGAAATATTCAGGTATTGCCCCTTCGACAGATTGTTTCCCAACATCATAGATAATGGTTCTTCAGAAGTTTTCTTTATCACGAGATTAGTTTTCTTTAATTAGTAGTAGATGACTTACAATGGGAAGAAACACATATTGGAATACTTCTGCTAAGTCATACAAATACAGTATTTTTGTAGCTTTATGAATTGCTAGCAGAAGTTTTTAATTGAACCTTATTTCCTAAGTCTCATACCAAACCCGATAAGTTCTCTTTACATACTATTCTTAGACTTATTTTCAAAAATTATTGAAGGCCGCCATAATGATGTCACTCACATTGAAATTGTTTATTGCATGAATTGCACATTTTCATTTGGTATCTTAAAATAGGAATGCACCCACTTTTCGTGATTTCGCACTATTCGCTCCAATCTCTAAAGAATATTTTTTTTTATCAAAATATCCTTTTATCCCTCACTAATGAACTGTGATATTTGCCAGTTGATGGCGGCTTTTCCTGGGCAGCCTATCCACGAAGGCTTTATTTCTTAGGGAGGAGCCACAAAGGCTTTAACTCTTGGGATGGAGTAGTCTGTAAAAGCAGGAACTCCAGGAACTATTTTTCCAAAGGCAGCTCAGAGACTCGTTCCCAAATATAGCATATGAATAAATCGATTCCCCTCCCACAAAGCCGTACGTAACCCTTAGTTAGCTATTTGCCCATTACACAATAGCTAAGTTGATCTTTCATTAGTGGGTTGTACATATTGTTTATTCGTGAAACATTAGATGACGCATGTGCTTTGTAACTAGCACAGAGTGTGAATATCGCGTACAGCTGGTAAAGCCTGATTTATAATGTAACGCTGTTGTGGAGCCCGGTCGCTGTCGCTAAACCTGTCAAAAGTTAAAATGTATGAAAATCAATGCGCAGGTGCAATGTACAGATAAAGATGTCGCTTGCGCCTGTTTCGTTGCTTAAAATTGAAAATATTTAAACTTGAGACGCGTAACACCTTGTCAGCTGGAGTTAAGGCACTTTGTTTTTACAGAAAATTTAAATTGAGAGTGTACAGTATTTAGTAACTAGTTAATTTATTTATTTACAATTTGATTTTATATAATAATGTAGCGAAAATTTAAGAAATGCATTATCATTGGAACAACATAAGCAACAATGATTGCGTCCGCGTCACCATCAGTAATATCATTCGTGACCGGGCCTCACGACTGCATCACATTGTAACTCAGCCTTTAAAGCCGATTCACGCACACCGCCGCGATAGGAATTGCGATAACGTAGAGAAAGCGATAATGAAGCGACAGCGATAGATAGCTACACATAGTTTTCAATGTAGTCGCTCACACCAATGCAATAGATCACAGCGATACAAAGAATTTCTGCAGCGTTTGACCAGCAACTAAAATTTCTATCGCAATAGTGCAAATTCAAGTAATGTGTGTTGAAAAATGAACTAAAATCGTATAAAATAAAACTCAGCTTTATATGATTTGTATTTAAAACATTATAAAAATAGTAGAAAAAGGACAAAGAGAGGGGGTTAATATTGCCAAGGAGTTGAATACAGGTTGGGTTAGCTTAATAGTATTGGTGGCTTGCCAACTTCGACCCTGCGGACACCGGGACCAGAGTTTATTTATTTTGTCCTTCCCTATAGGCTAAAACTAGACTAGAATATAAGTGGGATGTGTTAAACGAAGTGAGATTGTAGACGTACGTTAAGTTAGCACCCCAACGTCGCCCGATTTGTCTCGAAACTATATCATAATTCCTCGTTAATTTATCGTTAATTTGTCGTGAAAACCATAAATTTGTCGTCTCCTTTTTTCTATAGGAAACTGGATGTGGTGCTAAGTTGACGCCAAGTTAGCAACGCAACTCACTAGAACTCGGCAAAAGCTTATCGAATTGCAAAATTTCACATCTTATAATTGGTCGTTAATTTGTCGTGAAAAATATAAATTTGTTGTGTCCTTTCTCTAAAGGAAACTGGAGGTTGTGCTAACTTAACGTCAACTTAGCACAACATCCAGTTTCCTATAGAAAAAGGTACACGACAAATTTACGTTTTTCACGACACATTAACGATAAATTATGAGAGAGTTCCAAGTTAAATCAGGCGAAGTTTCGGAGATAAGTTTACGTACTTAAACGATGTTGGATTTGTAAAATCTGTTCCGTTGGTCTTCTTCCATTAACTTTAAAATGTATCCAGCCCCCCATTTTTGATTAAGAGGGCTCCAAATGTTGAGTGTAATAATTATCGTTCTCATTCGCGGTTGGTAAAAAAATATTCAGTGTGTATGGGGTTTGAACAATTTTAATAGTTGTTTCAGGCTGTGTTGCAGAAGGATTGACAAAAAACCTCAATTTGGCGCCAAAATTCCAAACGCGTTTTGAATTATCTACTTATAAGACTGTGTAAGTTGAAGTATGGTACTGATTTTTCTGAGGTTCTTGTTGAACATTAAGTAAACTTTTTAAAGGCAAACATTTGATGGTATTCTTCGAACAAACCGTATTCAAATTTCATCTCTATAGCCGAAACACTTAGAACAGGTGCGTCACTACTTTTCCATATCTTTCAAAGTCGATATATAAATATTTATATTCGATATCAACGATGGCCACTAAAACAAACTATTTCAAATTGTAAAACAGAGTCGCACCAGTATAAGTCGGGCTAGTAATCATTGAATTGATTTATAATCGTAGCATGTCCACCATCGATACTAGCCAATCCAATTGTAAAACTCTGTTTTGTCCCACGTTCAGAGTTTTTCCAAATGTCTTTATTTGGTTCAGACATATACGCATGTACTTAACTATCGCTGTGTTCTGTCGCGTTATCGTGAAAGCAATTGTCTCGCTAGTTTATCGCTATGATTATCGCTATTGTTATCGCTGACGTTAACGGTTCTGTATTGCGTACTTAATTTATGTGCCGGTTGTTTACAAAGTTTTCAGCGTACTCGTTGCTTACAAGACCATCTATTTATGGTCTCGAACTTGCGTTACTAAGACATTTTGCTTATTAACTAAGGCGTGAATTGGAACCTGAGATATTTGCATCATACTATACTTGACTACAAGTACTTTTTCTTTTGCTTATATTTTGATCAAACTGCATCACAATTTAGGTACCTCACAGAACTGATTGAACTGTTGTACTCCATATTCTGATAAAATAAAGTCTGCACGATTTTTTCACAACACTTGTCCTTAAAAAAGTAATTAGATCTAAATTTATAATTAACCCACATATTTAAGTTTTTTCTTACAACATGGAATTCAATATTTCCGATAAGAAACAGATAAGTGTAAATTTACAATTTCCTACGAAATAAATCACACTCAATAAAACTCATCATAGTGAACACAGGTTTACAATAATTACGCGGCTAAGAATCTATGTAACATTCTTTGAAATGTTAGGCACGACGGCCTTTTGGTCAGAGCATGGAAGAAAAAAATATTAAAACTCCACATTTACAAGATATTAGCATTTCTTTAGCAATAATTCGTTAAAATCATGAAGCCAGGTACAAGTACCCTGTCGACCTCAACATAATTTTTCTGGAAAAGTATAAAAATGTAGAAAACTGCTACTTCTAAAAGAAGGATAATCTACAAACAATTTAATATATTTGACTTGAAATTATGTGGAAGGATGCATTTCCAATCTCTAGCATAACTGTTAAGAAGGACTATAAATACATATAACAATCTTAAATATATGTCATTGAAAGCAGATAATGGCATAAGACTTGCCATTCCTTTCTGTAGTATTGAAAATATATGATTTTTTTACTCTCTAAGAAAAAATTGTAGGTATTGCAGCTTCATAAAAAATTTAATAAATTAATTTTTTTTATTTTGAACTCATAAATTTTTATATGGCTTTTCACTTGCATATCTCCGTTCCATTCAGAAATTTCTTTCAAATTGCATTTAAATACTTTAGAATCTTTACTTCCTTATTGCAAATTAAATAGGCAGCTGCAGAAGGAATTTGTGATGCGCAATGCTGCCAAGGGAGGGAACAAGTAAGAAAAAGGCTCTATAAATGATTCGTGCTGAGAAAAGATAGCTACTCTGATCTGCGTTGATTGTGCGTGTTTATATTGAAGCCTGTAATTATACAAACTAATAGTCTTGTCCTGTAATTAGTACTTTGGTGTAGCCAAAAGATTACTGGTTGTAATCTCGAGCCTCGCCTAACTTGAAGGGCGGATCATAACATACACGTGTTCCGCTGCCGTCACTTATATAAAAATATAATGAAACCCAAATGTAGCTAACAGTCGCATAACGATTCTGCGTGGAGAATCGAATAATAGTAAATATATGGCCATAGAAGGTCATGCCTTAAGAAGCCATACCAGATGGGTAGCTACATTGATAACTTGGTTCCACGGGGTTGAGGAGCCCTGGATAGTTCTACTATAGTAGTACTATTCACCTCAACATGGAGAAGGCCCCCTAGTTGGGAGCATCATTGTGATTGTAGTATCCCATATACGGGCAGAGTGAGAATGGCGGCGGATATTATTTTTTGAACAGAGAGGTATATGTATAAATTGCATACAGCGTCCAAGGATCTGAAGGATGGTCGCTTATGAATGTGTGCTTAGATATTGGGCTTTCGGAATAAGTTGCGCTAAATTTAACCGCGTACTCTGACGCACAGATCGGTAGAGATTTTAAATGGATCTCGCTTCGATTTGTAAATTAATGTCAAGCATACACTGGCATAACCTGTACTCATTGGGACAGGATATACTCTGTCTCATTAAGGCGATGATTGTCGCATTTTTGCTAATTCGTGCATTACGGCTTCACTGCTAGGTGTCCACGTGAAACCCCGACAAAATCTGTAAATTATATAAAATACAAGGCCTGTCACCTGTCTACACGTAAATAAGAAACCTTTGGACAATAAACCAAACGCATAACGAGTCAACCTGAATAATTCAAAGCGATAAGAAGTAAAGAATGGTACTCACTAAACGATTTTATCTCACATCGACTGAGCAACATATTGACGAAAAGAAATTTCCTTAGTGGGCGTCAAATATCTCTTTCCGTTGTTATGTAATAAAACAGTTGAATTAATGTTTTGGGACTCATGTGAAAATTGATAATGATGTTTTCATACAATTGTTTTCAATAAGTTTCCTATTATTTTTCACCTTTTGCTCTTCTTTACAAATTTTCACAAAAAATGGTTTTTGTTTCAACGATCCTTAAACTATCTAAACCACAGGGTTCAGGAAATGAATTCTAAAGATTCTTCACTTCTAATATGTATATCTACTCTTATAGCAGTTATATACAGTTTAATTTTAAACCTAATTTCAAAAAAAAAAAAAAAAAACAAACATAATATTTCTTTATTACTACTACGATTTCTATTATCCGATTTTGCCGATTTCAAGATTAGTAGCAAATTTTCTGAGCCAACGGTCCATCTCAAATCGGCATATCACTCGCAAGTCAATGCTCTCCAATTTCCAATTAGTTCATCGACCTCGATAACTGATTTTAAAATTGCCGCCAGAATCTAATTTTACAAGGTGCCATCTATATGCCAAGTTTTACATGAATCATATGATTTGTACAATTTGACGGTGTGGACTAAATGTCAACGTAAACGTGTCACAGTGATAGTGGTAATGTTTTCAATTTTTTGTGATTTGTAAGAATTTAGTTGTAATCTCTCAGATTACCAACGTCTCTGGAACAGCTTAGTTATTCAGGATTCTGATATTAGATAAGTATTTTCATTAAGAACTTTTATGTTTGTGTGATTATGTTTTGTTCGTTTTTAGGTCATCTTGGATTCACAACACCTTTATTGGGAAAAATCCTTGCTAAGTGATTTTGGGATGTTTTTCTTAGAAAAAATTCTTGATAGGTAATTTTTGATTAGTTTGAAGCTATAGACAGTCTCCCTACCCAAAGTAAGCCTTATAGTGGAAAGTAAAAGGAAATTGTGATTTAAAAGTATTGTAAAAGTATAATTTCAAAGTAAATCTGTTATAAAGCCTGTATATATTCAAGTACTAAATATGAAGCAAAGTGTAAGAAATAAAATTAAGATGAGAGTATGACAGTCTCACTCAACTCTACGATTAACCCACCTGTTGCCGGCGCCCAATATAAAGGGTTTTCCAATAAGAGGTGTTATTTTAATTAGCCCGCTATTTCGGTAGATGCCACCTTCGGAGCTGTCTCTTTTTGGCATTTGACAAGTAGAAACTACGCCATTAATAAAAATGGAACGATGCACGATTCAACAACGCATTGAAATTTTTAAAATTCACTATAAAAATGGTGAAAGTGTGGCAGAGACGGTTCGTAAAACTCGAACATTTTTGGGTCGTCCTGAAGCACCTTGTCGGACCGCAATACAAAAATTGGTAGAAAAATTCGAGCTGTCGGGACAAGTTAGTGATGTGAAGAATAGAACCCGTGCACGTCGCTCAAGAACAGCCGAGAATATTGCTGCTGTAGCCGAAAGTGTTGAAGAAAATCCAGGTTTGTCCATTCCTCGTCGTTCTTTGGAATTAGGCATTCCACAAACGTCATTACACCGTATTTTGCATAAAGATTTGGGTCTTAAGGCTTATAAAGTTCAGTTAACACAAGAACTCAAGCCGGCCGATCATCAACAACGTCGAGTCTTTGCTGCTTGGGTCCTTGAAATGCATTAAAATGATCCAGAATTCCACCGAAAACTCATCTTGAGTGATGAGGCCCATTTCCACCTCGATGGCTTCGTCAACAAGCAAAATTGTCGCATCTGGGGCTCGGAAAACGCAAGAGTTATTGCTGAAAAGCCTCTCTATCCTCAACGTGTGACTGTTTGGTGCGGTTTATGGTCCCGCGGGGTCATTGGACCTTACTTTTTCGAAAATGAGGCTGGAGCAACAGTTACGGTGAATGGATTGCGCTATCCACAGATGATTAATGATTTTTTATGGCCGGAATTGGATTGTATTGATCTGGACAACGTTTACTTTCAACAAGATGGCGCTACGTGCCATACAAGCAACGAAACCATTGATCTTTTACGGAAAAAATTTCCGGACCGTGTTATCTCTCGAAGAGGTGATCACAATTGTCCACCGAGATCTTGTGACTTAACACCTTGCGACTTCTTCCTTTGGGGCCACGTGAAAGAGAAGGTCTACGCCAATAGCCCAGCGTCGATTCAAGACCTCAAAGATGGAATTCGTGAGGCTATAGAGGACATAGGGCAGCCACCTTGCGATTTGGTTATGGAAAATTTCATGAAAAGGATATGGTCCTGTAGGCGTGGTCGTGGTGGTCATTTGGCTGATGTAATTTTTCCATTATTAACGGGATACGTTCCTCTTTATAATGAAATAAAGATATGATCATTTATCTCAAAAAATGCCATTTCAATTCATTATAAAATCAATATATTATAAAATTCAATATCAAAATAATACCTCTTATTGGAAAACCCTTTATCTATTTTCTGTTCTACAACTCGATACGCATGTTGAAACTTAATTTGAGTGCTTTGACGCGTTGACCGTGGAATAACTGGTAATTTTTGTTTCCTAAATTTACTAGGACCATAATGAACAAAACAAAAAAAGAATTACGCATACAGTGAAAAAGTAAAGTTTTGTATGGCATCACAAGGGAAGGGTTGCTCGATTTAGTCAACTTTTGAACTTATATTGGTAATTTTTATGAAAACGCCGTGCACAAAATTTGAGCTTTCCATGTCGTCGCGTTCTCAGGTAGTGTCCAAATATAGGGTCCGCCATCTAACGTTTTTTTTTTCAACTAGTGCTTATTTCGTGAATGGTAACACTTAGCTCATGTCTGATTTGACAGATAATTAGTTTTATTCTTCCGCTGAACGAATATGGTTGTGTATACGCTTGAACAACGCTGGGAAATATTGTTTGCGATCGACTTACAGAAGATGCCGATTTTGCCAAAAAAATCATCTTTTCGGATGAAGCTCATTTTGATCTTGGCGGGTATGTAAACAAGCAAAATTGTCGTATTTGGGGCACAGAAAACCCGCACGCATGCATGAAAAGCCGATACACCCAAAACGAGTCACTGTTTGGTGCGGATTTTGGTCCAGAGGCATAATTGGGCCATTTTTCTTCGAAAATGAGCAAGGAGTGGCCGTTACAGTCAATGGCAATCGTTATCGGGCCATGTTGAACGAAAATTGAAGAGGAGGATATTGGCAACATTTGGTTTCAACAGGACGGCGCTACGTGCCACACAGCCGAAGCTACACTCGATGTTTTGCGCCCTGTTTAAAAAAAAAAAGTTATTTGGCGGACCCTATATATAGTGAAAGCCCGAAGTTTTGTATGGTAAAATCAAGAAGGCTTTACCGATTCCCCTTTTCTTTCCCTAAAATACTTTTTCGGACTATTATGATTGTCCGTTGGTGGTGTTGTTTCTACATTCTCAATTTCGTTAACTGTCTCCTGTAAATTCTGTAATATTTTATCGATCTCTGTTGTGATTTCCTCTTCTGCTCCCGTGTTGGTGGTTTCGTACAATTCAGATATACATAAGTTCGACGCCCTGACTGTTCCCATTTGCAGCTTGTGTTGTGATACTTTTATTAGTTGCCCGAAGTATCTTTGCTGACCATCGCCCGCTAGTTTTAATTGCGCTTTTCTACCCTTTCTCTTAAATAGTGGCGGATGGGTGGCGGGGGGGGGGGGGGGGGGGTAAGGTATTTTGTTGCATTTTTTTTTAAATTTTTGTCATATGAATGCACAACATATCAAGATTATTGTCTGCTTCGTTCTCTTTGTCTAAATCCCTTCTCATCGCCCAAAAACCCTATCTTAGAGGAAAATGTCTACGTATGATGCGTTATTCTCACATTTAGTATCTTCAAAGTTGGCGAACCCTCTAGCTCAAAATCTACTGCACCGATCCTTTTAAAACTTTACACACCCTTTCTACACATAAAGTACGAGGTAACACTGACGAGTTTTTTTTTATTATTAATTTAATCTATTTTACAATAACAAAATTGCCAATTTTTTTTTTTAAATAAAAAATCGGTATTTTTACTTCTAAGTGTAACCAAAATTTAAAAAATAAAAAACTAAAAAACTAGCCAACGTTACCTTAAGGAATGAAATCTTTCTGGTAGCTTTTAATTTGTGTGTTGGTTTAGGTGAGGCAGAGGGGCGCCCAATTCACTTCTGAAAGCAGCTCTGACTAATAAAGGCTAATAAAGGTATTACGCATGGTGTAGCGCGTTTGCAGTGCGGTGGACCTATTTCTTCGGATATGTTATACAACGAACTATAGCATTGTCTTATATTTGAAAAATACTGGAATTAAACGTAGTTGACATAGTTGACAATCAAGGGTATTCCCAATATTAAGTTTTTTGTTTATGGGGAATTTTTTATTATATATCATTCTTAATTAATATTGACCAAAAAGAACTAACGTCTTGTAATTAATTGTGAAGGTCCGAAATTTTTGAACTTTTTTTAATTTTGAAAAACTCGTATGCCCATATTCATGTTACTTTCAGAAAATGAGTGTTCATTTAGCAGTCATAAGTTTTCTAATAGGCTAAATGATGTTTGTGGTGTTTGAGTGGTGAATGAAAAATTCAAGATGAACTTTCATTATAAATTTCACTACTTTTCACATAAAAAAAAAAGAACGATGAGCTAACAATTTCAAGTGTTACAGGATTAAAACTATGGCGGCAACTGGTTGCAAAAATTCTGATAACTTCACAATATACAAATAGTTCGGGACTTCATTAACAGAAAGGAACCAAATTGAACGGTGACTCACACGAATCCACGAATCTAACACTTCACTTAGTTCATCATATTCCTTACGAATAAAATTGTTGGTCTCTCGGATATTGTTTTTACAGAGAAACCCTGTTTTACTTTTAATTTTAAGGGTGAAAGGGCCAATCGCTCTTATACATATTTCGTGCATGTACGTTTCCTGTACATAAATTACTTGCTTCATCTTCTTTATTAAATCTTGGAAATTAAAATCCAATTTTATCTGTTATAGGTATATTATAAGTCTTTCTGTATTTAGCATTTAACCTTAGTTTGAAATGTAGCATTATTCGTTTATGAAAAGATTTCTCTTCGATTTGCAAACATTTTAACTTTATTTTGTTCGGTTTACTGGGAAAGGTTCCAATTGAGTCACTCGTATATTGAATGTAAAAATGACTTGCGAATAGAAAGCCGTGCCTGCTCTTGCTCGCTTCAGTATAGGAAATCAGACTAAGAATTTGGTTTGTTTGCTATAGAAAAAAGAAAAAGACGCAAAGGGACTGGTTTGGGGTCATTTGCCCCAGTCGGTTCGGAGATCCTCTCCGACCCTGTTGAGGTCTATTGTCGGATAATAGTCTAAAAGGGAAACTAAATGATGTAAATATTTTTTAACAATTTTCGATTGTAGCTTCTACGTTAAATATTTCGATTGTAGCTTCTACGTTAGTATTTTTCGTCATGAATTGTATTTATGTATAAAATAAAGTAATATCCCCCAGAAATGGGTTCGCAAAACTCAACGTAAACTTTTGATGCATTGCTTCCTTCGGTGGATATTTCTCAAGAGATTATAGGTAGATAATATTATACAAATGTCCTCAAATTCCTTATCCATTTGAGCCCTCCAAAAATAGCTCCTAGTTAGCTACTTTATTTTTACTATACCAAAGTGCGCTGAATGTAGTTCATCTAAAATACGTTTTCGTAATGGTATAAGTATTACGATTCTGTGACCACTTATTAAACTGTTATCGGAAATTCTGTTTGGTTTCAATTAAAACGAATATTTTAACAAACCAACTCACTTTAATTGATTTTCATTCAATTGATTCTATTACAAAAAAAAAAATCCTGGATATACCAATGCATGTGTGTATAACTACACTCTTAATTTCGTAATAAGGAATGTGGTAATTCTTCATTTGATTGTGTCAGAATATTTACAATAGGTATTTGAAGTATAAACACGAGTTACAACTATAGTTGTGGCTATTGTTCAAGTGCAGAGTGGAAAACTCTTGCTTCTGATTTTGTCAGCTACAAACCTCAACTGACCAAGATAATTCAAATGTACAACAAAACCACACCTGTAAATTAACTACAAAAGACAGTGAGAAAACCACGTACTGTTTATGCTCCCAATCAAACCTATCACCATAGCCACAACTGATTCCATTACAAATAAGATTAAATCAAAATTACATTGAAGCTCAGTAGTTAAACTACACACGAAGGTATTCTTATTTGTCGTGGTAGAAAATTCAATTAAATAAAAAATAATTCCATTGCCTCTGTGAGGAACAGCACTCACCTATTTTAGATAACAATCCAACGAACCCGCAACCACAATCACTGCATTTTCTTTTATTTGTTAAAAACTCGACTAGAAAGTAAACAATATACTCAAGACTGATCAGGATATTTCGAGCTATAATGATTAAAAATCTTGAAATTTTTCTAATCCGTTTTCCTTAAGGCTGGGTCTATGTCATAATTGGGACAACTCGGTGCACAGTTAGCAAGATGGGGCGGGGCGTTAAGATTTTTGAATAAATCGCAAGTTGATTAATGGAATATTTATTTAAACACATAAGGCAACAAAACAAAGTTTTCTAATTTTTAAATTTGTCCCCCAATTTTTATTGAAAATAATTTAAAAATGAAAATTTAATGATTGTTTTTTAATTTCTCTGGTTTGCGGAGCGGGGCTGCCACAAATTTGAAGTAAATTAAAAAAATTTTTAACATAAGCTTTCTGAAGTAAATAGTAAATAAGCAGAAAATAGCGTTTTCCGATTTTTAAAATTATACTTATTTTTATGAAAAATTGTATGCAATAGATTGCTTTCTTAATGGGTCAAATGCGGGTAAAGCAATCTATTGCGTGAAATTGTCGCAGATATAAGTGGATTTTTAAAAATCGGAAAACGTTATTTTCGGCTTATTGACTTCAAAAAGCTTATGTTAAAAATTTATTTAATTTAGTTGAAACTTGTGGCAGCCCCGCTCCGCAAACCAAAGAAAATAAAAGAAAATCATTGAATTTTCATATTCAAATCATTTTCACTGAAAATTGGAGGACAAATTTAAAAATTAGAAAACGTTATTTTGTTGCCTTAGGAGTTTAAATAAATATTCCATTAATAAATATTCCATTAATCATTTTGCGATTTATTCAAAAATCCTTACGCCCCGCCCCATCTTGCTAACTGTGCAGCGAGTTGTCCCAATTATGACATAGACCCAGCCTTATAGAGAGGCTACCGTAGAGAGTCATGAAATATGCATGAACTTTGGGAGTTTAATTTTACTTAAAATATATTTACTTTTGGAAATGGATTTTAACGTATTTTATTCTTCTATCAGTGAAGAGTAAATGTTAACTTTATTTATAAAAAAACAAAACAAAATCCAAAATGGCGGCTCCAGCACCTATCAAACAAAAGCGTGCACGGCCTGTTTTGGTCTGCGCGGGGCGCTCAACAGCTTTCCCAATTCATTCGAAATAAATAGGGTTGAAAATGATTAAGCTAGATATAGTTACCGGTTTTCGTTAAAAAAAAAAACGTCTGAATAACAAAATGACAGCCGTTTGAAAAAAAAAAAATTTGTTTGCCCAGTTTTTTTTTGTGCTTCAATGGATGAAAAACTTTTTCTAAATCAATTTTTGACAAAACTCGCTTTTTGATGGTCCCGAAAATTAAATTTCCTTTCAATTATGTAAAAATTCATCAGAATCGATTCATCCGTTGAAGCTGTCGGGAGCCCCGCGTGATGAAAAATGTTGTTCACAGAAAAACTTATATAAAGTTTAACGTTATAAAAGAATTCTGACAGCTTACTTCAGCTATTCCGGCACTATACAGGGGGTACCTCAGGTAGCGAGAAAAGGTCACCCCACCAAGCGGGCTCCGAGCGCCTCATCTACCTGTTTTTTAGCCGACGGAAGGTTCTGCTGTCAACACTCTGTGAATTCTAAAATACTTAAGATATGAAAATATCCTTTTACCCACGTGTTCTAAACACTTCAAGGATGATAATTATGTAAAAAAAAAAAACGAATTTTTCATCGTCATGAACGATGACCTCCCCTTAAGTTTTCTGCACCTCATAGACGATAGAGACGATAGACCCCAATAAAAAGTTAAAACCTTTGCATGTAAATGAAAGTATAAAAAGAAAAAGGCTTCCTTCATAGCATGCCAGGCAGTAATTGTGTAGCAGATTACATATTGGATCATTATAGATGCAAAGTTTCTTTTGTTTTGTTTTGAAAATATAATTTTCCTATCTTTATCTTCATACACGGCATAAAAAAGTCAGTAGTGCAATGCAAAAATCTGACACTGATTATAAATGAGAATGATTTATTTATTTTATTTCTCATAAAATTATTTTGTTTTCCAAACATTTGGATATTGCGGTGGAAAACGCGTTAGCTTGCAGAACTGAAATTTTTTACGTGGCTACGGGTAGTCTATAAAGTTTTGGGTAGAAATTGAAAAATCAAGCAACTACTTCGAAAGACTTCTATACAAATGCTTTGTTTTCCACTATCTTGTATATTTGAAAACTTGTACAGAGGTCTTTAGAGGTTAAAGTTTTGTACAAGAATAATTCTAGGTAAACCTACCACCCTAAAATTTAGATTTTTCCTCAAAATTAAATACCAGTAGAGAGCGCGTTAACAAAAAGACCTTAAACTTTAGATGTGATGATAACATTATTGTTTCAGGTATAATTTCAAAATTAAACTAAATCGGACAACCCGTTCGAAGGCTTGTAGTTTTTTCACATATACATATACATATGTAGTACTGGTGAAGTATGTAGTCAGTTCAAAACACTTTTAATATACAGAAGAATTTTTCGAAATATTTATGCACATAATTAAAAGCTTATGAAATTCTAAAATGAAATAGAAAAAACTACTTCGCATTCTATAATGATCAGATTTTCAAATGAACGTCTGGTATTTTAAAATCGAAAATATTTATCTTAGACCAATTATAATATTTTTCCTAATTTTTTAATAATTTTCCTTATCTCAAAATTTGGTCGCTAAATCTCTGAAATCATTTTGAATAAGACAAAGCTTCGATGAAATTCAATTTATTTTTTTTCATTTAATTTCATTTATTTGAGAGCATTCATACATGTAACATTTCAAATCTTTTTAATATGTTATATCTCTTTGAGGGCGACGGCGCGCTTGCCGTTTTCTTAAGAGTATTTATGTACAGAATTCGCATATATAAAGAAAATAAGCAAATAATAATTTTTTCACAAATTTTATGTTTCTAGTTTTTAAAAAAATGCTTCGGATAATATGTCCTAATAGTCTTTTAACTTGGGACTATATATCCCATCAGTCTTTCGCACGAGTTACATACATTGACCTAAAACGTGACGTAAATCTGACACCGGATCTATCAGATCCAGACTCATACCAAACTGCAATAAAAAAAACCCATGGCTTGCGCTTGGTAGTGAGAAAGTCTAAAATTCAACTTTCTCACATTTTCATGTTGCAATCGCAACACTAAATCTAACTTCCCACATTTTCACGTCGCGAAGTCAACATTTTCATGAACCATAAAGGTGTCATATTAATTCAGATATAAATCCAAATGTTATCATGAGATACATAAAAAGTGCTTAACTGACAATTAAGAAACAGACCAAAAGACAAATTGTAAAAGCTCTAGAGTAAGTAGTAATTAACGAGTCGCGAAGCTTAAATGTTCGGTCAAGTAAAGTAAACTGTTGAGTTTTTTTTTATAAAAGATATTTTTCTGATTGTACGACGGATTTGTGAAGGAAGTGATAGAATAAAAAGTCAATAAAAGAAATCAATAAAACTACAGTCAGTGAAAAGTGTTGTTTTTTCTTTATTACATTCATTATAATTCAAACTCGTAGTCCATCGATTCTGAGTGACGGTCTTTTTTTTTTGATAAAAGGTTTCTCTTCCAGTTTAGCTCTACGATCGGTAGAGGACCACGATCTATTTCACGTACCGTATGTCCCTGAAAGATAGATTTGTAAAAAGAACGTAATAAGAAAAAAAGTAAAAAATACATCGAAGAATATCATATTTATTTAAATATTACAAAATTATAAAATTAAAAATTTGCTATACTTTCGTCTATTGATTGAAACGAATTGTCTTTCCTGCATTTTTGGAAAGAATACCTTAAGCAATTTTTTTTATCTCTTTTATGTAACTAACTTCGATGCATTTGTGGGCTTTTCGGGGTGGTTAAAATAGAGTTTCGCAGACAATTTGACAAATATGTCTCTTGAAATCATAATTTTTACAAACTTATTTCCCTTCGATTTCTAATTAAACCAATATTCACGTACAATAACCATTATTTCATGCTAGTCGGTATGTTATGCCCCGACATGCGGAAGATTCTTGCAATAGCCAAGGGCACATTCTGGCAGAATAATCACCGATTGCCAAACGATTACCTCGCATGGAATTGTTCTGCAGCCGTCGGTTATTTTGCTGATTAGCCCAACAGCTGGCTGCGATGAGCGCTTAGTGGAGCAAACGAAGATTACAATAATAATTAACCTCGAATGGTAATTGTTATGTAAGGCGATTGCTTACTACTAAGTAACTCAGGTGCTGCAACCGGTAGAACAAACGACAAGGTTGTGTCGTTTGTTTACATCCGCGTTGTGAGTAAAGTATACTTCCTAATATCGGACATAAAAGACCAGTGACTGGTCTGGCGGGCGCAATTCTGTGATCAGTCGCGTCGTATCTCTTGGTTTTAAGGTGTCAAGCTCCATTCGGTTCGGAATATTTAATTAGCTATTGCGTTAGGTCAGTTTTTAGTAGTAAATAAAGAAGTATATATGTTAAATTAATTCGAGTGCTCTCATTTATTCAAATGTGTTTTATTTTTTGCTTTCGGACACGACAGGTAAGCCTAACTCCTTTGCTCTCTATTATTAGCCTTTCATTTGTGCACTTCGCAATAAAAAGGAACAAGCTCTTAGGAATTATAGCGAAAAGGGTGTCTAACTCGGTACAATTCGAAGGTAGTACACTGAAACTTCTTGGTTTTTCAAAATGTGGAATTTTGAAACGAGGAGTAAAATCTTGGTCCACCTTGCTCCATTTAGGAAGCTCAGTCGTTGATCTAGGTATTGCGCATATGACCAATGAATCATCCCCTAATAATAAGCTTGTGACGAAGATTCCTCCAACTGCTGTAAATAAGAATAATCCTGAATAAAGGGAGAAAAAAAAGTTGCGATAGGATAAAGCAAAAAGTACTGTTGGGACATATAATCCCAGATAAGAAAATCGGCCTGTGTAAAAGAATGTACAGAAAGCTGTCAGGATCTACGTGAGCACCTGCCATTATGGCTTAATCTCACGGCAGTCTTAATGCACGGATTAGAAGACAAGCGACAATCAGTGCGCTCTAGGGGCAGAATATATTTTATATTCTGGCTCAGAAGTACCAGTTTATGTCAGTGGATGCTTGACATTGGACTTACTGGTTGAAGCGAGACCTATCTAAAATCTCTTCCGATCTGTGAGTCGCGGCACTCGGTTGATTTAGCTCAACTCTACGCCGAGAGCCAATCCTCTAATCATACATTACCAAGCGACCATCCTTCAAATTCACGGACGCAGTATGCAATTATGATAAAAGAACAAACTGCTCTGTTTAGAGAAGATTGTTCGCCTAAGCCATGCAGACTTAGAAAATCTCACTCTGCCCACATATGGGCTAACCACAACCACTACCATGCTCCCACGAGGGGGCCTTCGCATGTTCAGGCTAATATTGCTACTAAAAGAGATTCTCTGAATTCTTCCAAAATAACATTTAAACTTACCAACATTATTTTTTGGTCCAAAAGTAATTCTTAAATTAGCAGCCAACTCGATAAATTACCAAAACTTGAATCTTAAATCTTCAGCGCATTGGCACGTGTATACTCTTTGACAACAAGGTACCGACTGAGGCAAAGCTGAGAAGCAGGAACTTCTCACACATGCAGAGGAAATCCAGAAGTACTCAAAGAGAGAATTAACACGACAATAGAGTGTATAGTTCTCTCCACAGAATTTTTTTAAATTCCTTGGGATGTATTATCCTATTAGTCCTCAAAGGGATAAGAGATTCCGCAAAAATAAAAAAAAAATAATAATAAAAAAAAAAACGGAAAAAATTAATACTAAATAACAAAATGATAGCAAAAAAAAAAACTTAAAAAAAAAATAAAAAAAGAATAATAAACCAAACTAAACTAATTAAATAAACTAAATGTGAAAAATAAAATGTGCAAAATATAAAAAAATAGAGAAATTAATAATAAAGAAATAAAAATAAGTACCTAATCAACTGGAAGTGAGGAATTCATTTTTTGTTTTTTTTTTTGTTTTTTTTAATACTAAGACTGTCTAAATGAATGGATTTCTTAATATGAGTGAGTAAAACATTCCAATGTTTTATGACGTGAGCAAAGACCAGTAATTAAATGCCCCGATCTAGGTATAATAAAGCTTGTTCCTCTCATAGGCCTGCGGCATATACCTATATTCAGGACAGGGCAATTTCAAAACTTTACATAATAAGCTGCGTGAATTGAAATTAAAATGCGTCATAGTATCACATACAACTGCGTTACGAATATAAGGCGAGACATGCTCAAATCATCGTAGCCCATAAATATACCTAACTTCAGAGCTAAATGCAATATTAACGTTTTGCTATTATTGTAATCTAATTTATAAAAAAATTCATAGCTATAAGTAATGAAATGTAGTACTAACGTTTTTGCAATAGACGGTCGGAAACTGGAGTAAACTGATCATTTATCAAAAGTGAACGCAAACTCTCATATACCCTCCTAGTAATTGAACTTAAGATTTTGTTAAATATTACACCTAAGCTTTTAACTGAATTAGCAAAGGGAACAGTCTCATTATTAACAAATATTCCAGAAATCCATTGGTATCAAGACTGGTTCGGTTAATCCACAAAACTTGCGCGGATTGAGAAAAGGTCTAGTGTGTCACCTGTAAGTCGTTATTTTCGTTACACACTCTGTTCTCATTCAGACCAACTAGAGTAAACAAATACAATAGCACGTCTTTATAGAAAAGAACATATTAGAACATGTTTCAAATGAAGGTTTTTATAAGTCCTCAAACATAAATTTAATAATAATAAACACAAACATGTATCTGCCTCTTACAGTTATCTGCCTCTTATAACAATGCTATGTGAGGGTTTTTATATCAAATAATTTTAAGCCGATGTAAATTAAATGAGCTCTACATATTTCTGCAAATGCTTCCCGACCGATTTACAGAGCCAGATAACAATGTTCGAAATACACGAACAGGTATTGTTCGTAAAAGAAAATGGTACAAGATATCGGGAGCTGAACAAAACAGAAAAACCAAAATTCAATTTTTAAAAGAATTTATTAAAACTAATTGTAGCAAAAAATGGTTTAGGAATGTATTCAAAAAATATCCGAGATTATAGGTATATTTTTCGGTACTCGGTTAATAATTTGGAAAATTCAACCGTATTAAATAGAAAATGACTTCACTCTTGTGAAACAAAAGGATTATCGAAGAAAAATACTTTTCATTAGACACTAAAGTATGAGAACGTTGCTTAACACGTCACGTCATTTGAATATGATTTTTTTTTAACCTTTGATATCGAGTTTTTAATACCCGTTAAAAAAGTTCATAAAAAGCCGGTAACTACCGCATTTACATGACATTTTTAAAGGTATACAGCCCCTGTTGATCACCTCCTTAGAACTCTAGTTAAATGTATATTCTAAAGATTTATACGCTTATTAAATGAAATAAAAAATATTTAATAAAAGAAAAATCTTTTGAAAATATACTTTCGACTTTACCTTTTTGAAGTACTTTGAAAATGTTGAAATTAATGCACAAATGTAATATAATTTTAAAATTAAATTAAATTTAAAATGAAGGTAGGACGGGAAATTCTCGACAACTCTTGTAATGTGCTCATTAAGTGAAGAGAAAAATATTTTCTATTTTATAGTGCGGATTTAGAAGCAATGTCTTTTTTTTTTATATTCATTATTTTTTCTTTTTTTAATCTTAAATTATTCTAAAAAAATTCAAAATTATATCAATAACGAATTTTCAGTATACGAAAAGTTTTTGCAATTTTTTATAATCGAAAGTTTACAAAAGCGGGGGTTTAATCAGATTCAGTTCTCCTGGGTTATAACCCTACCAAATTAGCACGCCTTTGAAAATTTCTTTAACACGGCTGACGGATTTTCGATTTTATGTGACACCAAATTTTACTATGCTTACGGGATCAAAAACTTTCCAGCCAATTCAACAGGATTTTACTAGCGGTGGAGTGGACTCAAAATGACCTTCAATGGTACTTTCACTTAAATTTACACTCGTTTCTTTATTTTTTTAATATAAGAGAGCGCGAAAATTCCCCAGCTGTATACACCACAATCACAATTACCTAAAAATTCACATTTCGTTCTCATACACAACTTCGTTGTAAATTAATTAATTCATATTTTTGCTAGTAAAATTTCTTTGAATACTCACCATTAAAATTGACGTTTAAGTAATACAGGGTGGGCAAAAAGTCACCATGGGGGCCAAAAGTCACCATGGGTAACATATGGTAGGATGAAAAAGAAGGGGTAAGGTGGGGTGGGGAAACATGCTTACCATGAAGAACAGAGAGTTGGCTATCATGTAAAAAAGGAATGAAGAGAAACGGTCAACAGGGTGTGGAGCAATGTACAAACGAAAAAGTTAGTTATTTTTAAACCCCATGGTGACTTTTGGCCCACCCTGTACATATGTGTGACCTTCTAGCTTTCACAATTGAAATCACACAACGTCATTGAGAGGTATCAATAAATAATAAGTTAGAGCTTTTAAAGAAAAAACAAAACACATTGGTAATTTTAAAATCCCCAAGGGATCATTTTTTAATTTAAGACCATGTATACATCTTAAAGTTTTCGAAAAAAAAAAATGAGAGGCAATTGGAATACGTATCCCACTTAGCGCTCAAGAACTGTGATGGACAGTTCGATTTAAGAATGTTGGCAGAAATCAGTTTTCCAGAAAATCATACGTAAATTTGGCAAAGCTAAAAACGACCGTTAAATTTTTTTTTGTTTTCGGAAAATCATTTAATGGGCAATGTAATTATTTAAACACCCTTGACCCCCAATGATTTTTTGAATACGATATTGAATACATTAAAAAATTAACGTTATTAATTAATATATAATCGGGCCCCTTCATTCGTGCTCCTACAGATTTCTGCTTATTTTGGAATTAATTGATTTTTTTAACTTTTAATGACAAATTGCGCTGATAATGATTTTAATAAATCAACGAATATCAAATTAACCTAGAAATCACCACCAAGAATTGCCTGCAAGTTGAATTTCGCCCACCCACATATAATAAAATTGTTTTTTTTTGTTTTTTTTTTTTAATTTATCATTTTCCCGATGGCAATATATTTGCAACTATTTCTCTGGATTTTATGTGACACTTTTTGTGATGCATCCGCTATAACTTTAAGCATCGTTCGATAAGAATTAGTGTTTTGTCTAAAAACTTCATTATCTAAAAGCATTGTGACTTTATACTTTCACCAATTCCTTAAATCTATATACAGGGTATTCCGTAACTGGTATGATACCCGAAGGCTATGGATGGGTCGTACTTAGACGAGCAAAAAATTAAATGGGGGAGGGGGAATCCTAACGGTTTCCGAGATAACAGATATTTGGGTGTGTTATTATAAATCACCCTGTCACTTCTTTACGTATGATAATGATTGAAAAAGTTCAATAAGTGCCAGAAAGTAGGCAATTATCTTTTGGAACGCAGAAAGGGTTACATTTTCGGTACCTAGTGTAGTAAGTCATTTTAAGGCAGAGGTTTTGAGATTCTTAAAGCAAATATGAAAAATTGATATTGATGACGTATTTTTTGATAAATAAATAAAAACAAATAAAAATTCCGAAATTTTAATCTTGCTGAGTCATAACTACAAAAAATTTACAGACCATTGGAAAAGTCCAACAATTAAACGATTATCAATCTACCAAGGTTCAGATTATCATAATAGGGTGTAACGTTCAGAAGTTACAGGGGATCTTTAAAAGCATACTCAAATATATTTAAGTCCCGTATCATGGAAACCGTTAAGATTCCCCTCCCCCTACCAATTCAATTTTTTGCTCACCTAAGTACGATCTATCCATATACTTCGGGTATCGCACCACTTACGGGACACCCTGTATATAATCAGATATATACTTCAACGTTGAACACGGGGATGGTAAACGCCGATTCGCACCGCCGCGATAGCGATTGTGATAACGATAGCGATAAACTGGCAACACAATTCCTTTCACACCAACGTGATAGATCACAGCGATAGCTACATGCATATCCCTGAACCAAATAAAGACATTTGGGAAAAATATGAACATGGCACAAATTAGAGTTTCCCACTTGTATTGGTTAGTATCGTTGACGGACATACTACGATTGTGTGTCAATTCAATGTGTACTACCTCGTCTTATACTGTCTTCACTATTTTTTCAGTTTGAAAAATTTTGTCATACTGACCATCGTTGATGTCGAATATAAATTTTTATATATTTATCGATGTTGAGAGATATGAAAGAAGTACTTACGCAGGTGTTTTAAATGTTTCGGCTATAGAGATGAAATTTCAATACGATTTGTTCAAAGAATACCACCAAATGTTTCTCTGATCAATATCAAAGAACACCTCGTACCTCGCTTATTGATTAAGGATTCCATTTATAATTTTACTTGATTCGTCCTTTTGCAGTAATTTAAGCAGCCTGGAAAGTAGATAATTCAAAACCCGTTTGGAATTTTGGCGCAAAATAGAAAATTTTTGTCAATCCTGCTGGAACACAGCCTGAATATTAACAATGTTCAAGCCCCATACGCTCCTTATTTTTTTTTTTACAAACCTCGAATGAGAACGATAATTATTACACTCAACGTTTAGAGTCCTCTTAATCAAAAAATTTAAATTTGAAAATTTTGAAGTTAATAGAAGAAAACAAATGGAAGATATTTTCCAAACCCAAAACGTTTTTGTTATTGCGCTATATAACCTCACTTTGTTTAACATTTCCCACTTGTATTCTAGGCTAGATTTAGCCCCTAGGAAAGGATACAACAACTGCACTCTGGTCGCGGTGTTCACAAGGTTCCAGTGAGCAATTCAACAATACTCTTAAGGTAACCCAAACTATATTCAACTCCTTGGCAATATCCATCCCCACTTTGTCCTATTTATACCCTGAAATTTAAAGGGTCCGTCTGTCCGTCAGTCTGTCTGTCTGTACGCACAATAATTCGAGACCTCGTCCACTTACAGAGCTTAAATTTTGCACACAGGCTTTTAAAAAAAAGTGAAAAGAAAATGTGACAAATTGGGAAATTCCTTCGTAGGGTTGGCACACAAAAATTTCGTTTTTCACAGGATATTTGGACACTGTCTGAGAACACTTTAACATTTTCAAAAATGGGCAAAATCGGGCAACCTTTTCTTGCTGTTGCCATATAAAAATTAAGGATTTTTACATATACTGTGAAAACGATAAGTGCTACATGGTTTTTTATGTACCGAAGAGTTCTTAAGAATACGAATTCCTATATAATTGGTTATAATCATTTTTTCTGTCCGACAAACTGATATGCGATAAAACACTTCAAAACTCAAACTTGCACAGTTGGTGACCATACGAAATTACATACGAGTATTCATCTGGGCCCTAGGGTATCATAAGAATTGGTCTTAAAACAACACTAGCTTCTTTTACTTGTTTATACTATTTTTATAATATTTTAAATTCAGATCATATAAGATTGGGTATTCCTTTATACGATTTTAATTCTTTTTTCAACACTTACTTGAATTTTCACTAATTCATTTTGATCTCACAGATGACTAAAATTGTACATGCTGCGATAAACATGTAAGTCGCTGGTCAAACGCTGCAGAAATTCTGTGTATCGCTGTGATTTATCACGTTGGTGAGAGCGTTTAGATTGAAAACTATGCGTTGCGATCTATCGCTGTCGCTTCGTTATCGCTATCGCTACGTTATCGCAATCGCTATCACGGCGGTGTGAATCGGCCTTAAAAATGCATAATACATTCGATTTTTTATGTCAAACTATTTTAAGCCCTCGCAATGGCTGGACTTCAGTCAAAAATATTTAAAGTTCATTTTTGGAGTTGTTCTTCATGTTCTCATGCATATATGCATTTGATTCTAATTTTTTTGTATAAAAATGACATACATAGCATTTTGAAGTTGGTTTGATGTCCCAATGCATCTCAAACTTAGTAGTCGAGAAGTCGTTGGTTTCTTTTCATAATGTTCGCTTTCTCTTCAGTTTATTTTTGTCGATTTGGAAATACGTCGCTCTGGGTATTCATCTATCACTTATATGTGGTCCAATGACATCATTAAATCTTCTTCTGACTATACAACACTTCCAAATTATTCGATACTACTTACAACAAAAGTATTTACACCTACAGTATCTAATATTTGGAAGAATATGCGTAGAGGTCGACTTTAACACTCTCTCCCCACCATTTGTTCAACAATAAAACTCCTCTTCTCGTGATATTGCAAAAGCTCACTATTTCACGTTTTCCGTACAATGTCGATTTAAGTAAAACTAATGTATTTTTTTCTATAAATGCATAAGGCACTAGAGTTATTTGTTACTTGAAACTGAAGAAGCTGCTGTCAATTTGACAGTTATTAAATTTTGTGAAAACCGGAGGTAACACGGGTAGATATTTCGATTTACTTTTCTTTATAACTCAGGAAAATTTCATCCAATCTTAAAACGACTCCGACTCAGTGACTAAATTTTCAGTTTATTTCAGAAAATAGAAAGACAATCATTTTATTCGCACCGCTTCATAGTTTTTTTTTTCAATTTCGTTGTTTTACGCACCGGGGTAGATACATAGAATTTATATGGAAATTTGTTTAGATTGAAGTTTGTCGTCAAAATATTTGCAAGGACAACAATAAAAAAGTTATAATCATGAGTAAGTGACTCCTGTAAGGGGTTTTTATCTGGATTTTTGTTATTCCATTCAGTGAAGTCTTCTTCGGCTCTTTTCTTCATCTATATCTACATACATATAACTCCTGTAATGAATAAAATAAAGGCCGCTAAACAATGAATCACGAAGAGTATTGTGGGCACCCTTTCGTTACAACGTCGATGAATCTTTATACCATTTTGTCCCACCCTTGCTTACAAAATAGCTTTCATGAGAAGAGGAAGCTTCACCAGCATTAGCATCATGGATTTCATCATTTGAATCAGCATCAGAATTTAACTCCCCCTTTATTCCTCCACTATCGGCTGCTGCACCATTAAAATCAAAATTTTACTCCTCAGGAATATTTTCTTCATCGCTATCAGCACCCTCAAATAATACAACGTCTTCCTCTTTCGTTTCGGAATCGACCGCTTGCATTTGCCTAAAATAGGCTAGCCTTCTTTCATATGAGCCCTTTCATACAGTCTTTGAATGCAAAGAGTTGCTGTAAATATAAATGCAGTTAGTTGAGCGGCCCCGGGTCAATAAACTGTTTTCCATTGTATAATGTGAAATATAAGCAGATCTTAGGTCATATGAAACATAGAATTGTAGAATAAATGCAAGAACTCAAAACCCCAAAATTCCTATCTGGATTCATATGTTTTTTTTTGCTACACAACTCCTCACTTAAAAATAGCAATTGAATCTAAAGTGTATCTAAGTCATGAAATATTTTTACGTATGCTTAACCGAAGAAAAAAACGTACCATGGAAGTACATTATCTCTATTTTGCAAAAAATACTTCTTATTATATGTTTTAGACTATTCGTCCAACTCCCATAAGGTCCTTCTCATATAAAATAACGTAAATCCCTTGTTTTTATCCATTTCCACATAATTTTAAGACTAAAACTCGTATTTACCATACAAAATGTATGAGGAATATGTACATCTACCTGGGTAGATACAAGTGTGAATGTGTATATAAAGCTTTTGGGTAAAGCTAAAGTTAAGGGGCGAACTATTGACACCTGTTTTCTATTAAATATTGCACAAGTAGATGGCTGCATAATTGCAGTTATCCATTCTAACATACGGAACGTATACCGTCAATACGTGTCACTATTATTTTTACAACATCTTCAGATCTTAAATAAGGCTGTTTCCCATGATAAACTTCTAGTTTTGATGTTGTTGTAACTTTTAGTAAATGAAACAAAAATGTAATGCTTACTAATTATTTATTAGTTAATAGTTAAATATATAACTAGATATGCTATCCGTTGCGACCAACCACTTTGACAGTCCGTAGAGAAGCGAGAGACTAGCTTCACTTTACGTCAGTCCACAGACTTGACATTCCTCAGGTTGGTAGCTTTTATACTGTTCGAATTGCCATACTAAATGGGTATGCAACAACTAGAAAAAAAATGCTTCCTTATGCCATAGTAGTTGCTCGCAGGTTCACAATTTGCAGTATATACGTTTTTTTCTTAATTAATCCTATCTTTAGTTTCTTTTAATTAATTCAATATTTCCATTTTTGTTTAATTGATTTATTGTTTCAATTTCTTTTAAGTAATTCAATTTTTCACCTTACCTTTTTAACCTTTAACTTGACACGGGTATTAATCTTATTTTTGCACATCGTCACCTGGAAATTGGTTTGCCGTATACGCCAAAAAGGTACTTTTTAGTTAGATGTTGATTTTAATATGTTGAAAAGAGAAGAATACATTCCTTTTATCCATTTTCTTCTACAATCACTAGATTTTGAGATATTCAGCGTTTAGTTTGCCGCATATCCCTGATTTTTACTGTTGTAGAATACTGCTTTGCCGCATAAACCAAATTTTGGTATATACAGCAAAATTCGTATGAAAATAAGCGTTGGTGTTTATAAATTACAGCTTTGGCGTATGTATATACCACATGCACGAAAGGCTTTGAAACTTGTAATAAATTAAATATTGATTTATATTGTTTTAATAACAGTATGCACAAACAGCAAATTGTAATGTAAAAAGATTTTTTTTTATCTGCCGTATGTGCATTAGAAATCTATATTAATATCAATCTGATCAGAATTTCTTCAGTCTGTTTTTGAACTTTCAAATGTAAACATCTCAGCTGTTACGATGTCTTCACCAGTGCCTGCAATAAGCCCATCTCTTTTAAGGTAGAACTAAAATTTTTTACATTTATTTTATACAAATCATTTGAATTAAGTTAATTTTTCCAGGTTACAAAACGATATAGTTCCTTCCGAATCTACGATACCTTCATCACCTGAAGATCCTTTCGGTAATTTTCTAATACATACGTTAATGCCTGCATCAACGTTTTAGTTCAACTGTTAAATTATTGCAGGTGGTGATGACTCAGAAGCAGATCCCGATTTTGTACCGAGTTCAGTAGATCCCCTTTCATCTGTAAACACTTCTTTACAGAGATGTGTACCTTCAGTTATGAATACACCTGGTGAGGTAGCAATGGAATTTGAATATATTATAATTTGTTTACAAACAGAAAGCGAAATCGAGCGGAATTCAAGTAGGAAGAGAAACGTCAGCCGGAAAAGTGAAAAGCTAATGTAAGGAAAAGAATGCGAGAGGAGGGCCAGAAATATACCAATATAAAAGGAAAAATTATGTCAGCTCGCAATTTACGCGAACCTTGTCCCGTTACTTGCTTTTATTTATGTACAAAGCTCTTTCCAGAAGAAGATAGAAGAAAGATTAATTCTGTATTTTGGGAGTTAAGTGATAATGAAAAGAATACCTTTTATTCCAAATTTGTGAGACAAGCAAATATTGCAAGGAGAAGAGTTGAAAACTCAAAAAGAAAGAATAATACGTTTAATTACTTTTGAGAAACAGATAACCGGACTTTTCAAGTTTGCCGAAAATTCTTCTTAAATACTCTTTCAATTGATGAAAAACGTATTTATTATTATTTTAAAAATTTAGATAACAAAGAAATTGGAATACCGCTACCTCATAAAAAAGGGAAAAATGTTAAAAGGGTAACGGATCCTGAGAAGATTGAAGAAGTGTGTGATCATATTTTAAGTTTCCCTGTAGTTGATTCCCACTATTGTAGAGCTTCAACAGGAAAAAGGTATTTAGAAGCAACATTATCTTTACAAAAAATGTATAATTTATATAAGGAAAAGTGTGCACAACCCATTTCATTAGCAGTGTATAGGAACATCTTCAACGAAAAGTTTAATATTGGGTTTCATAAACCCAAAAAGGATCAGTGCGATAAGTGTTTTTTTGTATAAAAATCAGGTTAAGAATCAGGCATCTGCTTGTAATCCTGAAATTAAAGCTTCATACGATTCACACAAACAAGAATAAATAAATTACTTAAGTGTGAAAGAGATCACGACAGGCAAAATATTGATAACAAGCATGTAGTTTTGTGTGGTGATCTTCAATCTGTATTTCCTCATCCCAAGGGATTTTCCTCTTCATTTTACTATAAACGTAAAATTAATACTTTCAATTTTACGGCAACAGCAATATTTAGCGATAAATCTAAAATTACTTTTTGCGCAATATGGGACGAGTGCAACAGCGGGCGAGCTGGAAATAATATAGCCAGTGCATTAATAAAAATCCTTCGACGTTTATTAAAAGATTATCCTTTTGTAGAATATATTACAATTTGGAGGGATTCCTGTGTCCCCCAAAATAAAAACAGTATGATGAGCACATCACTTTTGCAATTTTTACATGACTACTAGTGCAAAAATTTTCAGAACCGGGTCATTCGCTTGTTCAATAAGTTGATTGTGTACATGGCACAATTGATAGATATTTAAAAAATTTCGAGATTCCATGTGTTATATCATTAATTCGTTTCTTATTGTCGATGAATAGCGCAAAAACAAAGCTGTGCATAATTCAAATGACTTCTTCAGACTTCTTTTTGTATTCAAATAAATCATCCAAATTAGACTTTTCAAAAGTTCCTTATAATAAAATTAAATTCATTTGTTACAACAACACCGATCTATTTGGTCTTAAATTTAAAACGTCAGCAAAAGACATTGAATACAAACATATAAATGTAGTTCAAAAACCAGCAAATTATGTACCCCTAAAAATTTGTATGATTGCCATACTATTCATATACCTATACAAAAATAAGTCATCTTAAGCATAAAGTGAATGACATAAAAGCCCTTTTACCTTTCCTTCCTGTTGTTGATAAGGAATATTACCAAAAAATGTTAAAAATATAAATATTTATGTTATTATAATATTATATGGCAGACTGAAGAGGCTATTTTGTTTGTTTTCGTTTTCTTTTAAAAAGATCTTTATTTGTGTTAAAAATAGATATTATATTTTAAAAAATAATTAATTATGCGTTCTTTACTATATTTTGTTCCTGTTTGTTTTGCTGTATGTGCAAATTTTTGCTGTATGTGTGTGAAACAAAAATCAAATTGTGAGGAAGTGGCGTATACGGCAAACTGAGCACTGATTCTCCACCCCCCCAAAATCTTACTGGGTAAGAATATTGGTGTAAAAAATATATTTTCTATAAAAAACATATCAAGGTATTTTTATAAGTGAGAATAAAAAAAATTTTTCGAGTGGTTTTTCGACAATTATCATCTAAACTTAAAAGTGTGTTTTTCTCAAAACTATAGTTTGGCGTTTACGCCAAACCAATTTTCGGGTGACGACATGTCTTCCAAAAAATTAAATTTAATAGATTTTTTTTTTTTTTTTTTTTTTTAATTATTAATATTGAAGTCTAGTTACTTGGTTACGAATTCTGGTACTCCTGCGTAGGGCAGGAGAAATGTTATTTGTATTCCTAACTAATTCCCGAATATTCTCTACGCCCCTAGCTACTTCCTTGTCACTTCCTTTTCGTTGACGCTCCGGTAATTGTGGTTGAAGTTGGAAATCAACTAGTTGGTCCAAATTTGGTAGCTCAAGGTCTTTAATTGAATCGGCCGTACGTTTTACTTGATCAGTATGTCTAGGCCATATTCGCCTGTCATTTAGTTCTAAATTGTAATGTAATTTACCTGTGATGTCACAAACCCTGCCAAATTGCCATTTTTTTATTTTTACTATAATTTCGTACCGCCACTCTATCTCCTCGTTCAAATTACCTGTATTTTAAATCCTTGTTAAGATGGGGATAGCTTAAGGTAGGAGCCTGACGGATCATTATGTGAAACGTAGGAAGTAGTGGGTATTTGAAAATTATGTCTGCGGAGAGATTCCTGTGTTCGAATTTGGGGTTATTCTATAGTGATTTAAAATTTCGCATAAGTCCACTTCTAGATTTTTGCTATTACTTTTCAATCGGCGAAGCTTGTCCTTAACAATTTGAACGTAACGTTCAACCTGCCCATTTGTGACCGGATGGGAAGGAGCAGTTTTTTTATGTATGATGTTTTGCTCTCGCATAAATCAATGTGTATCCTATCAAAAGGCCTTGTTCGCGTAGTCCAGTAACGAACATCTACCATTGAAGGGTTAGTTGAATGCTGGTTGCAGGCGATGCAGTTTTTTAACTTATTTTCAATGTCTGCTTCTATCCCTGGCCACCAGCAAAAGCTCCGCGCCAGATGTGAATATTGAAACGTTTTTCCTTCGGCAAAACCTTTCCGGTACTCAACGCGTCCACCAATTGCTTTAACTGCGGGTCCATAACGGTAGCCCTAATTACTTCTGGTGTGACCGGCATAGTATTTATTTGATCAATTTCGAAAAGATCTGATTCTGATTCTTCTACACTCACTGCGTCATTTCTATCCGTAAGTAAACGTGTCAACGCGTCCGTATTCCCATTCATTTTTGAATTTTTGTATTTGATCTTGTAATTAAACCTTTGCAAATATATCGCGTAATGTTTCACTTTCCTCCTGAGCTCGATGGTGGAACTTGATTTAAGCAATCTCCACAGGCTGTGGATTATAGTACTCTTCTAATAGCTTAATTAATTGTGTGTACCTGTTTGTAATTGGGGTCTCCGGCGCTAGGCCATCGCAAAGAATGTCGAAGGCGTCAGGTCCAATAAAATTTAGCAAGTATTTACTTTTTAAGCCTTACTCGGTAATATTGTAAATGGAAAACGCTCCCTCTAACCTCTGTTGCCATCTATCGAATTTTCTTTTTGCTTCGTCGAAAAACTCAATATTCAGGTTGGACGGCACTGATGCTGCGGATGGCCGCACAGAATCTTCCCCTGCGCTCATCGTAGAAGTTTGAAAGCGTAAAAATTGAAAATTAAATTACCGCCTCCAGGGGCGGATTTCCCTATAGGCCGAGTAGGCCCGGGCCTAGGGCGGCAGATTTAGGGGGCGGCGATTTTTTCTTGTAGTTGTGGGTATTTCATTACATTTTTATACTTTTTCGTTTTTTTAAATAAAATAATTCGTTGAAAAGTGTTATTTTTAATTCTACTCCATTTTTTCAAATCTACTCCGATTTATGAGGCAGCCTACTCCGCTAATTCTAGCCTGGGGTCCCTTCACTGGATATAGATCATTCAATTTTTCGTGTTTTACAGGGAGTAGGGGGGCGGCAATCTTCCATAGGCCTAGGGCGGCCAAGTGATCAAATCCGCCCCTGACCGCCTCTCTGTTTTGCAAGCACGAATTTTGTACGTCTGTACGTATACAGATTGGTACAGATGAAATATGTAACACGTGATAAATTTAATCCTCAATAATCAGCAGGACGTATATCCCATACTCGTCGCCACTGTTGTAACTTTTAGTAAATGAAACAAGCATGTAATGCTTACTAATTATTTATTAGTTAATAGTTAAATATATAACTAGATATGCTATCCGTTGCGACTAACCACTTTGACAGTCCGTAGAGAAGCGAGCGACTAACTTGACTTTACGTCAGTCCACAGTCCGTAGAGAAGCGAGAGACTAACTTGACTTTACGTCAGTCCACAGACTTGACATTCCTCAGGTTGGTAGCTATTATACTGTCTGTATTGCCATACTGAATGGAAATGCAACAGATGTAAATAACATGTACGGCACCACAAATCCGAAATACTTCAATTGCATAATTTTCTTAATTGGCATATACTGCCTAAAGCACAATTTTCTCTGAAGCCCCACAACTCTTCAGACATAGTATCATATTATATTAATCTGCAAAAATTTTCACATTTTCGAACATTTTTTCGAATAATCGAATAAATCTCATAATATAGGTGCAAGTTTGTCGGTTACACTTATAACTTCCATAAATTGCTGTAGGTGCTCATCGAATTGCAAAGAGCAAGAAGTAAAAAAAAACACTTAGATGACATAAACGTTTTACATTAGCCTTTGAATTTCAAAATTAATAAACATCCGAAATCAGTAACAATCCAATGACTATTTTATCTATTGGTAAGGAATCCATGGATCTGGTACGAGTTCGTACAATTAGTTATAGCTTCAATTAATTCGCCTCAAGGAATAGCGAAACGTACTCCATAGCAGTTCTGCAGTCTTTTGCTAGTCATGCAGCTTCAGGTAAATGAGAAATAATGTTTATTGCTCGTCTTCTTCGATGGAGCACAGTTTTAGCACGGTTTTATTCAAAGTCGACTTTATTACCTCTTAAATTGTTTTCCTCTTCTGAATCCATCTATATTTCCTCCAAAAAACGATGCAATCTAGTTTGCTTTGGTGCAAAAGCAAAAATTCTTCAAAATGTAAAAATACCATTTCAATAAATTCAAAGGCGGAAGCTAAACAGTTAAACAATGAACTGAGAACACAGAAGTTAAAACAGTTGAAGAAGTAATATTATGTTTACTACCAAAATTACATAATTTGATTTTCTAATATTCATAAATTTCTTACAAAAAATTACTGAGTAAAATAAAAGTATTTTTAAAAATTTAACGATCTTCTTCACTTCTTATCTACACTTACGTCTTTTATTGAAGTCACTCACTGCATCTCTGTTCATAGCTAATTTCGTAATTTTGATTGAATACTTAAATTAATTCGCACTGATTTAGCGAACAGTTTAGCATATCTACTTTATACGTCGGCCATCCTTTGTACATGTACTATATTCGCTCTATATGGTAAATATGACGTACTATGTACGTCCGGTCACAAAACTACGAGTTTCCGATGGACAATATACGTCCTCCGGTTTTATGCTTATGTATATCCCGAAGAAGACCCAAATTTAAAGGACAGGATGTATTTGGGATGTACAGATAATATTCCAAACCCGAACAGTCGGATGTCGTAAACAGATCTTGAACACGTGCCAGGAAAAAATCGATATGGCCTAGGGACATTCCTACAGTCCCACCGGTATGATCAAATAACATACTTGGGATCATCTTGTGTTATGTAGGCATATTCAGGTCAATTGAAAATAATTGGGCAAAATTGTGAGTAATTTTTGAACTTCGTTAGGATCCATGACTTCACTAGTTAAGGATAATATTTAAAAAATTTTAGCTAACTTCTTGTCCGAATCTTTCTATTTACGTACAAAAAGATATCTTTCTTACTACCTCATTATACCTAAATGGTGTTTCATAATTGGTGCACATAACTCAAGAGTTTGATAGCTGAGGTGAACACAAGCAAAAAATGTTACAGGGGAAGTAAGATGCGTCTATTAGGCGGTAGGGGGATTTAAGATTTTTAGTACTTTTTCCACTTTACACTTTGTAACTTCCTTTATATACACCCTATCACGGTAGTGTATCTCAATTGATACCAAACACCGTCTCGTCTTTCCAATGAGTGCCCAATCAGTCTTCCTGTCATCTTCCGTTGGAAGTTGTAGGACATCAAAATCAAAAAATTAAAAAAAATTCTTCATTTTTTCAAATTTTAACGATTTTCCCGCCAAAACGAAAGATAACTATACAGTTTTATTACAAGATTTAGAAACCCCGGAATGTTACCTTTAATTTTACTTTGCCCATATACATACCTAAATGCAAGCGTTTTTGATATATCATATTTCTATGATTTAAGGCCAAAACACAATGTCGACACGACAAAAACGCCGTAAAAAACGCCGTAGGAAACGTCCGTGAAAATACTATGTGAGCGACAAGGGCTGTCATTCATAATTAAATTTTATTCTGTCATTTGTGTCAAATAGCAATGGGAAAAATTTCAGCAAATATTTAATTTATGATAATTAAAGTTGCTTGTGCAGCGTTTTTGGCATACGAAGAGTTTCTTCCATTTTTTTAATATCTTCTAATATCAGCTGAGGTTCTTTAATAAATGTTTTTCTAATTAATTAACACTAATTATTGTTTAAATAAATTTATCACCAAAAAATTATTATTAAAATCTTAATTTTTCTAAACGCACCCTAAACGTGCGACAAATTTCAATTTTCAGACAACGTCGAACGATGTCGTCAGCATTGTAGATTATACCATACATCGCCATGTTATTAGAACCCAAATGACAGCGTTTTTTACGGCGTTTTTGTCGTGTCGCCCACATTGTGTTTTAGCCTTTATAATCTCATTTCTCTAATTTTGTGTGGAATTGTATAATACTTAGCAGGCGCGATTACCATTGTCAGTACAGGAAGGCTGGTTGGGTGCTCATTGGTAAGACGAGACGGTTTTCAGTCATCTAAAATGAATCATACCTTGATAGGATGTATATCAAGAAAAAGTTACAGGGTGTAAAGTGAAAGAAATACTTAAAATCTTAGCCCCCGCTCCCCCACCGTCGAAATGACGCGATTTACCGTATAGTTTTTTGCTTGTATCCACCTCAGCTATCAAACCCTTGAGCTATGTCCACCAATTATGAAACACCCTGTATAGTAACATTTATTTCGAAACTTCGCGCTTTTTTACCCTAGTCTAACCCTTGTGTCAATACCTACATACCCGGGTATGTGTTTAATTTTGGAAATGAAAAAAACTTCATTTAATCTTTCAAATTTTTCATCAATCACTTTAGTTATCCTTAATTGCTCTATTTGTAGCTAATATATGCTTTACAATTTTGAAACAAATCTTTGGACCTAAATTATATATATATATGTTACCAAACTGAAAGCATACCCCAGATATGTAATAATAATTGTCCCAAGGCCCTATTTAAACCGGCTGTTCAAGATCAACCAATATTAAGAAATTATCAAATAAGTTCGCTCAAAGAAAAACTAAAAATAGCAGCAATACACCTGTATTTTTAGAATACAACGAAATATGCCTTAGTCGGATCTCTTACGAGGGAAGAATTTTAAATTCAATAAATAGTAATGTATGAAAAAGAAGGGACGCAACTTATGCTACTGTTCAAGAACAGATAAAGAAACTTTTGTGTACATTTCATACATTACTTTAATGAAAATTGATTTATAAATGAATTCCATGTGCCTACTTTTCTTATAAAAGTCCTGTGTGATTTCCTCGTAGACTATTTCCTTTTGCTTTAATTCTTTGAGGAGATGTTTTTCAAATGAAATAAAGCGTACACTTGACAGTCCTTTTTGTCTCATAGAGTTCCTCAAATATGTTTTTCTTTGCGTTTTTGCTGAAAACGATCTTTCAGCACATGCTGTGCCAAAAGGAATTATTATTTATAGACTTCAGAAGCTCATTTTGCATAATTTATTTCGAAAATTTTGCTGACAGACAAATTTCTGAAACAATTAGAATTATAGAATACAATTAACTTATTGTTCAATTTTGAAAATTCAAAGAACTGTCCATACGAACTCTTAATAGAATGAAGTGCATTCGATGGTAAACTTTGTGAATAAGTTGCAAATTTCTTGTAATTAATCAATTCAATAAACAAAGGCTTCTTCGCACTTTCGAATCTAATATCGATTTGGGCCGTCGTTGTTGACGAGGACCAACCAATGCTACGGTTTCGTCAGGAACGATTGAAAGATAACCTCTCATAGTTCAAATATGTGACACTGCTTTATGAATTTTTTCGTTGCAGTAACAAATATCCATGATTTTACTTTGCAGGTTGTTAAAGATAAAATTTTAGTGAAAGCAAATATTTTTGCAAAAGTAATGATAAGAAGCTGATTATCAAATTTATTTCAGAAATGTAGAAACCCCCCGGAAGATAAAATGGTTTCTTTTTTTTTCATTTTTCTTGTTAGGCTATTATTTTCTAAAAAAACATGATGTCTTCTTTGTTTTGTACTCACAAACAAGGTTCGAAATTCTAAATTTTGATGACCAACGTGTTTGAACAAGTTGTGGAAATTTTATTCTAATATGTTCATAGAAAGCCTGAATCCTCTTTGCAGGGTGTACAAAAACAATTCAAATACCTCCGTAATAGATCCTTAAATTTTAAATTCTTGAAAAAAATGTCATACAAATTTGTAGTTTTATCCTTGATCCTCCTTCCTCCTTGCAAATATGACCCGTTAATAGCCACTTAAATATCGTAATAAAGGATGAAAGGTCCTCTGTGGAACCAGTGTGTAAGTTGGAGTCGGCGATATTCGTGAAAAAACCTCTGCATACTTTATAATCTGACAATTTGCGTTCAAAGTTTTCTGAACTACATATATTTAAGAAATAACTCCCGCCAAACTTCAAGAAGTTCCGTTTTCTCGTTTCTACTGCTTTTTGAAAGCCCATTACGGATTAAAATAAAAATATATATTATAAGAAATCGAAATTGAGCTTTTTAAGATATTCAAGGATAACAGGCATATCCATTATCCTTGAAAACAAATTTTCAGAAAAAGACCTCAACTAATTCTTTCTAGAAACTTCACAGCTTCCTCTAATAATGAACGTTTCTTTTCTGGACTTGCGAAGTATACATTCTGAGGTATAAGTATTTGAAATTACACCTACCAAGAAAAATTTGTCACTTTCAAATTTCAAAATAACTTACATCCGTCAAAAATTGAAAAAGATGGTCTATGCGGGATAGTAATACATTGTTAGTCTTCGGTCGCAACAAACAATGTAAAGGCATGAGGGCTGGGAGCTTACAAATTTAATCAGAATAAATAAAGGGTTTTCCAATAAGAGGTGTTATTTTAATTAGCCCGCTATTTCGGTAGATGTCACCTTTGGGGCTGTCATTTTTTGACATTTGACAAGTAGAAGCTACGCCATTAATAAGAACGGAACGATACACGATTCAACAACGCATGGAAGTTATTAAAATTCACTATAAAAATGGTGAAAATGTGGCAGAGACGGTTCGTAAAACTCGAACATTTCTGGGTCGTCGTGAAGCACCTTGTCGGACCGCAATACAGAAATTGGTAGAAAAATTCGAGCTGTCGGGATAAGTTAGTGATGTGAAGAATAAAACCCGTGCACATCGCTCAAGAACAGCGGAGAATATTGCTGCTGTAGCCGAAAGTGTTGAAGAAAACCCAGGTTTGTCCATTCCTCGTCGTTCTTTGGAATTAGGCATTCCACAAACGTCATTACACCGTATTTTGCATAAAGATTTGGGTCTTAAGGCTTATAAAGTTCAGTTAACACAAGAACTCAACCGATCATCAACAACGTCGAGTCTTTGCTGAATGGGTCCTTGAAATGCATGAAAATGATCCGGAATTCCATCGAAAACTCATCTTGAGTGATGGGGCCCATTTCCACCTCGATGGCTTCGGCAACAAGCAAAATTGTCGCATCTGGGGCTCGGAAAACCCAAGAGTTATTGTTGAAAAGCCTCTCTATCCTCAACATGTGACTGTTTGGTGTGGTTTATGGTCCCGCGGGGTCATTGTTATCTCTCGAAGAGGTGATCACAATTGGCCACCGAGATCTTGTGACTTAACACCTTGCGACTTCTTCCTTTGGGGCCACGTGAAAGAGAAAGTCTACGCCAACAACCCACCGTCGATTCAAGACCTCAAAGATGGAATTCGTGAGGCTATCGAGGACATAGGGCAGCCACTTTGCGATTTGGTTATGGAAAATTTCATGAAAAGGATATGGTCCTGTAGGCGTGGTTGTGGTGGTTATTTGGCTGATGTTATTTTCCATTATTAACGGCATACTTTCCTCTTTATAATGAAATAAAGATCCATTTATATCAAAAAATGTCAATTTTCTTTGAATATCAAAATAACACCTCTTATTGGAAAACCCTTTATTTCTGTTCCTAGAATTCCCACATATTGATATTAACCTTAGCGTCCAATTATGATACTGAATACCCGTCATAAGTAATGCAAAGGCGTTAAACCCTCAAAATTCTTTTGGAATTTATTATAACGAGCATTTCTTACAACTGGGGAATTCTCTCGAATGTTATGCAACATTTTAGCGTGGGACGCCACCCCACCCTGCTCTTTGCAAATACCACAGTAAACTTTGACTTTTAGTCTGCCTGTTTAATCTTGTGCTATTAGCTCATTTGACGTGGATGTAGATTGGACTTGTATTGGGTGTCCCGTCATGCATTCGATAGCTGATCTTGATCTTGGGTGTGATTCTGATCTTTTTGGTGATTTTGACCTTGGGGTGATTCAGATCTTTCGCACTTTGTCGTACTTTAATGTCAGAATATATGAGAAAATTAAATGAACTGTTCTACTGCTTACTTGGTTTTCATTCAGTTCATCAAGCCTTGCATTACGTAGAATGAAATGAAAATGAAACTTCATATTACAAATTCAAAAATACTATTTTGAATTTAAGCACTTGTATTGCTCCAAGTTGGTGCAGAATATCCATTTACCATAGTTTATAATTTTTATCACAACCTCGGAAGCAGTTGACCAATTAGTTGTACATTTCGACGTATATTCTGATGCTCAGTCCTTGTAAATTCATGTTAGTTTATTTTGTGGTTGATGAAAATGATAAATCAAAATGAATATGGTGAATATAAAAGTACGACAAATTTGAGGTTAAATGTCAAAATATGTGACTAAAATATGCGCCAAAGCTATGACAAAAGATCAGAATCACACGAAGTTCTTCACTCACAATATGAAAATTCGCTTCTCTGATCTGATTATCCGTCGGCATTGTGAGGGCTTCACCAAGATCTTACAAAATTGTACGTTTCTTTTTGTTTTTGTTTTATTTTCTCGAATCAAAATCAGTCCTTTTACTAATGTTGTGACTCAGGTACCTATGACCCGAGCCACAGCCATAAAACCAGTACATCAATATATTGCCCTATGCAATATATTGGCATATATCAGGAATGACCCTGGAATAGAAAAATATTTTTGATCTATTTCAATTTAATTCACACGGAAACTATACTTACCTACATGCCGATGTGATACATACATATCTTACCTGAACACCGTCAAATTATTCGCATGTTCTATACATACATACAGTTTTTCCCCAAATTCATCAAATCTAATCGTACGTACATACATACATACGTTCTTTTAAATTTATAAAACCCATTTGTATGTAAATAAATATTAAAATAATTACTACGACCATACACAAGTGCATATCAGATTTCGTTCTTGCATTAATTTAGATTTGTGAACGGGTATGTAGGCGTAAGCCTCGCTATCACTGCGACCTGAAAGATCTATTGTGAGTCCCCGTTGCATTTACTCCCTTTTTAGGTTCAGACTGTTAGTAAAGTCTAGAACCAATCTGGGATTGACGTTCCATACGTAGGTTGGTGGAGGAAAAGCATGTTCGAGGTGGAGTAGTCTCCGCCTAGCCAATTCTTCGGAGTTGCAGAGCAAGTGCTCCGAGGTTTCGTGAGCATCCTGACAGAAAAGGCAAGATGAAGTCTCAGTCAAGTCCAGCTTGTTTAGGTGATACCTTAAGAGGCAATGGCCTGAGAACAGCTCAGTAATCATTTTGAGCTCTGTTATTCTAAGGAATAGGAGTTTTTTGTTTGACGCCAGAGGTGTCGATAAACTTTTTTTCCTGACGAAGTCCTTGTAGCCTTTCCCAGCACAGGGATTTTTGTTTATTCTCCCAGTCGGCTCTTAGTTTCCGCTCCTCTATTGGATAGTCCATCAACCATTTCATTGTCTTTGTGGCCCTCATGCCCACGTACTCACATGAGGATAACTTTGTTTCTTCCTAATAAGTTTTTGAGAGTTTTATAAACATTCCCAGACTATCTCTGACTTTACACTGTAGGACTTTAAGGCCTTGAGAGCTGCTCGACTGTCGGCGAGATATTAATGGTTGAGCCATTTATGGCGCTTTCAGTGCAGATATTGGCACATTCTATTATGGTCAATACCTCGGCTTGGAATACGGTAGGAGTAGAGCCCAGAGTCTCTGATATATGGTATTTGAGGCCGTATACGCCCGGTCCGACTCCATTGTTCGTTTTTGAACCATCTGTATACCAGACAATCGATCATTGTTGGAAGAACGGTTTATTGGAACGCCATTGCTGTCGGTCTCCCAGAATCACTTGGAGTGGTCGGCTTAGGTCAAGATTAAGGAAACCTAAATAAAAAAAAAATGCTTTTCAAGTTTTTTCGTATTTTTTCGTGGGTACCTGGGGTAGCGAGCCCGAACCTCGGAGAGTTATGTTTTAACCCGTCAAGTAGACATCTCCAGTTTTAGAGGTGGATTTTTTTTCGAAATAAAGTTTTCAAAAGAGGAAGTAATCAAAAAAATTATTAAAGAGAAGATAAAGTGAGTTTTTAAAAATAAAAAAAAACAAGTTGTAAGTAGATAAAGTAAGTTCTAAAAATAAAAAGGAAAATTTTAAGAAGATAAAGTGAGTTCTAAAAATAAAAAGGAAAATTGTAAGAAGATAAAGTGAGTTCTAAAAATTAAAACGAAACTTTTAAGTAGAAAAAGTGAGTTCTAAAAATAATGTGGAAAATTGTAAGAAGATAAAGTGAGTTCTTAAAAATGAAAAATAAAATTGTAAGTAGATAAAGTGAGTTCTAAAAATAAAAAGGAAAATTGTAAGAAGATAAAATATGTTCTAAAAATAAAAAGCATAATTGTTAGAAGATAAAGTGAGTTCTAAAAATAAAAAGGAAAATTGTAAGAAGATAAAGTGAGTTCCAAAAATAAAGAGGAAAATTGTTAGAAGATAAAGTGAGTTCTTAAAAGTAAAAAGAAAAATTCTAAAAAGAAAAAGTGAGTTCAAAAATAAAAGGAAATATTCTTCACAGAAAAAAAAAAATTTATTTTTCTTCATTTGCCCCAAAAGATATGTGCTCTCCTTACGGAGCACGGCACACTCTCAAACATAACACTACCCTTGAAATTCAGTGAAAACAATAAACCCACCGTTTCAAGTATGAATATTAATTTATACTTAATATAAATACATAAACAAATTCGCCCTGAAATGCTCGAATAACTGAATTCCGGTTATTTACAATTATCCTACCTACAAGTTTTGTAAGGCATCGGAAGTATACTCAACTTTCAGAGTAGGCTTAATCATGTAAGGATAAATTTTCAAGAATTGTGTGTCTAAATTTTTCAGTTTATATATATAGCAGGAAAATGAGATAGTTCTACAGAAATATACGTAATTATGATTACGTACTCGGGTATGTTATGGGTTCGTTTAAGTCATTTCTGTTATCAATTGACACAAGGGCTAAGCTAGAGGTACCACCAGGTGGTATCTATTTAATCTTGGAGAACTACAAATTCTGTACATGAAATATAATAACATATAGTGAAAACTACATAGATTTCGACTTAATGTAAGTGTAGAGATGATAAATTTCCCCTAATTTGAGAAACTAGAATTGAAAAAAAAAAGAAAAACGAATACTATTCATATTCTAGGATCCATAATGGAATGTAAAATAAAATTAAAAATAAATGAAAAATCCATTTTTCCATGTTTTTTAATAATTTTCTTTTATTTAGTACATTTTATTTATAGTATAAAAATATTTACAGAAAATTTTCGAAAAAATACAAACCCTTAATTAAAATTTATATGTTATGTAATATTTCATTTCTCAATGAAGTCACAATTTAAATAACCGTTATTTTCTTCATTTTGACATATCATGTCATTTTAGTGCGCCCCTACTTTACTCTTTTGACGAATTTGATTTTGCTTTCTGCGTAATATATAACAATTAAACATAACAAACAAATTTGATTTGTCAAATCAAATTTAAAAACAAATAGAATATTTTCTAACTAATTACATTTCTTTATTTTTTTGTTTTTGTTTTTTTTTTTTTTAATTATATATTTTTTTTTATTATATTATTTTAAACATCTCTTTACATCCTTATCATTGTCTTACTTGTCCAATTTTATTATTTATGTTTTCGGTTACTAAGTAACCGTCACTGTTTGAAATTATGTTTTTTTTTTCAACTTATTTTACTTTTTATAATACATTTACAGTTTTATGGTACAATTATACAAAAAAGTGTACAAATGGAACGAAGACACTGTTACTTATAAAACATAATGAAACTGTAGTCAAAATAAGAAGTTGGTTCTGATATGATTTACTTGATGAGCCAACATGTCCATGATACATTGCAGCTGGATTATCACCTGAAATTAAATATTTATATTATTTACGATTGCATTGTTTATGTTTAAAAAACAAGGGCGTTTTTATTTTTGATTTATTTTTTTATACTGTTACTTCGAATATTGTACATATGTACATATATAAATGGAAATTATTGCTAAGTGTAGTTGAAAAATATTCAACTCGTATATACACGTAGATATATTATTAAACATTGTTGGTATTAGCCTGGATTATCAAAAATATCCTTCTTAATTGAGATATCCTTTTAAATATTCAACAGATCGCTATTTTTCAAGATTTGCAAGGTCAATCGTTCTGCAAGTGACACATTATGATAAAACAGAAATTACATCAAGATGAAAACCTGTGGCCATAAACTTTACAGCACAAATTATTGTCGGAGAAAATAATGAAATAATAAAAGGAATAGAAGAATTGTTGTGATTTTTATTTTTACGATTCTAAATTAAATCATTAAATACAAGACCAGGGCCAGATCTATTCGAGGATCATTCCAAATAGATGACGGATGAGTCAAATTTGAATTTAAGTGACATCGACAGCAAACAATAGCATGTTTTGATGGTAGCGATATTTCGGTTGGGGCACTGACATGTATATAAATGGACTGACTGATCTCCTGTTTCATGTGGCACCAGTTTTTATTTCAAAAAGTATGCTCTGACTGGTGCTGTATTTTAATTATGTGGAAATTTATTTATATATACGTGTCAGTGGGTTAGGGATTCACCACTGATATGTATATAAATGGACTGCTCGTTGAACCAAAAGTGCACCACTTTCATGCTGCTGTCTCTTTCCGTGAGAGCATACTTTCCCACTGAACTGTAACTATTCAGCGGTATTTCCAACCAGAACAGTCTTGTAAAAACCATTTCGTTCGTCTTATAATAAAAATTTAACAACAAAAATAGTCCGAAATACTATTGTGATAAATTCGGTAAATCCCACTGACAAATAATTTAAATACAGCGCCAGTCAGAGCATACTTTCTGAAATCAAAACTAGTGCCACATGAAACAGGAGATCGGTCAGTCCATTCATATACATGTCAGTGGGATGCACTGATTTTGAACTTTTTCTCTACTTAAATAATTTTTTTAATCTTATGTAACGAAATAAAACTAAAAATTAAATTAATTTTCTTCATTATATCCGAAAGTAATGCCACATAAGCAATAAATGAATGGTTTTACACGAATTGTTGTTTACATCCAAAGCTAGCGGGTTTATGCTCGGATAGGAACTATCTTTTCGTAAGAAATATGATTATCCTCGATGTTATTGGATAAATATTTCATCGTACAATGCAGATATCTGTACATATCTCAGTCTAATTTCGAATTCCATAATGATATAATACCTGTGATACACATAGAGTAAAGTAAGTAAGCAAGTAATCTTACGGCATTCAATATCCCCAAAAATTATGATAACAGCGGCAACTGGTAGGCGCTAGATATATACAATTTGAATAACCACATACTCAGCGATAGACAGTGAAAAATTAAAACAGAAATGGAAATGAAAAGTAGATCGCCTGCTGACGTCTTCCTTGTACTAATGCAATTATACATCCATACTAATTGTCAGACAAGCCCGTTACCATTTAATATACTCCACTTTATGTGTATGAGGGGTCTCCAATTAATTAAGTAATTCAATTACCCTGAAGCAAATACTCAGTTAAATTTACGCTACGGCTATCACAAGCATTAGATTAAAGCGTACGCACACGAAAAGCGCTCGCGATCTCTTCGTAAAAGTTCCAGTAAGTTAAGCTGGGCAAATCACATCTTCTCTGTTACTAAAGAAGCATCGAAATGTCTTCCATTTCTGAAAAGGTGTAAGAAATATTTCAGCTCGTCAAATCTAGCGCTCCTCAAAAAGTCCTATATCAGACCTATAATGGACTAAAATTCTCATATCTGGGTCGGGAATGGTTGCATAACCTTAGTTTCATTGAATATTGTCCAAACGAGAGCCTTCAAGTTCATTGGCAATTTATCAATAACTTGTCATATTGACTCACTCGACCATCACCACAATTTTGGAGGTCGTTGGGCAATGCTCCGACGAAATATCTAGTCGGATCCCTTGTGATATGATTCCTGCACCCAACACTCGCGCTGTAAATCGCGCACAGCCTTTTACGTCTAAAATTACCTTTGGTCGTACAGTAAAACTCCGTGATGCTTTTATATCCCAAACTGTGCGAATATGGAACAGTCTATCATCTTTTGTCTTTCCTCCGGCATATAATCTGCGGAGGTTCAAGAGTGACATACATCAGCACCTCCGCCGCTCTCCTCAGATTCCCTAATTCCTTTCCCTATCTTCTTCCTGCCATGCTATGCTTTTCATCATATGGTATCCCTTGAGCTTGATTTAAAAAAAAAATGCGGATCTCTGTTTGAAAATATTTGTACATAATTATAAACCAAAGGATAAATATGGATATACCTGATGTAAATACACGCACCCAATTTCTGAAATGGTACATCTCGCAAAATATTAAAAGCACTCCAAGAAATGAATAAATTCGGATGTCTGTATGAATCTAATCCCCATTCTGAAATTTGCAAAACCTATTCTTATCTGAAGAAAACATCTAAATCACTTATTAGAGAAAGCTACCTGAGATACGTCGAAAATATAGAATATTCAATTAAAGGTAATCTTAAGTCCTTTCAGTAAGCTTTCAGTAAAACCTTAAGGAGATCAAATAAAAACCGAGGAGAATTAATACATATCATCCCTTAATTCCCTGACATCATAGGCGATATTTATTCAATATATTTTATAACTATGCTTACTCTTATATGCAGCCAGATAGTTGCGATAAAGTCAAAACTCGAGTAATTCGATTAGTATAAAATTAAACCCCATTTCTTCTGTATCTATTCTAAATATTTCGATTGTAATAAAAAAGTTGTGTCTGATGGTATTCCTAATGTTGTTATATCCCGTATGATGAAAACAAAGGTTAGGTATACAAAGTTTGTCATTCCGTTTGTAACGCACAGAAATGAATATGGTAGAGCAAAATATTAAAAGTTGATGTTATATTTACGTGCCCAGTCTGTTTGTCTGTCCGTCTGTCCATCTGCCCGTCTTGCGCGACTTAAAGGCCGCATTCACTTAGAGAATTGAAATTTTATACATCGCTTTTTTTAAAAAAATCGAGATTTAAGTTCGAAAATGAGACAAATCGGACCGGATAACTCCTTCGTGGGTTTGCCATACAAAAATCTCCCTTTTCACTATATATTTGGGCAATGCCTAAGAACGGAGAGTAGAGATTTAGTACACGTCATTTTCACAAAAATAGTAAATGCTATTTCAAATTGATCAACCCCTTTGTTCAGTGCTGAACAATAACTTTTACATTTTTTAGTTCAATATGTAAAAATTTCACGCTAAATTCATTTACCAGTGCCAATAACAAGGTCAGCAATTCAAACTTCACTCGCAATCACAATAATCAATTGCATTTTTTGTTTACATTTCCGCGTGCATTCTTTGTTAACCTACATATAGCATGGGCGATGAATTTAGTGTGATGCAACATAATGCGCATATGCATTTCTTTAATTACGAGAATTTCTTAATAATTTGTTTTTCATGTTCCAATATTTTTGTAATGCATTCTTAATTTATTTTCTAATTGTCATCATTTTTTGTATATAAATTAAGTGTACTAGTCGAATAAAATTTAGAGTTAAAATCGAACACGACGAGTTTTAATCTACTAGTAGTTTTCGACCTCTCCATACGTTGTAGGAATTCAAGAACCATTGGATTTCCTCTACACATGGTCCTTCGAGCCATTAAATCAAAGTTAGTATACTACTATATAGCGTCTCAAAGAACACTTTGAGGGAGCTATAGCCAGCCAGCGATCAAGAACTTTGTTCATCATCAGAAAAATTCTACTGTATACTACTATATAGCGTCTCAAAGAACACTTTGAGGGAGCTATAGCCAGCCAGCGATCAAGAACTTTGTTCATCATCAGAAAAATTCTACTGTATACTACTATATAGCGTCTCAAAGAACACTTTGAGGGAGCTACAGCCAGCCAGCGATCAAGAACTTTGTTCATCATCAGAATATTCTACTACATACTTATACATAGCGTCTCAAAGAACACTTTGAGGAAGCTATAGCAAGCCAGCGATCAAGAAGTTTCTTCAGAATAGCACTAAAATAAAACCAGCAAGGCTCAAATTAAGTTTGAGTGCTTGTGATATACTCCAAACAGTTCCAGACATCTTCTCGAGCTATCACTCAACTTCAAGCAGCCAGACTCAAATTAAGTTTGAGTATTTGTGGGATACACCATACAGCACCAGACATCTCCTGTAATTATCGCCTAATCCATCAGTAGTCATGACTCCAGAAGACTTACTAGAGCTACAAAAACAACTGGCCGACAATATCGAGAAACTATCGATAAATATTCCAAAAGACGGCTCCTCACGAAAGACTCCAGAATATCTAACTTCCAAAAACGATGCTTTAAACACATATTGGGAAGAATTTAATAAGAACCACGAGCAATTAAAGATCTCCCTCAATAAAGAACATCCCTACTTTATAAAAGATCTTTACACGAAAACGCTAAAATTTTTTCAAACAGCGCAACAGGCACTTAATGAGTACAGTAAGGCCAATTTTCCAAACATATTGCTGCCGCCTCCAACAATTGCAGCATCCGTTTCTTCAGATACAGTTAAAGAAATCCCCAATCAAACAAGTCTTCGGGATACTACTCATTCTCTACCATATTTGGAAGCTGCCAGACTCAATAACCTTCCAAAACTACCTCCGATGAAGATTCCAAAGTTCAACGGAGACTATAAAACTTGGAAACCGTTTATTGACATGTTTAACAATATCATTCATATAAACCCCTGCTTAAGCGAAGTGGAAAAGATGCAGTACCTTCTTTACCATCTAGAAGGTGAAGCCAGGAAAGTTATAAGCCACCTTCAGTTAAGCAATAATAACTACAAAACCGCTCTACAACTTATTCAAGCAAGGTATAATAACAACAGAAAAATTATTACTACCTATATAAACACCATTATGGACCTAAAAAGGGTAGAGCACAGGTGCCAAGAAGACATCATAATGCTTCATGACACCCTAAAAGAGTGTTTAGAAGCATTGAATAATTTGAACTGTAGGACAGGAGAATGGGGTCCAATTATTGTCTGCATCACCATGAAGAAATTAGATCCAGAAAGCTTGCGTTTGTTTGAAGAGAGTCTCTCCAATCCCAGGGAAATGCCAACTACAACAGAGCTACTTAACTTCCTTGAAAAACGTTTCCAGATCCTAGACTGTATAAAAAGTTCAAAACAAGTGAAGTCAGAAGCTATAAATTATAACAAGAAGAAGTCTTTTTACTCTTCTACTATATCAAAAAATATATGTGCTTTCTGCAGTAAAGATCACAGTGTATTCCAATGTGTAGAGTTCAAAAAATTAAATGTGCAAGATAGAAATTCATTTATAAACAAAAAGGGTTTATGCACAAATTGTTTATCACATAAGAAATTTGAAAGGTGCAGAACCAGCAAAACCTGCTTCTATTGCAATAAAAAACACCATACGCTCTTGCACAATGCCAATGATAATACTGCCAAAAACAAATTTAAGGCTGAACCAGCAGTCTCAGAGAAAACTTGTGAGCTCACGAGACAGTTCAGTTTGCAAAATGAGGATATTACAACTTTACACAACAAGATTAAAATCCCTAGCGTATTGCTCCCAACTGCAATGGTAAGAGTATCAAATGGATTTGGCCAAACAGAGCTTCTAAGAGCGCTGATTGATCCTGGATCACAGGCATCCTTAATCACTGAGGAATCTGTCCAAAATTTAAGACTACCTAAAGAGCGAATCAGAACAACAATTATGGGTGTCAACAATGCGAAAACTGCAAAAGCCACCAGCAAAGTGAGCATTAAAATACTACTGCCATACAAGAATAACTCCCTACTTCGAATAGAAGCACTGGTGTTAGAAAAACTGTGTTCATTTCTCCCAGATGGAATAATACCAGAAGTTGATTCAACCAAGTACGGAAGTATGGTCTTAGCAGACCCCAACTTCAATAAACCAGGTCCAGTTGACTTGATTCTTGGAGCTGATGTTTATGCAAATATAATTTTGGATGGTGTTATACAAGGCCAACCAACTGCACAAAATACAAAACTGGGCTGGATCCTCTTTGGAAATATTCCCAATACCTCTCAGGAAACTAACAAAATCTCAAGTTTTCTGTCAATTAGTGAGATAGACCAGAAACTGGAACAATTTTGGGAAATAGAGAATACCACACCCAGTCAGGAAAACGATGATTGTACGCAGCACTTTGAAAATACGCATAAAAGAACCCAACATGGACGGTATATAGTACGACTACCTTTCAGGAAAAATTTAGGGACATTAGGTTTTTCAAAAAACAAGGCTGTTGCTTGCCTGCTACAAATGGAAAAAAGGTTGAGCAAAAATCCTAATGACATGGCAGAATACAACAAATTTCTCACAGAATATTTAACCTTGGGACACATGAGCCCCACAACAAGCTATAAAGACACTGAGAGAAAAGTGTATTACTTGCCACATCACGCAGTATTCAAAGGAGACAGTACAACTACAAAACTACGGGTAGTGTTTAATGGATCCAGCAAGACAGATTCTGGGTCAAGCCTCAATGATCTCCTTCATACCGGAAAAAGGCTTCAGCAAGATCTAAGTCAAATCCTGTTAAGATGGAGGAAGCATCGTTTTGTTTTTACTGCAGACATTGAAAAAATGTTCAGGCAGATTATGGTGGCAAAAGAAGACCGAAATTACCAACGCATATTATGGCGAAAAAATCCTGACGAACGCATTCAAGAGTTTGTCTTAAACACCGTTACTTATGGAACAGCTCCCGCCACATATCTTGCAGTCAAGGTCCTAATGCAGCTTGCTCAAGATGAAGGCGAACAACTTCCCGTCGGAAAAAGAGTGCTAATGACAGATTTTTATGTAGACGACATGCTGTCAGGAGCGAATACTGTATCAGAAGCCAAGGAACTGCAAAGTCAAATAATTGTGCTCCTAAACAAAGGAGGATTCAATCTTCGGAAATGGACCTCAAACAATGAGGAATTATTAAGAAACATTCCTGAGGAGATTATCGAAAAGGGAATTCTAGAAATTGGTGAAGAAAATGCCATAAAAACACTGGGAATACACTGGAATCCCAAAAAGGATGAACTTTTCTTCCAGCTGAAAACAGAGGAAGAGGTTACAAAACTAACCAAACGGACTTTACTATCAAAAATTGCAGCAATATTTGACCCCCTCGGGTACCTTTCACCAGTAACAATAACAGCTAAACTCCTCATGCAATCATTATGGAAGGCTGGGATAGACTGGGACCAAATTCCACCCACAGAAATAACAAACTCTTGGAGGCAACTCGAAGCAGATCTAAAAAATTTACAACAAATTAGAATTCCGCGGTGGATCAAATACCAACCTGGGCAACATATTCAGCTCCACGGCTTCTGCGACGCCTCCGAAAAAGCATATGCGGCCGTAGTATACTCCCGAATAACAGATTCTCTGGGGAAGGTGCATATAACGCTACTAGCAGCACGAACCAAGGTGGCGCCCTTAAAACTAAAAGTTACAATACCACGACTAGAGCTCTGTGGTGCTGTCCTGTTAACACAATTGTTAAAATCAACCATCACATCTTTGGATATCGAATCACCGGAAGTATTCGCTTGGTGCGATTCTGAAATCACATTGGCATGGATTGCAAAGAGTCCGAATACCTGGCAGCAGTTTGTAGCAAACAGGGTTTCCGAAATACATAATAACTTTGACAAGGCCATATGGAGACATGTGAGATCAGATCAAAATCCTGCGGACATTGCCTCGAGGGGAATTAGCCCAACCAAGCTCGTAATTCGAGATCTTTGGTGGAGAGGGCCACTCTGGCTCAGTCAAACACCCAATGCATGGCCATCCAACAAGCTAAATATAGTTACTGATAAAGAAGTGAAAACGCAAGTCATGGCATTAAAAGCAACAATTCAGACAGAAGAAATCTTTACCTGCTCAACATACACAAAACAAATAAGGATTATAGCTTATAGTCTCAGGTTCATCAAAAATTGTAAGAAGTCCATAACACAAAGAAATCTTGCACATCTATCTTCTGATGAACTCCTTGAAGCCAAGAATCGCATCATCAAAATTGTGCAGTTGCAGGAATTTTCGGATGAAGTAGAAGCAATGAGCAAAAACAAACCAATAAGAAAGACAAGTAAACTTCTTTCGCTTAATCCATTTTTTGATAATGAGGGAATTTTGCGAGTAGGCGGCAGAATAAAGAATTCTCTACTGCCAATGGATGCCAAGCACCAAATACTTTTACCACAAAAACACCATATAACAAATATAATTATAGATCATGCACATCAGCAAACGTTACACGGTGGTACACAATTAACATTAAATTACATAAGGATGAACTTCTGGATCATTGATGGGAAAAGAGTAGTCCAAGGAAGGAATCATAAGTGCATAAGGTGTGCAAGATTTCGTCAAAACAGTAATACTCCACTCATGGGTAGTTTACCGCAAGCCCGAATCATTCCGTCGCCGCCATTTTCCCACTGTGGTATCGATTATGCTGGTCCATTTCTCACAAAAGCATCAAAAGGCAGAGGAATTAAAACCAATAAAGGATACATTGCCTTGTTCATTTGTTTAGTAACAAAGGCAGTCCACCTGGAATTAGTCACCGACCTCACCACTGATGCATTTTTAGCGGCTTATAAAAGGTTTCTTTCTCGCCGGGGAACCTGCAAGCAAATATTTAGTGACAATGGCACCAACTTCGTCGGTGCCAGAAACAAGATGGATAAGGAGCTACAATTAGCAATCAACCGATCTACAAAGCAAGCGGCAGAGACCACAGCTAATGATGGCACTGACTGGAAGTTTATTCCCGCAGCTAGTCCTCATATTGGAGGATTATGGGAGGCTGGAGTAAAATCAGTGAAGGGACATCTAAAAAGAGTTCTAGGAGAAACGCTGCTAACGTATGAAGAATTCAGCACAGTACTGTGCCAAGTAGAAGCCTGCTTGAATTCACGACCAATAGGGCAACATTCCAGCGATCCCTTAGACTTGGAACCGTTGACGCCAGGGCACTTTCTGATTGGACGACCGCTCATAGCACCACCACAATCTGAAGTAGCTACACAAGAACTTCATCAGAGATGGAAGTTAGTCACGAAACTGCATCAAGATATCTGGAAGCGCTGGTCTCAAGAATACCTATCGTTGCTTCAGCAGAGAAGCAAATGGAAGACGTTAGGGAAAAATCCAGTGATCGGAGAATTGGTCTTGGTAAAAGAAGATACTTTACCACCACAGAGGTGGCCACTAGGGCGAATTACCCAATTACATCCGGGAGATGATGGCGTAGTTCGAATTGTTTCGGTGCAATACAAAAACTGTATTAAGAAACGGCCTATTCACAAGATCTGTCAACTACCTATTTCCATACTAAATTCAGAAGACACAAGCGAAGCTCAAAATTCAATCACGACAATGACTACTTTAGTAACTAAATCAGAGGCGAGAATAAATACAGTGTCAAGAAGTCTTGAGTCTGCTCCAAATAAAAATAACAAGAAACGAAAATCCTGCTCCATTCTGCAGTCAGAGCCAAAATTGTGGTCACAGCCCAATCATTTCGATAAAATTTCATCCACAGAACCAAAAAGGAAAAGGAAACCCACCATTGCGCCTTGCACCTGGGCACAGAACCTGCTGCTTACAACCTTGTCTCTACTTTATTGGTTAACGATAGTTTTCGCCCAAGACTATGAAATATTCCAGCCCAAGCCGGGGCTCTTTCTGGAGAACTTGGGGCACGCACAAATTAAACGTGGGAACCTTCGCCTACAGGTCGCACTTTCTAAAGCAGAAATAATCACTGATCAGAAAAACATTGATAATACTTGGAACCAGATAAAAGATATGTGTGAACAAACAAGAGAGCTCACAAAAATGACGCACTGCCAAACACTGTTTGAACGTGTATCCTCAAGAAGAAATCATCTCTTTAAGACCTTAAAAGAAGTTATCAGTACAACGGAGCCGAAGGGCAGATCTAAGAGGGGTATACTTGGCAGTCTTTTAACCAGCATCTTTGGAGTAAATGATCAAGTATATACTGATATTGAGCTTTTGCAAGAGAATCAGCACAATCTTTTGCATTCAACCAATCAACAGATGCTTCTTTTATCCACGAAAATTAATCAATCCGCATTTCTCATATCTGAGAAACTAAGAAACTTTGACGCCCGATTAACTCAAGTAATTTCTTCTGTTAAAGAAATGGCTACCTGGTATTCCACCGCAGATCATAACAGAATCGCCATTGAAGTACTCGCTACATTTATCAGTACTGAAGATTACTACAGCGACCTACAAGAAAAATATCAAACCTGGTTAAACGCACTCCATAACCACGGACATTTATTTGATTTTGTCAGCCCACATGACATTGGTCTTTTAATTCAAAATGTCTCGCATAATATTGGAACCAATCTCCAAATACTATCAACACCACAAGTACAACTTGATGTGAAACAAGTAAATGATAGCATAATCTTGTTCGGGTATCTGAATATTGTCGAAACAAACAGGTACGACTTAATTCATGTAACACCCACTCCTTTCATGACTACAATCAACACATTTGCTATAGCTGACGTAAAACTAAATACACTGGCCGTAAGTTTTGACCACCAAACTTACTTTTCTCTAGAAGAAACACAGCTGAAGGCCTGCGCAATCAGCCAACAAAAGACTTATCTCTGCACGCCAGCCATCGTCTATAGCATTGCTGACAGTCCATCATGTATAATCGACGAGATTTATAATCGTCATCCAAGAACAACATGTCAAATGAACCAGATAAGCTTAACAGGAATAGTCTGGAAGGCCTTAATGACAAGAAACACCTGGTTGTACACAACCAATGAGACCAAGGTTGCTGCAATTATCTGTAAAGGCTCGAGAAGAGAACTGTTATTAAACAATACTGGAGTTATTCGCCTTCGAGATGAGTGCTATCTGAAAACAAAGGAAATAATCTTGAAGACAAACTTGGACCAGAACATAGAAGTTGTCTCCAGCCATATGAAGGAAGTGGTACCAGATTCGATAAAATTAAACTTCAACAAGCCTCCTGCTCTGATGCAACCTGGACTATTGATTCCCTCCAATAAGCAGTTCATGGAATTCACTGTAGAACCAAATCTTAATCCAATAATACTCAAGAAGGCTCTTGTTCTACACACCGTTGCGGCGACAACGACAGTATTACTATTCATCCTATTACTACTAGTTTGGAGATACTGGACCAAGGTCAAGTCACTTCTACAGTGCTGTCACAAAGGGGACAAACCAAATTCCATCTATGAGGAACCTGCTGTTCAGCATGAGTCACTTCAGCAACAGTTCAACAAAGTCATACGTTCTGGCGGGCCCCAGCATGTTCAGTGCTGAACAATAACTTTTACATTTTTTAGTTCAATATGTAAAAATTTCACGCTAAATTCATTTACCAGTGCCAATAACAAGGTCAGCAATTCAAACTTCACTCGCAATCACAATAATCAATTGCATTTTTTGTTTACATTTCCGCGTGCATTCTTTGTTAACCTACATATAGCATGGGCGATGAATTTAGTGTGATGCAACATAATGCGCATATGCATTTCTTTAATTACGAGAATTTCTTAATAATTTGTTTTTCATGTTCCAATATTTTTGTAATGCATTCTTAATTTATTTTCTAATTGTCATCATTTTTTGTATATAAATTAAGTGTACTAGTCGAATAAAATTTAGAGTTAAAATCGAACACGACGAGTTTTAATCTACTAGTAGTTTTCGACCTCTCCATACGTTGTAGGAATTCAAGAACCATTGGATTTCCTCTACACACCCTTCTTGGTCTTACTGCACACAAATGGAGGTTCTTTACGTATACTGTGAAAACGTTCAGCAGTATATGGTCACATTATACTAAAAAGTTCTTCAGCATAAAAAATGCCACGAAAGTGGTTATAGTAGCAGATTATTATCGCAGCAAATCATTAAAATCTTTTCAATTTTCGATAAGAAAATTCTAAGAAAAATGAAAGTGTGCGTATGTTTTCCTGGTATATTGGTTGCTATCATATTGTTTGCTTATACCAATTGATTCCCCTCGTCCAGACAAGTAAAAAATAGTATTCCAGGGGGGGGGGGGGGGGGTTGGCAAAATGTCATCCGAGTTACAGGGTGGTTAGTAAAATATTCTTTTTTACATTAAACACATCATATCTTCAAAAGTACACCCTGCACGGTCTATTTTAAGACCGTACCCCTCCCCACTCCAGAAGTATGACGCTTCAAATTCAAAACTTCGGTTTTCTTAATTTTTGCGTTTTTGTTTTTTTCTTACTAACGTACACCTTTTTTACAAAATTTCGAAAGCCCAAAGTCTCATCTTTAATTTAGTGTACCAACTGCAGCCGTTAAAACGTTATTGGCTCTTAACCTGTTCAGGTCGTACCAAAATTAGACGATATTTTTATAAAATTACGTGTTTTGACGTGTTTTCAGTCACTAAGGGAACAAATTTTCTGTGACCTGAATAGGTTAAGAGCTAAAAACTCCTTAACCATCACAGATACAACGTAAGTGTTCGATTAAATTAAAGAAGAGACTCTGGGCTTCCGAAATTTTGTAACAAAAATTTGTGTTAGTGGGGTTAATTAAAAACAAAAAACAAAAAATAAAAAAAAACAGAAATTTTGAGTTTGAAGCATCATAATTCTGAAGTTGGGAGGAGTACGGGTTAGTTGAGCAGTCTTTGAAAAGGATATGAAGTTCTGCATGCAATGCCGTCCTAAAATAGACCATACAGGGTGCCGAATAGATAGGGTGTTTAATGAAAACAGAGAATATTTTACTAATCACCCTTTAACTCGACCCCCCCCCCCCCCCCCCCTCCCCATACAATATTTTACTTGTCTGGACGTGAGGAATCATATGGAAAAATATTGACCTATTAGTTTGGGACACCTTGCATAATTATTTTTTAAATTTATAAAATTTGTTAACGGAAAACTAAAAAGCTCTCCCTTTGTATACAAGCCAACCATAACTGTGCTGACACCTCACATCATTCAGTTCACATCAGTTGATGATATTATTAATCACTACTTAAATAAAAAATGCATCAACTGTAGAAAATGCTCTCAACTTCGCTGAGAAGTTGAAGTGCGTGGAACTAGTTTTCGTATTGGCGCAAGTAAATGTGAAAACTATTTATGGTTCTGAATCAAAGAATTCCGATCAGGAGGCCTATTCTTTAATTCCGAATGGTTTTTACTAATTCGGTAAATAACGAATGGTTGAACCCCATTCGTCATACAGGGTGTTTCCGCCTGGGAAGTCAATAGAGCATGAGCTTATAGTACTCACCTAGACAAAGAAAACGTTGCATGGTAGGAGGGGGCTTATAAACAGCTTATGAGTTATACGGTGATCTAAAAAATTTGCTTTTCACAAAACATCCTGTTTCTTAAAACGTACAGGGTTCATGGTCACAATTAAGAGCTGATTGTATGCAGACCTTCATGGCTTTTACAACGACTGCTCATTTTTTTTAATTTCACCTCTATTTAATTGCAAATAGGTCATTAACATAACTTCTTTTTATAAAAGTGTAAACCATGGACTATCCTCTTTGATTTGACATACTACATCCTACATGCTAACTGTAGCCGTTAAACAATTATTAGCTCATAATATTTTCAGATCATATCGAAATTATACGATATATTTTTTTAATGACATGTTTTCAGTCGCTAAGGGAACAAATTATCTTTAGGTTAGACGACCCTAATTTCTTAGAGGAGAAGACTGGGGTCTTGACCGAGCAGTCGTTGGAAAGGCCATGTAAGTAGCATCTGTAAGTGACCGTACACCTTGTCCTTTTTAAGATTCAGGGTATTTTATTAGAATCAGTTGAGATGCCGCCCTCTTCCCCCTTACTATACAATTTTTTACTTGACTAGGTGACTGTTATCACCTCCTGTTTTATGGACCACCATGGACGAAACAGCCTGCATGTACTATACGTGTACAGGTTTTTTTTAAAAATGTTCATATCTCCGCTGCTGTAACTCATTACATATCAGTGTTACAAAAAGAAAGTATTTCTACAAAAAATGTAGGGAGTTGAGTCTTCTTCAAATTTGTATCAATCATTTTTGTGGTCGGATCAACCGGTGCGGAATTATTTTGTACCTTTAATCCAAATTGGCGGACCGCGTAGACCCTCTTCAGGGGTGAAAACTTGGATTTGTCATTGAGGCCCGGAACTGAATAACATATATAAATATCTCAACTACTGCACCTTTTGTGGGGCAATAGCCCCTATTGACTGGACTATATTAGTAGGAATACTGCGACTCACACTCATATGTAGCAGCTACAGAATGTTTTTGATAGAAATTACGCTTACTGCAATAAATTTCGTTTAACTTTTATTACTTAACACTAGAGCTGTTAACAATACCTATACTTTGCATTTATTCTTAGAAATGTTTCAATCTCTATCTGTGGTACCTGAAGGTAATAAAAATAAGAACATAATTTACGGAAAATCCTGTATTTTTTGGTGCTTGTTAATACAAGGACATGCGAGCAAAAGAGATACTAAGGCTGAAATTATTGACAACAATTTTGGGAACTATCGCAAACTGAAACAAATTATTTGAAATACAAAAACCAAATATGGGGGGTCGGTAGAAATTGCTTTTAAAATTTTGTAAAATGTATGCTTGCCAACGCTCATAAGATATTTATTATATTTATTAGTGACCCAGACCAGCAGTGCCATCTTTACGCATGGGCCCTTTGGGCTCGGTGTTAGGGCCCCGCAATCAACGGGCTCCCTAGCCCCTGCGATAGTATACCAACTGACGACAAATCCTTCAACCAGTAACACAGCCTATTACAAACTAGCTTCTGAAAGTAGACCGTGGGATTTATTCGAACTTTTATACATAGCAAAAAATTTTCATACAACCTAACGTACAGTGCCTGTGTTTGCAGTTTCAGTATATTTTAAATTTCCGGTACTTTTTCATGATATACTTCAGTGGCCAAACTCGATTTATTTGATTTATTTATATTATTGATTTACTACAGATTTTGAGACCTGCTATAACTGATCAAAGTACCATTATAAGATCATCAATTGAACCCGACAAGAGATATGCTGGTAACTCTAAGGTCTATAAACACTGTCATGGATATTTCTGCCTACAGTTTTATCTTCAAATTGCTATCAAAGTATTCTGTAAAGTTTTTTTTTTTTCGTTTTTTGTAGGCGAGGTCTCATTTGTACTTCTTGTATTAATGCTTCATTATTTATATCTTCCTCTTACATTATCGTTGCAGCAAATATTTAAAAAAAACATATGTGCAAGTTTTGTTTTTCTAGCTCTACAAAGTTTGCCAAAACAATGGCAGTCAAGTAGCGACAAAAATGTTACCAGCACATGCACATTTATTTAAACGTGAAGGCGCGATGATAATTTCGTCACCCAAAATTGCTAGCCGGAGGAACCAAAAAGTCACGTTACTCACATGTGACAAAACAGTGTTGTGACAAAAATTCTCCAGTGCGCGATATTAGTCCTACTGACAACCCAAAGTAAACATGGCTATGTATAGCAGCCAAGACACCATAGTTGGCCACCACTAGTGCATAGATAATTTAAAGAGGAATTATTAAATCTTGCTAAAAAAATTGAATGCTTGTGCCCTTGTGGCCGAAATAGTGAATCACAAGAATCAATCCATTAAATCGTTTGGACCGTTGTTGGTCAATAGTTGTTCACTTAAAATTCTTAAAAAACATTTCCAAGTAAATTTCTATGAAAAATGTTATTCTTCCCTACGATCGTGATATTTTTGATCAACCAAGGCATGAATCAGTATCGCTATGAAAAATCAAATTTAATTGTATGAAACTAGGATTCTCCTGAAAGAACCCTAAAACGAAATTTGTTAAGTCAGTTTCTTTGCTCTTGTTGTCGAAAAATCAGATAGCTAAAAAAAAATTATGATCGTTGACCAAAGTCTTAAAAAACACTTTTAAAACTCGAAATTGCATGCTTTTTATTTATACGAGTAATCGGCGCATCTAAAATACTATATGTATATACGCATCGTAATAACCGGGTTGCTAAGCATTATATGCCTTTTTCCAAACATCTATTCCAGAATTAGGTATACTTACCATCCTGTGATAGGTATGATAGACGACTTTTTGATACTATATAAGCATATAAAAAAGCTCAAAAAAATCATATACGTTTCAAAGCCAGACAACTAGCTACGAGCGAACGACTATTATAAGGTTGAAATAAAATGAATGCGGAGTTGTCGTTGGCATTTCAAGACAGTTCAGGTTTGCGTTTTGTGATGTCTGTGGGAAATTTTTTTACATATTTTAAGAACAATTGTAGTTGCATATAATGTTTATATGCAGTTATACCAGATATAAGAGAAAGTTACGCGATTTACAAACAACATGAACTGTCAAACTCAAATGTCACACTGCGACACGACAATTTTAGAAATTTACTCTACTTTTTGTCGACGACTTTATCCCGTTGCATTATTCGCTTTGCCTTAGTGTCGCAGCATATATTCGAAATGATTTTGACGACGACACTAAAGTTAAAAATTTGGAAAAGTGGGCTATAGCAGTAGAATTAAACGCTGGCGTGAGCTACATTATGTCTCCGTATCATACGAAAATCGTCTTGTTAAACATTTAAAACTCGCCACAGTCCAACGCCACATTATGCTTCCCACTTCAATTCACCACGACGGTTAGGTTGGTGCTTCGGATGGGGGAGGGGAGGCATGACCCCATGACCCTCACCCTGTACACCCGCCTGACAACAGGAACAAATTTGGTGTGACTCACAGATCGTGATGTTGCTTTTTAACAGTGTAAATATTAAGATTTTGTTTCTAGTCTAAAAATAAATGAGAGTTGTAACTGTAAGCTGTAAGCGGTAAAGAAGTTTAGAGTGAATAGGCTTAAGTAGTGATTACTTTTGAGATTTTATAGATTACTGAACTCAATCCAAAGACGATCAATAGGTAATTTACTTGTTTTTTTTTTTCAATGATTTAATGATCCGTAAGGCGCCTTCTATATTATAAATTACACCAAGGACTTCACACCTACCTTCGGTGACGTTGCGTTACCACACCTCCACATTGCGTGCAATTTCTACCGGGATTCCTACGACGCTATAGCCTTACCCTAAATGCAATTTCGGTATCTCAATACCACTGACATGTATAATATAGTCAATGCCAATGGTAAATCACCACTTAATACACCTTACTTACAAATTCAATTGAAATGAAGATATTAATCACGTTAATGTTTATACAATTATAAAAATAAAATTTAAAAAATTTAAAAAGTATTTTTGAAAATAAATATTAATTTGCAGGCAAATTGTAAATGAAAAGCTTTCGCTATCTAAATAGACCGCAGAGGTAATAAATAAATAAAATAACGCAGCAGATTTGTTGATTTCCTCCCATTTCAGTAAATTCAGTTTATTGAATTATTTGCCTAAGTACAAACAGAATAAATGGAGGAAACATAAATTGACATATGGATGTAGCCTGTACTGGGAATGCCGCAATTAGATTCAGGGGGTGCTAAAATTATTGATTGTCACATTGATTCTGTTTGTTACGTGCACTTAGTGGTGGAATTATTTTGTGTGATTTGATTTAATAACTTTTGCATTCAGCATATGAAAAGGAATGTTAGCGGATAGAATTTATTATTTTCATAGTATAAATATGTGCGGCTAATACGACAAGGGAGAAAATTTTAGTATACATACATAATTCTGTTGTCATCATTATTTACCCTCAATGCTAAGTATTTTATTATTATAAACAGTGTGTTTATTTCATTCATGTCTTTTATAAATCTCTTTAATTACCAGAAGTAAATTAATAACCAAGAAAATAACTGCTCGACGCAAAACAACCTTGTTTTAGCAATACAAGTGTACAAGTTGTTCCAAGTAATATTGGAGATGCGATTTACTATCATCGTAAACTAGCCTTAAGCATTTAACCGGAAAGTTCAAAGCCAAGTAAATAAAGGCTTTTCCAATAAGAGGTGTTATTTTGATATTCAAAGAAAAATGCCATTTTTTGAGATAAATGATCGGATCTTTATTTCATTATAAGGAGGAAGGTATGCTGTTAATAACGGAAAATAACATCAGCCAAATAACCACCACGACCACGCCTACAGGACCATATCCCTTTCATGAAATTTTCCATAACCATATCGCAAAGTGGCTGCCCTATGTCCTCGATAGCCTCACGAATTCCATCATTGAGGTCTTGAATCGACGCTGGGCTGTTGGTCTCTCACGTGGCCCCAAAGGAAGCAGTCACAAGGTGTTAAGTCACAAGATCTCGGTCGCCAATTGTGATCACCTCTTCGAGAGATAACACGGTCCGGAAACTTTTCCCGTAAAAGAACAATGGTTTCGTTGCTTGTATGGCACGTAACGCCGTCTTGCTGAAAGAAAACGTTGTCCAGATCAATACCATCCAATTCCGGCCATAAAAAATCATTAATCATCTATCGACAGCGCAATCCATTCACCGTAACTGTTGCTTCAGCCTCATTTTCGAAAAAGTAAGGTCCAGTGACCCCGCGGGATCATAAACCGTACCAAACAGTCACACGTTGAGGATAGAGAGGCTTTTCAACAATAACTCTTGGGTTTTCCGAGCCCCAGATGCGACAATTTTGCTTGTTGACGGAGCCGTCGAGGAGGAAATAGGCCTCTTCACTCAAAATGAGTTTTCGATGGAATTCCGGATCATTTTCATGCATTTCAAAGACCCAATCAGCAAAGACTCGACGTTGTTGATGATCGGCCGGCTTGAGTTCTCGTGTTACCTGAACTTTATAAGCCTTAAGACCCAAATCTTTATGCAAAATACGGTGTAATGACGTTTGTGGAATGCCTAATTCCAAAGAACGACGAGGAATGGACAAACCCGGGTTTTCTTCAACTCTTTCGGCTACAGCAGCAATATTCTCGGCTGTTCTTGAGCGACGTGCACGGATTTTATTCTTCACATCACTAACTTGTCCCGACAGCTCGAATTTTTCTACTAATTTCTGTATTGCGGTCCGATAAGTTGCTTCACGACGACCCAGAAATGTTCGAGTTTTACGAACCGTCTTTGCCACATTTTGACCATTTTTATAGTGAATTTTAATAATTTCAATGCTTTGTTGAATCGTGTATCGTTCCATTTTTATTAATGGCATAGTTTCTACTTGTCAAATATCAAAAAGTGACAGCTCCAAAGGTGACATCTACCGAAATAGCCGGCTAATTAAAATAACTCCTCTTATTGGAAAACCCTTTACTATAAGGTAAATTAACAAAGAAATATTACTTAATAATTCCTTAAATTAGGCCTTCAAAGTAATCTTATTCTTGTAGTTTATTACTAGATAACGTGTTTGGCTTCAATGGTCCGAATTTTCAAGTAAGTTGACCTCAAGATAAATTATACTAGGAGCCTATCTGAATCCAAGTTTTCACCTGCAACTTCTTATTGTTATAACAGCCAGTGATGTCACGCAACAAACTCAGCTATTACAAGAGTTATAAGAAAACGGAGCTAACCTGTTCGAATTCGTATGCTTAGCTTGATATTTGACGTTTTATTAAGAGGTTGTGCTGTTTTATATGGTATTAGTCTTCCTTGTCCTGTGATTAATCAACAAAGAAATAAGCTGTCTTGTCTCTGAAAAGCAAGATTTGTTACAGTTATATTCACAAAGCAGTCATATCAATCTCGGCCATCATAAATGGAGTTAAATTTTCAAAAAAGTGATAAATTTTTGACGATATGAATTTGATTGTATTTACTGCGATAAGCTATATGTATAATGCTAAGAATATATGGCAACGCATCTGGGCCGAGTCGCACAATTCTGAACTCTTGATCAACCACTGTATAAACCTGGTAAAATTTGCGTCTAGTAATTCTTTGCTGAACGTAGGAAGGTTTACACGGGGATTATACGAGATAGTACAGCTTGCATGCAAGCCTCCCTTTCAACACGATTTTTAACTTGACAGCAGAAGGCAGTTCGGTTGATATCTTATCATCTTGCATGCAATTTCATTTAAAAAATGGCATTGAGGCGTAAAGTCATGGGTATATTGGAAAATTATAGCAATAAAGGAAGTAGCAGAATGACAAAAACCCAAGAAAAAGTTAAAAGGAAGGTCTTGGTAAATGATGTAATGCAAATGATCCCAGAAAATCTCATTTTTCCAGAATAAATTTAACAAATTCTTTCAAGCATTTCTTTTCCGCCATCTTGGAAACTGCATAATTTCAAATTACTATCACCGCAGCTGCCATGGTTTTTCATCATGCAAGTTCGCTGAAAGCTGTACTGCCAGCATGGCAGTAGAGTTTACACGTGCAAGAAGTATGGCAGTGTAGCTTCCATGCAAGCTGTACTTGCAGGTGTAACCCCCGGGTTAGCTAGATAGTCTATTGGCTGGATTACATTTACAACTTCGACGCCGACGTGGTCGTCGTCGTCAAATGCCGGGCAAGTTACATCAACACTGGGCGGTAGCGCCATACCTTAATTTCGCTTACATTTTACACTTGAGTTATTTCCTTGTAATCTCTGCCGGTTTTCAATAAAATTTTAAATAATAATAAAAAAGTTATTTTCTTTTCCTTCAAGTCCACATTTTTTAATATAAAATCATTTATTTTCAAAAATTCAAATATCGTTTAATTTTTTCATGTTTCATTATGAAAGATTTAGATCTTCCATATTGGCAGCAATGGAGCGCCAGCGTTAAAATTAGGATTAGAGATGGGTCGACGACCACGCCGACGACGACGACGACGACGACGACAGCGGCGTGAGTAATGTAATGCATTTCATACATGCAGTAGGTACTGTCTCTAAATATTTTTGACATAAAACGACGACCACGCCGACGTCGGCGTTGTTAATGTAATCCGCCCATATGATTTGAATGTAAATTGAAAAAACAACAAAATTTAGAGTCTGATGTGGCGATTCAGCCATACTTAAGAATTTATATAAAAGAAGAAATAATTACGTTGCCGAGCTATTATAACACGGAATAAAGTTAAATCCACAGGAAGACTCAATACCAGAAGAGCTGATGGTATTTAATGGTCATTACAAGATGGTGGGCTCTAACTGTAGCTCCAGCATCACCGTTGCTGTTTCTCCGCCGCCACCGACATAAGGATGACTTGATCAGGATGAACAGAAATAATCCCTGCCAGCAATATTCATCCCTTAGTTGCCATCAAGACAACATTGGGCCAACTGGATAACCGTAATCAACACCAGCGTTGTAATGCTGCTCCCGTCGCCATCAGCTTTATATAGGGTCGACTAGATAACCGCAATACATGCCACCCTCAATACGATGTAAAGTCGACTGGATACCAGAGTATACGGTCGGACTATTATAGCAACACATTCACTCAAGCTCCACTCTCCTTCTAGGCTCAGCTTTTGACTACCACAACCCCTGTACAGATTGGCTTGCGTCCACCGGCAGTCTACCTCAAGCAAGCCCGTTGCCACCGCATTGCTGCGCACGCAGCTGCTACATTCAAGGCAGCAACGATCAGCGTTAAGCCGGCCGCCAAAACGCAGTGATCAGAGCTACGTGGGCCGCCAAGGCACAGCGCTGTCCCACTTATTTATTTATTTAAGAAGTTCCAAATATATAATACAGACAGAGTCCAAAAAATAATACCTTATAAGTTAATATGTTAATATGTTATGTTAATAAGTCATAATAAAGAAAAATTATAAAAAGAGGAAAGATAGAGTATAAATTAAGTCTAAAAAATAAAAACCAAAACAAAAAATAAAATAAAATTATAATGTAAAGATTAAAGTTATGAAAGAATATAAACAAAACAAATGTGGAGAATGGAAATTAAAAGTAAGGGTTCCAAAAATTACAAAATGCGTTGAGTAATAAGAAAAAAACAACAAGATAAAAAAAGACTTCAAAGCATAACTAAACTACAAAAGAGAGAATCTAAGTACAAAACATTGAATTAAAAACTAAACTAGAATTCTAAAAATACAAGAAAAAATACTTCAAGAAAGAAAGGAACCTGAAAATTAATTAGAAAAATTGAAAAAAAAAATTGAAAAATGAAAATAAAGGCAAGGTAAAGCCAAAGCAAACACTGAAAAACTATTATATAAATTAAATTAATCAAATTGCGTAATCTCATCTAAAACTCATCATTTGAAAGTCAGGGGGTTAGAACAAAGGCATAGATATTGCAAAACTTACAGTTGAATAATTTCTGTATTCTTACCAATGGTGACTTAACGGGGAGATAGGTTCTACAGGCTATAAAATGAACATGGAGTTTTGGGATCTTGTAGGAATATTTATGCATATTTTGTGGAGCAAATCGGGACAAAGCACGAACCCATTTAGAAGTTTATATAAAAATAAGCAGTCGAGATGCATGCGACGGTGTTCTACAGATGGCAAGTTAAACAGAGATATTCTTTGAGTGTACACCATCTCATTAATGCCTAGTTTGAACCAAACAATCCAAGTAAACTTTCTCTGGACAGATTCAACTTGTTTATTATAACATGAGTAGAAACGGTCCAAATTTGATAAGCATATTCCAAAATGCTTCTCACCAATGAGATAAAAGGACAAATGAAAGCAGCACTGCTCTTGAAGGATTTACAAACCCGAGAGATGAAACCTAGCATTCGATAAGCTTTAGTAGTAATAAGATTTACATGAGTAGCGAAAAGTAGTTTGTGATCAAAAGTGATTCCTAAATCTTTTATTTCATTAACACGCAAAATCTAAGTATTATTAATTTTGTAATTCAAGAAGATTATTTCACACTTTCTAGAAACGGTTATTGTTTTACATATATCGATATTAAGGTCAAGATAGTTTTCTTTACACCAACCTTCGATCTTAACAATATCATCTTGCAGGCATTTACAATCGTTTGCTTCATAAATTACCCTAAAAAATTGAGCGTCGTCAGTATAAAGCAAGGAAGGCGATATAATATCAATAGGTAAGTCAATTATGTAAATAAGAAAGATGAAAGGACCGAGTATTGTACCCTGAGGGACGCCAGAGGTTTGCTCAAAAAGGTTAGACTTGGAGCCATTGAAAACCACTGCAGTACTTCTTCCGTCTAGGTAGGAGAGAGACCAAAACAGTGTCCATGTTGAAACCAATTTTCTGGTAACGAATCCTATCAAAAGCCTTAGAAAAATTAGTATGGATGGAGTCCACTTGCCTGTCTTCATCAATAGCAGAGGTGATTGTGTCGATAAATCGAGCTAAATTTATAGCTGTAGAGCGTTCAGGAAGGAAACCATGTAGCTGGTCGTATATATAAGGCAAAGTTTAATGGATTGTACACAAGTCTTTCAAAGATTAAAGCTAGCGCATTAGAAATAGTTATGGGACGATAATTTGTGACGAAACCAGGATCACCTGATTTCTAAATTGGAGTAACAAATCCACGCTTTAGTTTAGGTGGAAGAGCTTTGTGCGTGATGGATGAGTTAAATAGCATATTTAGGGGATTTGATAAGTTACTAGAGCATCTCTTATATACAATGTTTGGAATTCCATCAGGTACTGGGTTTTTTATCACAATTTAGTTTATCAAGAATATCATACACCTCTTCTGATGAGACAAAGTCAAAGGTAATGTTAGGTGAGTTATTAAAATTTCGGACGGATGTCAAATCAAAATTTGAATCCCTGTCAGAAAAAACTCAAAGTATTCGAAAAATAAATTACTAATATGTTCAGGAGAAAATGCAGTGACTTCCACCTCTTTTGAGAACGTATTCGAGTTTTTAAAATTTTTGCTAAAAGCGCAGAAGACTTTAGGGTTTTCTTGTAGTGAAAATTCAGTTGAATTCATTTACCTATTGTAACATTCTGATATTAATTATTTATATAATTTTCTAAGATAAGAAAAAGTGTTGTAGATTTCCGGATGGTAACCAGCCCTATATAATCGACGATATTTATCTTTCATGTTTAGAACTTTACTGAGTTGACGAGTATACCAGGGTGAGGAAACGTTTGTTTTTCTTTTTGTTAGTGGTATACAGTCACGAATTCCTAAATTTAGTATTTCGTAAAAACACTCTAAAGAAAGAGCTACATCGGATGTAAAATGTATGGAGAAATCAATATCATTGAGGTAAGTTATTTAGACCAATTAATCACCTAAAAGAAAATTTCTTTGCATACCAAACTGATTTCTAGCAGACTTTGATAACGAAGCATTTAAAATAATATCTAAAGGTTGATTATGGGAGACAATATTTGACATTCAGATGTTCCAACAATAATGTTCCTCAGAGGGAGATCTGACCATACAAAGTCAAGAATCCTTTTATTTAAATTTGTGGCATTATTGTACTGGTTTAAGTTACACAAGGACATGTTGTTATGCATAGATTGAGCAGATAGACTAAAACCACCCGAAGGCGTCATACAATTATTGACTTTGTCATAGGATCATGAAAGGTATGGCAGATTGAAATCATCCACAAGTAAGATGTGAAGCTTCCCAGAAACACGCATTCATCTTTCGCTAATACAAGAAAAAACAGAATCATAAGTCTCATAAGTGCTTCTTGGAGGTATACACAGCACACATACAAAGTAAAATTTGTTTCTTTAATGGATACCCACAGAACTTCATCAGTATTATCTTGTGAAAGTAAACAAGATGAGGTAAAGGGACTTTTTGACTGAAATGAGACAATCACCACCGTCTTTCATACCCGACAGTTCCAAGTTTCGGTCCCTTCTATATACCACGTATCGATCGTCAAAAATTTCTTGCTATAAAAAGGTTTCGGTAGGATATACAATGTCACAATTATTCGATAATAATGACAAGTAAACAACTGAAGTCTTAGTTCTTAACCCCTGACATTTTGGTAGTAAATATTTAGACTCATTTCTAAATGTGAAGAAATTAAGTTTTTTCGCAAGGAGATCTAAGCAATTTCAAGTTTTTATAGTAATAGGACTGCTATCACGATTCTTTTTTAGATATATAGCTGACCTCTTTATCCAAACATATTTATAATTTTGTTTCACTTTGAATTGCCTTGCCTTATAAAATAAAGATTTCTTTTCCCTAGTTAAAAAATCATTAATAAATATAGTATCAGAGCCTGGGAGTCCCAAACTATCTGTAGTTAAGTTCTTACAAAGTCTAGATGCTAACAGTAGTCTATCCCTTAAAATTTTCGAGGAGTAATTGACAATTACGGAAATTTTGTAACAGCCTTCCTTACCAATAAAAAAATAGTTACACAAGGTCAGTTTATATAGAAAACTATTCCATGTGGTACAATTGAGCACCGATATGTGCCACACAGGTTAAAGGAAGAAAAACTGTAATATGTTCCGGGAAATTACAAAATCCCACATAGAGGACGAAAAATTGGCGGGCTTTAAATTTTTGAAACTAATAAACATTCAAGTGAACATTATAAATGATCAGAACACATATTTTTCACCGCTACTGAAATGAAACCACTAAGCCCAGATTTGAGAGCAGATTCATCAGTTGAATAAAAATCTAATTTAAGTTAAGGATAGGTACGAATAATTTAATATCTATTAATATTCGATAATAGTTTTTGAATTATGGCTGTGTTACGGGTCCATGTTTGTCGTTACCTGTGTTATGTCTATTCCGGAAAGCAATACTGTTTAGTTCATTAATTTTAGGCAAAATGTAGTAGTAATGGTGGGTATTACCGGAAGAAGAAACATAAGAGCAGTTCGGAAAAGGACGGAAAAGATAAGGTCAAGCATTCAACTTTGCAAGTCAAAGGTAAGAAAAGCGAAGTTCGAGAGATAAAGGTTATGGGGAATCTCCAGTAAGTGCTAATGTTGTGGGTGCCAAAAATGAAGACGTAAAAGCAGCAGATATTTTTCAAAAGGCGAATGAATTCGGAAGCAGGAAATAAAGGAAATGGTTATGAACGGAAAACCATAATAAAAGGAAAACATGAAATCAACTTGAATGTATCTCAAGGATAAGTATTAGTACCCAGCAAACATTTTAACGAATTTCGTTTTCAGCGAAATATTCTCTAATTCCGAAATTCGAGATTTCTTCGAGAATGCTTCGTTTAGCGACGTGTGTCTGTCGGAAATATTCCCGAATTTTCGATATTTCTTCGAGAAATATTCGTTTAACGATGTGTATCTGTCGTCCGTACGCTCATTTCTTGTTCTTTTCTTTTTGCCGTTGCTCAATTTGCAAAAGCAATTAAATTATATGCTTCTTGTAATTTGACTGGGGATTTATAGAAAAAATGTCATTTGTGTTCTAGAAGTGCACTGAAGTGGTCATTAAATAAAAGTGATTAAGGTGTTCTCAATATTTATAATTTCGGTAAGTACTCAAAAGCTTTTTTAAAATAAAATAAATTAAACAAAAGTTTAATAGATTGGGGCAATGAATCGATCTAAAAAAAAACCGACGAGAAGCTGAACAAATTGTCAAGGACAAACAGTCAGTGAGAGAGCTCAGGATTGGTACGGCTGTGAAAAGTAAGTGTAAACAATGCACTAATAAAATGCATTTATAATTGTTCATTTTCTATAGATACATTTCATGAAAAATTTCCTAGCTATCACAAAGAGTTCTTCAAGAAAACTGCAATGCGTCCTTTTCAATACGCGAAAGACAGACTGACAAAAAAAGGAAATTGTAAGCCGAAAGTGTATGTTCTTTTCCGTTTTTTTCTCTTCTTTTAATTGTCATCTGAAGAGGCTTTATTTAATTTTTGTTTAAAAATTATGTTTATTTTTATTAATTTGTAATAAATCACATTATCTTTCAGTTATATTTTCAATATATTGCAGAAAATTCCTTCCAAATTTAATAAATTTCTTAGACAATATTTATTTAGAGTTCCACAGAAAAGTATTAAATTTATCTGATTTGGACAGAATTTTCTGCAACATATGAGCCAAGTTTCCATTTACTCCTGTTCCTTATTTAACCAACAGGATTTCATTTGATTGTGAGTTTACTGAAATGTTTCAAGCCTCATTCGAATATCCGTCGATTTTAATTTGAGACTACGTATCAGTCTCGAACCGTTAGTACGAATCGATATCGAAACGTAATTACGAGTCGTTGTCGAATAGTTATTACGCTTTGATATAGAATGTTCCTTTTAATCGTGACTGGACCGAAATCGAATCGAAAACAACATCGAGATCGAAGTTAAACTCCGTTAAAACGAATCGCTTTCGATTCGATTTCGATTCACAATGTTGTAGTGGGTAGTAGTGCTGCTACTACAACGGCTGTAGTAGTGGCATAAACTTATCTAAACTCTTGCAAAGTCATTTAGCCACACATGATCACCAGTTTCCCCTTGTGTAGCAACTTACTCCTTCGATGCTCTCTATCCTGTCGTATAATGGAATGTCCATCCAATGTAAAATAAAAACCTCAAAGTAAGAAACACAAAGACTATTTAAATCAAAGGCCATGCGCCAAATATAAACCGAACCAAAACTAATAATACTTAAAAAGAAAAAGGAAGGTCCAACATTCGATGCATTTAATAAAAGGTAGAAAAATCAATATAAATAAAAATTAATAGCCGCATGTATGTTACATCAACACTTGAGAACGGCTTGACCGATTTGGCTTATTTTGTTTTGTCCGTAATTGTAAGGACAAGGTTGTATATATTTGGAAACTGCCTGAGAACGCGTTGACTTGGAGTGTTTAAATTGTTTACCCGGCGTTTAAAAAAAAATTAAGGTTAAGGTTAGTTAGGGTTGCCATACAAAATGTCGTTCTTAACAATATATTTGGGCACTGCCTGAGAACGCGTCAACGTAGAGAGGTAAAATGTTTTGCGTGGTGTTTTCATTGCAATAGTAAATACGAGTTCAAAACTGGCCCAAATTGGTGTTGCCATGTAAAAACTTGATTTTCACTATATATTTTTGACACTGCCTGAGTGCGCGTCGATGTCGAGAGCTCAAATTTTGTACACTACATTTTCATATAAATTACCAATACAAGTTCAAAGATGGGCGAAATCGGGCGACTCTTTTTTGGTGTTGCCATAAAAAACTTCAGTTTCTCACTATATAATTGGGCACTGCCTGACACGATGACAGAGGGAACTGAAATTCTGTACACGGGTCTTTTTTAAAAAAAATGTGAATTTAAGTTTAAAAATGGGATCAATCGATCAACTCCTTCGTAGGGTTTCTATACAAAAATTTCGTTTTTAACTATTTATTTGGGCACTGCCTGAGGACGTGTCGATGTAGGGAGCTGAAATTTTATACGTGGTGTTTTTATAACAACGGTAAATGAAATTTCAAAAATGGACCAAATCGGCCTACCCCTTCGTGGTGTTGCCATACAAAGCTTTGGATTTTCACTATACTTGGTATGGTAGCTGCCTGAGAATGCGCTTAGATATTATGCATCTCTAACCACCCGAACCATTTAGATATTGCCGGCCAGCGCCGCCGGCGAATTCCCCTAGTAAATAATAAATAAATAAATACAAAAGCAATCTGTTTAATTAAAATATATATATAAAAAAAAAAAAAAAAAAAAAAAAAAAACATGGCAGGCATGTGGACTGAATTGTGCGGAACTTTTTTGCCAACAGAAGCGCAGGAAAAACAATCTATTGTGTCAAATTCATAAAGCTTATGTTAAAAACTTATTTAATTTAGTTCAAATTTGTGGCAGCCCCGCTAAGAAGACCAGAGAAATTAAGAAAAAACATTGAGTTTTCATTTTTAAATAATTTTCAATAAAAATTGGGGGACAAATTTAAAAATTAGAAACCTTACTTGGTTGCCTTAGATATTTAAATAAATTGTCTGTTAATCAATTTGCGATTTATTCAAAAATCTTAACGCCCCGCCCCATTTTGGGAATTGTGTACCAAGCTGCCCAATTTAGGACAACGACCCAGCCTTAATAAAACAGAAAAGGGGGGAAACAAGTTGTAAAAGTGGAAAAAGAAGAAAAATTTCTTTTGGTTGGTCGTTGCCGAGTCGCCAACAGGTACTGAAAAGGTATAAGTGCATATTTTTCTCTAAAATACAGTCTGAAATACGCAAAAGTAAGAAAAAAAAACAGAATAATAGAGAGCCGGCCAAACTTATAAAAGTCAGCAATCCCAAAAGGATAGAGAACACACCCAAAGGAATAAAGAAGATGTCATACAAAGTTAAGTAAAAAAAAAAAAAAAAACATTAGTGAGATTTTGCGGCTTTGTGGCTTGTTGGCATTGCAGCTATAATATTCAATTTGCCTTGCGCTGTATTTTAAATAATTACGTGTTTCAGAGAAAATTTAGTATGTGTAGCTGACTTAAATTTCTTTTATTCTCGAAAAGAATGGTTTCATGGTTTATCCACCAAATGAGCAAAAACACGTGGCGCTCAATACCTCCCTATACAAGTGATCTTTATTATAGCAAACCAATCCATCTCTTAAACCAACCTTTGCGTTCCATGAGAGTACGTATCAGCTGCTATTAGTTGTTTTATTTCGCAGTAAATGTAGGTACTCACTTTTCGAAAAATTCTAACTTCTGTTTCCTTTTTATTGGAAACGTTATTAATATGATTTCCGTTGCAGTTTGGTTCTTTTCAGAAGCTATTTTTTTATTGCGATCTAATGCCTCGTCATTTATTGCGTAGGGTATTTTCATTATTTTCCAATTGATTTTTATTTTTATTTCACATTTTATAAGATTTTAAATTATTTTTAGAAGAGCTTCTTAATATTTTCTAAATGGTGAATGAGTGATTCGAACATCATTGAAGACTTGCTGTCAATGAAACTCAAACCGTTGAATTCTTCAGGACTCTTCTTATCGAACTAAATTTCGAAAATCATATGCTATTAACTCAAATAGGCTAGCATGGCAATAGTTTTCTGAAAATTGTTAAAGTTTGATTATTGATACTCGTATATATTGTCGCTATTTACTATTTATTTTCATACCCTCGATGAATTCTATAGGGTATACTAAGTTTTTCAACCCGTTTGTAACACCAAGACGTAATGATGGTAGAGCAAAATGGATTAGACAACCACGCATAATATTAAAAGTTATTTTGATTTTTGCATGTCCGTCCATCATATGATCACTTAGAAACGCATTCACTAAGAGGACTCAGATTTCGCACATGGGCTTTTTAAACGAAAAAGTAAATTTAAGTTTAGAAAGGGACCGAACCGGGCAACTCCTTCGTTGGCTTGCCATACAAAAATTTCGTTTTCCAATATATATTTATTTGGACACTTCCTGAGAACGGATTTACATAGACAGCTGAAATTTGGTACGTGGAGTTTTCATGGTATTAGGAATATATCAAACAATCCTTTCTTGTTGTTGCCATCTAAAAAAACTTATTCGGAATAAAAAATCATATAAAATTGATTATAATCATTTTTTCTGTCCGACGAACCATTCTAGAAATATATGTGAAAAACCAGTGCAAAAATCATACGAAATTTCATACGGGCATTCACCCAGGGTATCATAAGAATTAGTCTGACATTTAGACCAATACTAACTTTTATACTAGTTTGGCTTCGAATTTTTGCTTCAACAGAGTCAACATTTCGAGTTTTAATTAACTTTCATTTATTTTGATTTTTCGGAAACCTTCTCGTTTCCCACTAGGAAGTCAGTAGAACAGGAAGTGATAGTACTCAGCTAGATGAACAAAAAGTTGTATGGCAGGGGGGGGGGGGCATATCAACCGTTTAGGAGTTACAGGGTGATTAAGAAAAAAAAAACCTAGTTTTTCACAAAATACCCCGTATATTAAAAACTGCGGGGTGCATGGTCACAGTTAGGAGCTCATTATATCCAGCACTCCATGCCCTTTCGAACGACTGCCCAATCAGCCCCAAAAAGCTCTCCTATCAAGAATTATGGTTGCCTAAACTCAAAATTTCGGATTCTCTTACCTTTTTTTTTATGTAACCTCTATTATTTTTGCAAAAAGGTCGTTAACATAATTTTTTTTTTTATAAAAAATGTAAACTGTAGACTCTCCTCTTTAACATGACCTATTACACCCAATGTGCTATCTGAAGCGCTTTAAGACTTATTAGCTGTAAACCTATTCTCAAACCTATTTTCAAACCTATTCTCAACGATAATTTGTTCCCTTAGCACGTCAATTTACAAAATATCGTCTAATTTCTGTGCGACCTAAATAGGGTATGACTTATTAATTGTTTACCGGCTGCAGTTAACACATAGGGTGTAATAGGTCAACTTAAAGAGAAGAGTCTACAGTTTACAGCTTTTATAAAAAAAAGTTATGTTAACGACCTTTTTGCAAAAATAATAGTGGTTAAATTACAAAAAAAGGTTAAGAAAATCCGAAATTTTGTGTTTAGACAGCCATAATTCTTGAAGGGTGAGTGCATGGCTATTAGGGAGAGAGCTATGGGGCTGATTGAGCAGTCGATCGAAAGGCCATGGAGTTCTGTATACAATGACCTGCTAAATGTGACCATGCACCCTGTAGTTTTTAAGATACAGGGTGTTTTGTGAAAAAATAGCTTTTTTTCTTAATCACCCTGTAACTCCTAAACGGTTGATATGCCCCCACCCCCCCTTCCATACAACTTTTTGTTCATCTATCTGAGGACTATCACCTCTCGCTCAACCAGCACTTGTATATTTTTGGAAAATTTAATAAATAATTTTTTGCAAAATTTAATAAATTTTTGCCAAATTTAATAAATAAAATTTAATAATATTTTGCAAAATTTAATAAAAAATTATAAATTTTTTTGCAAAATTTAAAAAAAAAAATATAAAATAATTTTTTTGCAAAATTTAATAATTTTTAGTTGATTTCTAATATTGCGTTTGAGGATATTTACAAATTTAAATAAAAGAACGGAAATTTTTTCTACTCTTATTCCTTTATTGTATTAATAACCACCAAACGTAATGCACTTATAATCATATCCACAGTTTTCATGTTTACATTGTTTTGTAAAAATAACAAACATAATAACACTTCCGATATAATTTATTCCGCAATGGTGAAATTACTTACAATTTGGGAATTATCCATGTCTTTATTTTCTTTATTATTAGTCATATGACACAATTGACAAGTCCAAATTATCAAAAAATCCTTGACGTAATGTCTATTTTTCTCTAAGAAATAAGTGGAAAAATTCCTTGCGAATTCCTTGGCTCTAGCATGCCGGGCTTTATACAAAAGTTATTTTAATGATCATCAAAAACATGAATATCTCCAATAGGTTATACCCGTTTCCCCCGGAAGTTTACCTAGTTTCACCAAGTCGAAAGTAGATTCGATATCTAAGGACCAAATAACATTTGTTGTCAATTTTTGTAAACATTCAAATGTAATGTGGCCCTTGATTCCAGGGGCTCCATCTGTTTTATAAACGTTATATTAAAATAAGAGAAAAAGCTATAATTGGTCGAAGACCAATAATATTATACCCTAGATGAATTCGTTGACATCTGCAGTGTAACAATAGCTAAATTTTGTTTAAATATTTTTAGAGGTATTGTCCGCAGCTGCTTATTTGAATATTCGCAGCTAACCTACATATGCGTATAACCGTATCGCTCCACTATCCGCGACCTGTGGATGCGCCCTATAACTAACATTATTGGCAAGGGAAAAATTTGAAAGAAAAACAAATAAACAAATACAAACAAAATAAACAAGAAATAAAGAATCAATAAATAAATAGATAAATAAATAAATAAAAGAAATAAATAAAATAAATAAATTACGTATACAAAAAAAAAAACGAGCGGCGATTTCGTCTAGGGTATAATAAGGCAACCGAAGAAGTGAATACAAATAAATTTATTAGGGTAAATTAAAATATTACGTGTTTCTCTACTAATTGAAAAGGTTTCTCTCAAGCCTTACGCAAATACAGTCGAGGAAACTCTACGCCATTTCATACGTTTTTGTACTGACTGTGTTTGCGTCCAGGCTTGAAAACTATATAAGTGCGGCCAGTAGTGGTAGTAGTTTGCTCATGAAGTAAACTTTGAAGGCCCAAGCGAATAATTTGCACCTTATGGACTCTCTTGGGGCAAAATAGTAATTTGTTCAACACTGTGGCGTTCAAAAATGCGCTTGTTCTTAAGAACGTAATTTCACGTCCTCGCGTCTTATTGCATGCGCAGCAGTGTTTCGCGCTTGTTCTTGAGAACGCCATTCAGGGTTCTCGCGTCTTTGAGCCTGGCGTAAAAGATTGCTTGCTAAAGCTTCGGCATTTTATTTGCAAATTATATAAAACTTATAAAAAAGTGAAAGTTACTTAAAATTACCAAATAAATCACGAAAGATACACGATAAGATAATATATGTAAGATATACATATATAAGATCAGATAATGTATTGATAACAGATATAGTTATCAACTCAAAGTAATAAAAAACAAATGATTGGATTAGATGTGGATCTCTTTATTAACTACTGAAATCTTACCACTGGTGGAGGGAATTCGATAGAAATCAAAAAGAAGTAAAGGATAAATCTTGACCGGCATGCACACGAAGTCGTACCGCAAGATTTTTGATGGACTATGAAGTTTAGTGTTTAACCAAGCTGAGATATCTTTGCCACAAAAGAGATATAAAATAAATAATAAAAATTATTATATACGTGAACTTCTGAAATTCATAGATATTCGTTAGAACTATATATTCTGAACAATTGCCTGTAATAAAAAAAAAATCAGTTTATCGAATGTATATTAAGTCACACCAAAACAAAAATATTAAAGTAATTCAACCACAGACAGAATTCCTGATGAAAAGAATTTGTGTCTTGCATTTATATAATTTTCAACGACACAGGTTAAGAGGAGTCAGTACTCAGCAAAAATTTCAATTTAGATGCCAGCGAGCCTATAGGCAATAAAATTTATTATACATAGGTTAGTGTCCTGAAAGTATGAAAATACATATAAAATTATCCTAGACCTAGACCACAAGTCATATTAGAGACATCTAGCGTAAAAGACAGAAACCCAACATGCGACAATTTAAGACGAAAATGAAAATTTGCAGTTCAAAGAAATTGAAAATTTTTAAAGAGAATTAACTCTCCTAAATTTTATTTTGCACATTGTTGTTAAATATGCGGTTTTGCTTTATACTTCTAAAACTTTCAACGAAATATAGCAATTTCTCCTCTGTGAAATATGTAGAGTAAAAACATGTACTATTAGAGTTAAACAATTAAAATATGCGCCACTAAAAATGAAAAAACTCGACGTTATTTGCTAGATCTGGCTTTATCTCTCTAAAATAGTCACAATATAAAGAAATAAGAGTACCTACTAAGAGGAATTTGATTTGAAAAAAATCAATTTTAACCATTTTTTACAAGTTTCCGAGCTAATATCTCCATTACAATGCTTTTTTTTTTATTTTTCTCGACGTTATTTACTAGACTTCTTCGTTACCTTAATTTAAGATATAAATCGTTATTCTGCTACAAATAGTTTGCTAGAAATGCGCATTGAAAAATGTATGAAACTTGCAAACCTTGGTACTGACTCCTCTTAACCGTTTTATCATTTTGTCAAAACCTACAACCTTAATTTTCCTTCTACTTTAATACATTCATAATAATTGAGAAATAGTAAAACCCGAAAAATCCTGAATATTATCTAGAATTTATTCCTTTATAGATTTTTACTCAGAATAAAGTTTTGTTCAAGTATGATAAATCGAAGCCAACTTTTAAGATATCATAAATCGGTTTTTATTTTTTCTGGTGTCGATTTAAAATGTGCGATAAGGTCAGGTAAATCCTCAATAACCTTTTGTTTATTACCTGTATAAAAATAAAAATATGTTAAAATCCTATACATTTTCACCGAAATACTGTGACGAAATTAATGAAATTCTATTTTGAATAAGAGAGCTAGAATTAGATTTACATATATTGTGTGATGAATATGAGCTGATTTGTAATGGTTTGGAAATGCTTTTATATTTGATAAAATATTTATTTTCTCCGATTTGTACCAATTGTAAATATATCTTCAACATAAATTAACATCTAGAAAAAGCATTTTGTTTTTGTAAGAATTATAAATTTTCATAAGATATTTTCTAGTATTAAGTTTGTATGGCGGCGGTATGCAAATCATTTTTATGTTACAATTTCATGAAGGGCTTGTCCAATTTATACTATTTTACAACCTACATTATTTATCATCCTCGATGCATTTATTATTTGCGATTTTTTCAATTGTACTGAGTTCTCAAAAGAGGAGAACAAGGCCCACAATGCAACAGAACAGAATGTAGCAAGAAATAGAATAGGAATTAAAGCCGAAACATTGTTGTGATGGCACTTTTGCAGCCATAAGAATAATGTTCACTAGCAACGCTTTTATGGAGAGCGTGTATTAAATAGGGATGGATTGGGAGTGGATTTAAACGAAGTTGGAATCCGAAAAGATCCCTGGAACATAGGCTACAACAAGGCCCATTGTTCACCCTCCAGACTTATCAGCAATTGTTCGGACGCTCTAATAAAATTCAAAATTGGCACCCAAACCTTCCTTCCGTCTTCATGCAGTTCTTTCAGGAGGTGTGAGCCAAGGAATCTGCAACGATTTCCTGAGGGGGCCGAAAGAATATGACACAGTTTCAGTTTCCTCTCCACATCCTCTGCATACCAGATATTAAAGAAGCCCCATCCTATGCTGGTGACACCTGAGAAGGGGGTGTCCAGTGAGAATTGACACTACAGTTCTCAGGGTTGACTTGCTTAGTTCCAGTAACTCTTTCATTTCATTTGGGTTAGGTAATCTCCACAGTTCCTTTGTGGTTCTATCTGAGGGGTCCAAGCAAAGGAGACTATTTTGGCAGTCGGCGCAATTCAAGATAGTAAAACCAATGGTGTTTTGGTGATCGCAATTGTGGATAAGACTTCCTCCGAGGTTGCACCAAGACGACCAAATTCATCAGCCTTTTATTCCGGCTAATGCCGCTGTGACCTGGCACCCAAAGCACCAGGACCTCGTTGTACCGGGAAAGGCAATTCAGGGTAGTTTTACATTCAAATACAAGTTTGGCGGTTGTAAAGGGTTTTGACAAGGCCTTGACAGCTCCCCGACTGTCCGAGCAGATTGCAATCTCCTTGTTGTTAGTACCTGAGTTTAGAAGATACCTTCCCGCTTCAAGGATGACCTTGACTTCCACCTGGCAAACCGTTACATGGCTTTCAAGGTGAATGGAAATTTCAATGTAAGTCTCTTAGCAGAAAACACCTGCTCCGGTATTCTCTTCCAGTTTGGAGCTGTCTGTATATATGATAGGGTTTGTCAATGGTTGAAGCACAGAATGTGATTCCTACTCTGCGCTATCTCGAATTTTCGATTTAAAGTTGCTCCTAAGCATAGTCTCGAGGAGGTTCGATGGACTGCACCAATTCAAAAATGGATTCATGTGGAACTCTTGTACGATTGTAAGAATCCAGCTCCGATTGAGATGCAGCCTTAGTGCAGCGATTGACGCCCCTTTCTTGAGGTGTATATGTTGAGCATGAGCTCAAGAGCCTTTGACCTAGTTGACTTGAGAGCGCCACTTTCACTAAGGAGGCACAATCGTTAAATCTTCTCCAATATCTTGCGATGATTATCGAGCTCCATTGCCTTCCACCATATCACCGAACTGTACGTTATCATGGGTCGGATGATGCTAGTATAGATTCAAAGGATCATCCATGGTTTACGTCGCCAGTTTTTCTCCTACGGATCTGCGGCACTTCGAAAAGCCGTGAAGAGCTTTATTCGCTCTGTATTCAATATGTGGTTTCCATCTGAATTTTCTATCTAATATGATACCTAGATATTTTACTCTGTCTTTCAATGGAGTGTTCTATTTCTTAGTAAAGAGGCATAAAACTGTTTTCAATGGATTATTGCAAAGTCCGAAATCCGTACCCTAGTCCGTTCGGATCGCATTCTGTACCAGTTCGCAATGTTCAGATTCGTACCTACCAGTGACCAAGATCACCCGGTCGTCGGCATAACATACTGCTTTGTGCCCATCCGGAAAAGTCTTAGAGTGTTAAGGATCATCCATAATGAGCACCGACAATAAAGGTGATAAAATATCGCCTTGAGGGTGCCTCTCTGGACTATTTTTGCTCTGCTTACCCGCGCCCAGTTCGGCAAAGACAGTTCTTTTGTTCAACAAGTGTGCAATCCAGTGTTTTAGCGACCGCTTCACTCCATGTGTTGTTAGCGTTTCAGTGAACTTATATGAAGGACATTGTTAAAGGCAACTTCTACATCGATAAAAACAGCCAGCGTAGATTGTTTAAAGAGGAAACCTTTTTCAAAAAAGTGGATAACCTCTAATTCATGTAATACTAATTAAGTTTCTGTTTTCTCGATTTAATATGTATGTTCGCCTGAATTTATGAAAAACTACATACTTTTACTATCAAAATATATTAATATATGTGTAATATTGTTTTACTTTAGATGTCTACTTTTTTAATATATAACATGAATTTAATTGCACAGTTTCAATTTACACGATTTCAATTTACACGATTTGAATTTACACGGTTTCGGTTTACACAGTACTTTTGGAGAACGAATCCACCATGTAAATCAAGGTCAGGTGTATATCCGAAAAAATTCACTGGAAATAGTACATAATTCTGGTAATTATTAATTGCAATCATGAATTTAGGTATTCGAATGAATGCTTAAAATTTGTAAATATTTTTATTACATGTCTGAGATTAAAAGTTGAAAATACTCTGATCTACATACACCTTAATCCAAAGACATTTGTATACAACTTATGAATAGCTCACCATTACTAGAAATTTATGGCGAGTTAATTTACTAAATCATTTAAAGTCTTACTTTAAGCATTGCAATCATCTTGCTTTCATTCACTCAAGCAACCTTGCTGCCGTATAACTTGAATCAAACTGAAGCTAGCTGGGAAAATAAGTCATCAATATTCTATGAAGGTAGTCCATTTCTATCTCATCACAAATCATTTTTCACGAAAATACGTTATATGCACGTTCCTTAGAGACGTCGTCATTTCCATCATATGCATCTTATTTGAAGTATTCCTCAGATTCACCTCTGTAACACATGTGCGCTGTAATCATATAACACCTAATTCCGGGCATTTTACATATTTTATAACACCATCCCAATCTCTAGAGTAATATCGATTGAATTCCGTGGGCTTTTCAGTTTAGTGCACGTATACCCGAGTAAGTTCCTTGTGGGATTGAGAATTTTCGCCTCCGTTTCTACGTTTGCTTTTCGTTATCCGAATGTAAACTATTGCCACAGATATAAAAAAATTGAGAGATTTGGAAAATAAATTTTATGCATTTTAGTGTTCATCTCGGTGCATATCGATTTTTAACTGGAAACTCTTCACTTACAGCTACACCTTAATGCAGTATTTCAATTATTTCATTTTTCAAGGGGGGCCAAATTTTATAGTTAAATTTTTGTGTAAAGTGCCAAGGATCTGATCAAGAAAAAGAGTATTACTACCTTCCTCTTTGCTTATACACTGCACAGGTTGTTGCAAGTTTTCAATTTCACATACAATGCAATTAAGTTAAATTATGTTTATGCTCATATTTATATGAGGACTGTATTGAAGTATGCAAAATTGCAAGTGACATTTGACATAAATAGTTTCATCAACTTTGAATGAATGTTCTTCCATCATTCCCTGACGCAATTTCATTTCCTGATAACGTGCATTTACATCGAACTGTATACCCTGGTGCTTTGTGAGCATATGTACATACATACATACAATTTAGTCACGATATTAAATTAATTTTGTACCCACAATTTAACCAATATGTGTATAAAACAATTCAAATTTAATTCAATTATTTCCGGGAATTGTCCTGAAAATTTTATACTTTGTGTTATACTACAGGAAGTAGAGTGGCGGCATACTTATTTTCAGAGAGGAAGCAACCTACAAAAATGTAGAATCATTTTCTGGCTACAGGATTAAAGAACGTAACAAGTTGTTTTTATAAAAGTCATGGTATACAGAAGTAAAATGCATTACATGGCGTAATTTTGATCGGTTTTCATATGAAAAGCAACAACTAAAATACAAGGACAATTGCATAAGGTAGGAATAGATGTCGTCCAAAAAAAAAATTGACCTTCCACCCCAAATTTAAGTAAAAAAGTTTTAATTAACTGAGTTAGTTGAAAAAAATATATTTTTTATTTGATAAATTTTCGTTTATATAATTCAACTTAAAAAAATTATCCAAAATATTTTTATTCGAAAACTTAAGAAAATAAAAATTTATTTCAATGAATATTATTGTATGCATGTAATATATGTGTATAGGTTTTTCTCAGAATTTGAGTTTGGGACAAAACCGTTCCCAAAGCCGCGAAACAGCCTCTCTTATTACCACATCAGAGCAATAACTTAGTCTTAGCTTCCAACATTCTAAAATATTTGCAGCGTTCTTATGTAAAGCAATTGACATATAGGGGAACCTGTTGACGAATAGCGCACGTTATAAAATGGATCACTGATAACGTCTCCGTCTATTTTTTTTAGTATCTTCTACGAGGTAGTTTATTTTCAATTCTGGTCCGTTTGGTCCAGTTGTTGTTTGGACGTGAACATATTAGGACGTTATGTTAAGTGTTTTTTCGGTAAGAAAAGTAAAATTTTCTCCTTCAGCAATTTTAGTTATTAAAAACAAAGTTACAGAGCTTACTAAAGGGTTTTCCAATAAGAGGTGTTATTTTGATATTCAAAGACAAATGCCATTTTTTGAGATAAATCATCGGATCTTTATTTCATTGTAAAGAGGAAGGTATGCCGTTAATAATGAAAAATAACATCAGCCAAATGACCACCAGGACCACGTCTACAGGACCATATCCTTTTCATGAAATTTTCCATAACCAAATCGCAAAGTGGCTGCCCTATGTCCTCGATAGCCTCACAAATATCATCTTTGAGGTCTTGAATCGACGCTGGGCTGTTGGCTAAGACCTTCTCTTTCACGTGGCCCCAAAGGAAGAAGTCGCAAGGTGTTAAGTCACAAGATCTCGGTAGCGTCACCTCTTCGAGAGATAACACGGCCCGGAAACTTTTCCCGTAAAAGATCAATGGTTTCGTTGCTTGTATGGCACGTAGCGCCGTCTTGTTGAAAGTAAACGTTGTCCAGATCAATACCATCCAATTTCGGCCATAAAAAATCATTAATCATCTGTCGATAGCGCAATCCATTCACCGTAACTGTTGCTCCAGCCTCATTTTCGAAAAAGTAAGGTCCAATGACCCCGCGGGACCATGAATCGCACCAAACAGTTACACGTTGAGGATAGAGAGACTTTTCAACAATAACTCTTGGGTTTTCCGAGCCCCAGATGCGACAATTTGGTTGTTGACGAAGCCATCGAGTTGGAAATAGGCCTCATCACTCAAGATGAGTTTTCGATGGAATTCCGGATCATTTTCATGCATTTCAAGGACCCAATTAGCAAAGACTCGACGTTGTTGATGATCGGCCGGCTTGAGTTCTTGTGTTATCTGAACCCAAATCTTTATGCAAAATACGGTGTAATAACGTTTGTGGAATGCCTAATTCCAAAGAACGACGAGGAATGGACAAACCTGGGTTTTCTTCGACACTTTCGGCTAGAGCAGCAATATTCTCGGCTGTTCTTGAGCGACGTGCACGGGTTTTATTCTTCACATCACTAACTTGTCCCGACAGTTCGAATTTTTCTACCGATTTCTGTATTGCGTTCGGACAAGGTGCTTCACGACGACCCAAAAATGTTCGTGTTTTACGAACCGTCTCTTCCACATTTTCACCATTTTCATAGTGAATTTTAATAACTTCAATGCGTTGCTGAATCGTGCGTTGTTCCATTTTTATTAATGGTGTAGTTTCTACTTGTCAAATGTCAAAAAATGACAGCTCCAAAAGTGACATCTACCGAAATTGCGGGCTAATTAAAATAACACCTCTTATTGGAGGATTTAATTGTGATATGGCGCACAGTGGAGTGTTGAAGAGTGGAGCGTGCGCCACTCTTGGACATATTATATTTTGTGCCAATTTGAATAATATTTTTATTTATTTATTTATTTTAATTTCTTGATAGGCAAATATTTGTTAGTCACAGCATACTGGGTGGCAATAGATAGCCGCAAAATAGCCAAACTCACTAGCGGTGACATGAAAAATATTGCGCCAACAACGCTTAGGCGATATTTAAAGAAACAAAAGGATAACGAATTAAAGGAACTAAAGAAACATATTTTTGTTAAATAAGAATTTTGGTTTGAATTTCTGGTACAGTTTTCAATATTTTACATAAATTTTTGTTCGCGCCACTTTTGAACATGAGCTGCGCCACTCTAAAACAAGGGTATAGACGACTGGCGCATTTGAGTTAGGATTTTTTTTTGTATAGTTTTGTCGCGGTGTAATATATCTCTTTTATTTTATCAATAGTAAAAATTAAACATATTTTGCTACCACTCAATTAAAACAAAACTAGGAAATATAGAATAACACAAAAGTTATGGCTGGTACAAAAAAAAGTACGCAAATCGTGAAGAGGTTCCCTGACTACGTCCATAGAAATACACCGCAGAAAGTAGACTCATTTCTATATAGCGTTTTTGTTTTGTTTTTTTCAGTATAAGCACCAAGTACCCACTGAGAGCGAACTCTAAACAACAAATAAATAAGTGGGTTCGTCGAAATAAATGTTGTTAAATCAATTATTTGGCTTAATTAGTGTTAAAAAGTATTTTACCAAAGGCAATATATTCATAAATACTCAACAGAAGTTCGAAAGTTTTTATTCAAATCACATGTCAACTTCCCGCCAATGGGTTTTTAAATGTTGGCACCGACGTAGGAACTATTTTTGAAACAAAAAGTTGTACGCGAATGAAATAGCATTTCGAGCAGTCCATATATATAGGGTGTCCCATAAGTCGGCGTCAAGCTGGAATCGTGTGATAGATCAAACCATAATAGTTATCAGAAAAATATAAAAAAAGGCCTAAGTCATGTGTTTTTTAAATTATATTGTTTTCGTGAAAATGTACACCCTTTGATGGTTTTTTAGCTCCTGTTGCTACAAATCTTTACATTTTAAATTTTATTTTCTTACGTAATCCCAAATAGTGCTTTTGTAACCTGTTGCTTTAAATTCTAAGCCAACTGCTCCAGCTTGGGAGAAAGAAAATGTCACATCCTGCCGAACCAAGAATAAAAAATTAATACTTCACCCAACTTTAACTGACTGTACTGAAAAAAATGTACCACGTTTGACAAGTAACTTTAAAAGTTGACGCATTTATTAAGGATTCTGACGTGGAATAACACTTGCTACATTATTTCTTAAATTAGGTACGGGAAACCCAGTTTTGAAAAATGTCATTTTACCTACTAAAAATGATTCTAGTGTACCCAAAGCTTGCCGTCGGACCGTAAGTAAGTAAGTGTGCTGTGTTTGTATTCGTTTCGTCATGGCAGGAATGAAATCCTGCAATTTGAAAGAGGACATATTTTTAAAATTCAAACTGCTGTGTAAAATAAACAAATTTTTAGCACCCCCTTATTTTCATATAATATTTCTTAGCGTTGCCTTTGTATGACTGATATAATTTAGGCAACAATTACAATTTCATAAATATGAAATATCAGAAATGTTGAACTGATGCACAATAGGTAGTAGGCCCTCTTGTCCTCCCCATCCCAGATCATAGGTTTTACTGTCATTTAATTGCTTAACCCTAGAATATTAAACATGTGCAAAAAAAACAGTAATAATAAACATACGTCAATTTGACACCCTTTAATTCGAAACATTTTTATAGTGATATAAACAACAACATTGTTCCTTTTATTAATGAAAATTAATAATGTATAGAAAACAGTAAATTATGAAAAAAACTTTGTATTTTTGGGAACAATTTTTAATAGTATGTTCCCCAGATATTTTGTTAGAGTACTTTAAACAGACCATTGTTGAATTTCGTAAGATTTTCGAAGGGCAGAATGAACAATATGTCCTCTGATGCAGTTTTTGTTTTCTCAAAAATTTACCACAATAAATAAACTTGTTGAGAAAATTTAATACCCGCACTAAAGTAATGCTATTGCTAAACATACGTCATTTAGACTCCGTTATATAACGTGCAAGCAAACCAGGGTCTTCAATATTCCATCTACAGTCGCAGTAGCCTCATTAATGAAGGTACTGAGAAGTTGTGACAACTTTGACAAGTAGCATTGTTTTCTTTATTAAGGTCGTGGAGATATAAAATGCACATGTATGAGGAACGTGCTGTTTGAAAGGTTTTAGCATTGCGCATTATGGAAAAACAAACACGTTTCATGTTTAAAAATTTATGTAAAATAAACAACGCTTCTGGTGACGATAATTCTAACGCCTATTTATAGGTCAAAATGTTTACTTTTACGGAAAAATACGTAATTGTAATTATTTGAACAAAATTACGAAGTGTTTCTTCATTTTCCTAAACTCTACCCAATTCGCTGTGAAATGAGAGTAAAACTTGAAGTCTATTTCCCCTGCAAATCATGAATATAGTTTTCTAATGAATGACAACTTCAAATGCATAATAATTAAACTTATCAATTAAATGTAATAATTAAATAATAATTAATAATTACATTTCATTTGTTTGTTAGACTTTATAAAAACATTCATTTTAAAGTTTTGACCATAATTGACATTCTCTAATTTTGAAAAATAAAACAGAGTACTCCTCGAATTGCAGCGAAAGCTTTTTTTTCTTTCTCTTTTCGCTTCTAAACAACTTTTCATAATTACAGAATTATTTGAGGCAAAAAAAAGTGAAAATTATTGTTTTGTGAAGTCCAACAAACAAATGTGATGCAATTGAAAGACATTTAATTATTATATTAAAATCATACGTTTAGTTATTATGTATTTAAATTTTTCATTCAATACAAAATCATATTCGTTATTTTCAGAGGAAAGAAACTTCAAACTTAAAAAAGAACGTTCGTCTTGAGCGAAAGCTGTACTCTCATTACACAGCGAATTGGGTAGAGTTTAATAAAATGCAGAAACTCTTCGTAATTTTGTTCAAATAATTACAATTACGTTTTTTTTTTTTGTAAAGGTAAACATTTTGACCTATAAATAGCACGTTTCTCATACATATGCAAGTAAAGAAAAGTTTTAGGGCCACGGCCTGTAATAAAGAAGGCAATGCATGTAGGCAATGAAATAATGGCAATATTATTTGACAAGGAGTCAATTTGACTTACGTTTAGCATTCCAGGGTTAAACACACACACTATATTCGCACGATACCTTGCTTCCTTATTAGTTATTTATTCAGTGTTTGCACCTTAAACCACTATTCTATTATAAAATGACTTTTTGCCAAAAATGCATACTAAAAAATGACACAGCGGTGAGGATGCTTAATGCAAAGACCTTCCTAGCTCCTCACTAGAGTACTGCGGTAGTTAAACAAAGCGATTTACGGCGCAGAATGTTTTGTTTTTTTCCTCAATTTAATTTGTAAGATGACCCCCCTAGTTTCAATTCTAAATCCGCCACTGACAAGACTGCACTGTTGTATTACAAATTTTGGTAAAGCAAAATAGATTTAAAACTTACTTAGACACACAGCACGATCTAATAAATCATTAGTACTGCGTATTCATTAAAAGTCCTGTGACATGCGATATTCATAATTATGGCTCGAAATTAGATCATATTGATGTACACTAATGAATCGTTTTCTCCTTCATTAGAGCCCGCGTGAAAAAAAATGTACTAAAACTCAATGTATTTTGTAATGTAATATAAATATGGAGCTTCGCAGTGAATCTGTCGGTTTGAAAAATAAGAAGAAGAAGAAATTCAAAACACAATCTATATCATTAAAATCCTTTTAATGTAATGTTTTTTTATTTACAAATCGTTAAATTGTAAAATAAAATAAATAACTTCTACTGCGTACCATCAAAAGTATGTCAAAGTCACTTTGACAGTACAGCTTAATTAAAGAAATGGCTGTGTGTCTGCATTTACCTAATGAATCATTACTGATATTACTTAATTACTCATTAAGAGCACTGTAATATGTCTCAGGTAAAAAACACCTATCGCAAATATTATAGCACAAAAAAAAACACATTTTAAAAGGCTTTATGCGTCAAAATTTTACTTTTCTTAAATTTATTATTTATTTTTGAAAATAAAAAAAATGTGCACCAAACATAAGACACGACTTCAGAAAATAATAATTTCCTTTAATTGGTTTAAATAAAAATAAAACAACGATTACTCAACGTGAATATCGAACCCACGACCACCGAGTCTCACACTCTACCGACTGAGTTAACTTCACCGTGTTTTGAGCGATTGCAACTTGTAGATATTTATATTGAATTGTGTTTATCCTCACAAAAAAAAAAAAAAACTCACTAAGTTGAAATAACGTCTTTAAAAAGGGATAAGCTTTGGGTACTTGTCCAATCGTTTTTCAACAGAGCAGCTCTAGAGAAATTTGACGGAGTAATACCCTAGACAGAGTACAAGTGGGGGTCTCATTACAGTAAGCAGACGTAAGTTATTTTGAAAGTTCAAGCGACACACTACAAAGTAAAGTGGCATTTGGTCCGTAAAAGGTATGTAATGCGTCTTCTAAATATGAATTTAAAGAAAGTTAATATCTTTACTAAAATTAAAAAAGAAACAAACATTTTAAATATCAATGTATTTGAGAAGTTTAAAGGTGCTTAGACTTGTGCTTAAGAATGGTTTAAAATCTCGCCCGATTTTTTCAATTGAAATCCCGCCCGATTTTTTCAATTGTAAGTAATTTTGATTGAGTTCTATTCTCAGAAGAAAATATTTTACAGTTACATATTATTGAGCTTGTAAGAAATAGACGTATGAAAACAATATATTTGTCTGAATTTTTTTGTCAATTGAAATCACTGACATATACATATATAAATGGACTGGTTGATCTCCTGTTTCATGTGGCACCAGTTTTGATTTCAAAAAGTATGCTCTCACTGTCAAGGCTACCAACTGTCGTAAACTGCCGTTATATTTAAATTATTTGGGAATTTACGTATATGCATGTCAGTTGGATTTACCGAATTTACCACAAACGTATTTGGGATCATTGGTATCGTTAAATTTTAATTATGAGTCGAAGGAAGTGTTTTTTACAAGGAATTTCTCGTTCCTAATCGTTACAGTTCAGTGGGAAAGTATGCTCTCACGGAAAGAGACAGGAATATGAAAGTGGTGCCATTTGCTTTCATGCATTTTTGATTCAACAAGCAGTCGTACTGTGTGCAAAATTGGTTACAGTTCAGTGTACATTTTGAGCTTGAAAGAGACAAATAGATTTTAGCTAAAATTTGTGCCATTTTTAACTATAAGAATTAGATAGGATGGCTCTCTTATTATATGTCAGTGATAAGAATACATAACGGGTTTTCCAATAAGAGGTGTTATTTTAATTAGCCCGCTATTTCGGTAGATGTCACTTTTGGATCTGTCATTTTTGACATTTGACAAGTCGAAACTACGCCATTAATAAAAATGGAACGACACACGATTCAACGACGCATTGAAATTATTAAAATTCACTATAAAAATGGTGAAAATGTGGCAGAGACGGTTCGTAAAACCCGAACATTTTTGGGTCGTCGTGAAGCACCTTGTCGGACCGCAATACAGAAATTGGGAGAAAAATTCGAGCTGTCAGGACAAATTAGTGATATGAAGAATAAAGCCCGTGTACGTTGCTCAAGAACAGCCGAGAATATTGCTGCTGTAGCCGAAAGTGTCGAACAAAACCCAGGTTTGTCCATTCCTCGTCGTTCTTTGGAATTAGGCATTCCACAAACGTCATTACACCGTATTTTGCATAAAAATTTGGGTCTTAAGGTTTATAAAGTTCAGTTAACACAAGAACTCAAGCCGGCCGATCATCAACAACGTCGAGTCTTTGCTGATTGGGTCCTTGAAATGCATGAAAAAGATCCGGAATTCCATCGAAAACTCATTTTTCCATCTCGATGGCATCTGGGGCTCGGAAAACTCAAGAGTTATTGTTGAAAAGCCTCTCTATCCTCAACGTGTGACTGTTTGGTGCGGTTTATGGTCCCGCGGGGTCATTGGACCTTACTTTTCGAAAATGAGGCTGGAGCAACAGTTACATTGAATGGATTGCGCTATCGACAGATGATTAATTATTTTTTATGGCCGGAATTGGATGGTATTGATCTGGACAACGTTTGCTTTCAACAAGACGGCGCTACGTGCCATACAAGCAACGAAACCATTGATCTTTTACGGGAAAAGTTTCCGGACCGTGTTATCTCTCGAAGACGTGATCACAATTGGACACCGAGATCTTGTGACTTAATACCTTGCGACTTCTTCCTTTGGGACCACGTGAAAGAGAAGATCTACGCCAATAGCCCAGTGTCGATTCAAGACATCAAAGATAGAATTCGTGAGGCTATCGAGGACATAGGGCAGCCACTTTGCGATTTGGTTATGGAAAATTTCATGAAAAGGATATGGTCCTGTAGGCGTGGTCCTGGTGGTCATTTGGTGTTATTTTCCATTCTTAACGGCACACCTTCCTCTTTATAATGAAATAAAGATCCGATCATTTATCTAAAAAAATCGTATTTTGCTTTGAATATCAAAATAACACCTCTTATTGGAAAACCCTGTATATCAGAGTCATGGTATCCCATGCTATTCAGGGAGGTAAAACGAAAAATCAAGATGGAACAGTTAATCAAAAAATAAATGGACTAAAAGCATGTACTTACTACGTAGGTACTTTGTAGAAAAAGGATAAAAGCTTGTAACGAACGAGATAAACAAACATTCTTGGGAAACAAACAACTGTCACTGCTGGTGAAATACCGTCTATTATCGCATACGCATAGTAGCGCTAGCAAAGAAATGCGATATGTCTCTAATCTTTAGATAATGAAGATGTATGATAAATTTATATAAAATCATGCTAAAGTTTTCATACAAAATTTACGGGGATCTATTTAGGGAAAACCTTAGTTTGAGACTTGGCGCACGCAGAAACCCATTTGTACCTTTGAAAAACTGAATATGAAAATAAGTCTTAGAAAAAACAGCGATTTTGTATTAATTTTTTATTTTTATGTTTATTGTAAATTCTAAGTTTAGTTTACTTGAGTGTCCTCCATGAAAGCTATAACAAGAAGACGGTTTAGAGTATATACCCATTTCTTTTCAAAATCCAGTATTTTAGCATCATTTATTGGTTTATTTTAATAATGCAATATTTCACTCAAAGGTTAATCGGTTTGAACTTTAAATTGTCTGGATAAGGATCTCTTGGATCTCAATTAAAATTTTTGTACATATTCGCTTACCTTATGAATATGCTAATAAGGAAAAATGGTATATATGTATTTAATATGGAGATTCTGATCACAGCAAGTAGTAGTTATACTTTCAAGTATTTTCTAGTATTTACTTAGTATTTTATGCCAGATAAAAGTCAGTACCTACACTCGCATTATTTTTTTAGTAACTAAATGAAGCGATTTGTAATTTAAACTCTTATATATTTAATTATAAATATATTTTTGTAATGTACGACTATAATTTAAACAGATGAGATTTATACTAAATACATAATAAATTTATCTAGACACTTCACTTCACTTCACTGTAAATATAACAAATTCAGAGGTAAACTTAAATATATATTTTAGTTAACCATTTAAGCCTATTTATCTGTACTAAGTAGACTTAGCAGCTAATTCTCGTTTTCGAACGGACGTGCACTCATACTAATTAACTCGCAATTTATTAGGAATCAAACTGGGAATAGTCCACATTTTGTGGTCAAAAGTCAACATTTTTTTTTTTTTTATATTATTAAGCCAAGCTCACGAGATACTCAATGATAAAAAGCTCAGCATGGTAGGAAGGAGATAGGGAAAGTATTAGGGAATATGAGGAAAGTCACGGAGATGCCGATGTACACATGTCACTCTTGAATCCTCGTAGATTGTAAGGCCGAGGGAAAACAGACGATGATAGATTGTTCCACATTCACACATTTCGGGATAAAAAAGTATCATGGAATTTTACTGTAAGGTCGAAAGTATTTTTAATAGTGAGGGGATGTGCGCGGCTTGCAGAGCCACTATTGCATGCAAGAATTAATCTACAATGGATCAGGCTAGATATTTCGTCAGAACATTGGCTAAAGATTTCCAAAATTGCGGCGATGCTCGAATGAGTCGATATTGCAAGCTATTGACAAATCGCCAATGAGCTTAAAGGCTCTCTAAGCTAAGGCTGTATGCCCAGCCCCAATTACAGATATGAGAATTGTATTCCATTCTAGGTCATATGCTCGTACGGGACTTGTAGAGCTGCGCTAGATTTGATGGTCTGAAATATTTCTTACAATATTTAAGAAATTCAAAACATGTCGATGCTTCTTTGGCAACAGAGAAGATGTAGTCTGTTCAGCTTAATTTACTGGAAATGTTAATGCCAACAATGCATAGTGACGGTGAATCTGAAATTAAAGCTCCATCAAATGAAATGGGATTGCTTAAATGGTGATCTTGTTTTAAAGAAATGAAAGAGCTTTGAGTCTTATGTAGATGCATTGAATTCGACGTGATTCACAAGCATGGATAATATCAAGATCGTTATTCAATAATCCAATCATGCAATCTCGTTTGACATATGTGATATTCCCTCTGCAGTCCGCAAGAGTATCAAAGAAGTAAGCGAAAGGTGAGATTAAGATGTAACGCCATCTAATACAACACGATTTGTGCGACGAGATAGAAAACTTTGAATCCATTATAGAAGAGGAGGAGAGAGACCAAGTGCTTTAAGCTTGGCTAAAAGAGAAGGATTCCAGATTCTATTAAAGCTCTTTGAAATATCCAGAGCAACGATTTTCTACTCCGTAAGAAAAGTCAGCAAGTCTTAGATGAGCGTCTAGTCTGGAAGAATCGAAGTGATGGCAATATGTCGATAACTTGAAGGATCGTTATCCTCTCGTTCTTTGGAAATAGGCTTAACGTGAGCTGCTTTCTAAGCAGTTGGAATGTTGTCTACCGCAAAAAGCAAGGACTAGGTCTCTAGTTGTTATAAAGATAAAAATATTTTAGTCTTTGCGATATTATCGTAAACGTTTTCCCTGATTATATTATGTATGCATATTAAATAAGAAAAGTCACAACTTTTTGAAACCTCCCAATCTCTACGTGAAGCATCAACCTTTTAGCAGACTGAAAAAACTTGCAAGCAAGGTGAGCTAGAAAATTCAGTTAGAGATTCCAGCCAATAACTCTACTAGTTGGAGGTCTCGGTAGCTCGGTTGGTAAGCGCACTGGCTAGCATCCCAAGTGCTTCTCCTATTTAGAAGGGTAGCACAATAGGTCGAATTGACCTTCAGTTTTGAGATCTTTTGCCCGCCAAAAACTCCAGCTAGTACTTTAAAGCGAAAGCAGCCAGAAACTGTCTTTACTTCACTGTAAAGTGCTGTAAAGTGTACCTACCTTAAATTTAGTGTAGTTTTAGTAAATTTCAATTATGAAAGAATTTTATGTTGCTCGTTATTTTCAGCTGTGTAGGTACAATTTCGAATTAATGACCTTTTTTTCATAATCATGAACTTTATTGCTATAAAAACAGAATATCTCCCATAATTACGATTCATATGAACTAAATCATAATGACAATCACAATTTAAAAGAGAATCCAAACTGGACACAAAAACATAGAAATCAAAACACCACCTGTATTAAGAAAAGAAAAAAAGCAGGACTAAATGGAATAAAGGGTTGATACTAAGTTTTTCGTTCCCGTTATCAGAGATAAACTTATCAATGTGTGCGGATTACCTGCAACACCTACTACCTAAGTGCCCTGTAATATTTTTTTTTGTGAATTCTAAACCGGACGTCCTTCTCACACCTATGCTTTTCAATATTGTCAAGTTAAGCAGATATTTCATAAACCATACAAAATATATATAAATGTATGTATACATCGAAAAATTTAATCATGTTATGTATTTAGCCTTCCAACACATTTACCGATCCTTCCTTTCTATTCGTCCATCGTCCCATTTTATCATACAGAGAGTATATTTTCATCCATTCAGAAATCCCATCATTTCCAATAATTTTTTTATCTAAAAAAGAACCAAAATAAACCCTTCCATCGGTTTACAACTGGGAATACAAATACAAATGTCATAGCCCAAACGTGAAGATAAGTATTTAGCAGAATCAAAAACCTCTGAAACTCGTGATGACTCTTTATTTATATAAATAATGTGAAATCGAGGCTTCTTCACTAATGGAAATGAAATTAATTGGTGAATCGGTCAAGTTACGGGAGGTAGCTTCCAAAAAACCTTTACTTGTAAACGTAGTTGACATCAAACTAATGAAAAATACACACATACATTAATAAATCTTATAATAATGCTTATCATTTACACTAATCACGCTCTTGGTTCTACAGGATACAAAAAACTGTAATTTTTATATATTAATCGCTGACAAAGCTTGACTTCCTTTTATCCTTCCGAAACCTTGACCTCTTAAAAATTCATCAAATTCAGCAATTTGTTATCTACGCATCGTAGTATATTTGGCCTTAATTTAGTTGGGGATTTTTGGGACAAAAAAAAAACAAAAACCCTCAGAAGGGTACATGCGGGAGGATGAAAGATTATTTCTGATGCTATACTAATTTAGTAAAATTTTCATGTAAATATTGTGCCCAGGACAGCTGGTGCTACCAGAAACTCAAGCAACTGGCATTATGTTATGTTTAACTTGTATAGGTACATATGATATGTATATATTCGTACATTTGCCAAGGTACCTCTGGACTTGGTTAGTTGGTTTATAACAGAACGAATTATAAAAATCAAATTGCTAATCTATATCCCGTCCTTTTCTTATGCCGTACTACTTTTCTTTTACGTTTCGATATTCCTGGTTGAACATAAAGCTAATTTTTCCCGAAATTGATTTTCTCCAAACAATGAATTGGGTTTTATGTACTTTCCTGGAAAAGGCACCCTCTCTCTGGTTGGAAATTGAATGCCCTCCCCTTTTCTTTCAAAAGTGATGGACTAGGCTCTTTGGGTTAAAATCCCCTAACTTTAGAAAGCCCAGAATTAAGTTACGAAATCCTAAATAATTGATGGCCGACAAAAGTTAGTTGACAAGAAGCTCGTTGGGACCAAGGGGGGCAAATGAAGACAGAGCTGAATTTCTGAACATTCATTGTAATTGAATAGGTCCTTCAGCTCCGGCTGTTGGTATAGCATTGAATAAGAAATCTTAACTCTAACAAGTCAGTGTCGCCATTCTGTCATACCACCCCTCAGATATTTTCATCCCGCATGTAAATTAATTTAGGTCGTGTACCAATCCACAATCTAATGTTGTTAATGGTTCTCTCCCTTCAACAATATTTTAAATTTGTCATGACAAATTTATCTTCCAAAAATGAATTATTACTAAAAGCCGCGCAGATCTTGGTATACATAAAGAGCCAATTCTTTATGCGACTAATATACAATCGGAACAGAAAAGTTATTACGAAACACATAGACTGGAGTTCGAGCGTATGTTTTACGTTAAATGAAATAAAATTTCGAATCAGGATATGAGTGACCTATTTTCCCCAAATTATGTATTGTTTAAAAATTACGAAAAACTAGGCTATGCAAACCATTAATTAAAAACACTAATTGCTTCAGTTATTTTGAATTGAAAAATAGATTAATAGAAGATCTAGCCTACTAAAATAGAGCTTTATAGATAATTTCTTTACCATTCACGTTGAAGATACTTTTCAGGAAATTTTAGTAGAAATGGGCGTAAGTTACAAGCAAATTTATCTAGTCGCAATTGAGTTAGCAGAAATAAATTACTCGTCCTAAAGTTTAATCGTAACACATTTATAGAAATTCTATGAAAATCGATGGTAGTCTTACTGTGAGAACTCGTCAGTTAGTTAGAAATCTCAATCTAATAAATTAGGAAATATTCAAGTAATTGTCGAATTTTCGAATCATAAAAAATTGTCATGACCCAAGAATTTTTCAACAATTCTCATAGATTTTCTAACAGATTTGTGATGACATTATTTTTATGAAAAAATAAAAATTTACAAATTAGTGATTTTTTCAAAATTTTGTGGTAAATTTTGACAGATAATTGAGCGTACATTGAAATGTACATAAATTACCTGCTCATTTAACCAAAAATGCATGAGAGCAAATGGCGCCACTTCGACGCGGATCTATCATTGTAGTTATGGGGGGTAGGGAGGAAAAAAAACATCAAAAGGGGCACCATTTGACCAGCGCCATACGTCGGTCGCTTAGTTTACCCACCGCAGACCTGTAGTATATGGTATTAAGGATGATGTGTCATTTTTTACAAAAAGTCATTTTTTAATAGTTTAGCCCGGTGCAAACTGCAGGTCCAATTTTTTGTGTCAAAAATCTTTCTTGGGTCGGTGCCAACATTGAAAAAACTATTGGCGGGAAGTTGAAAAGAGATTTTAAAAAAACTTTTCGATTTTTCTGTTGAGTATTTATGAATATATTGATTTTGTTAAAACACTTTTTATCACTAATTAACCCAAATAATCGATTTAAAAACATTTATTTTGACGAACCCATTTATTTATTTGTTGTTTACAGTTCTCTATCAGTTGGTACTTGGTGCTTAGACTGAAAGAAAACGCTATAAAGAAGTGCGTTCACTTTCTACAGTGTATTTCTGTGGACGTAATTAGTTTTTACTTAAGAACGCTACAAACATTTTAGAATGTTAGGAGTTAGGAAGGACTAAGTTAGTGCTCCTGTTTGGTAGTGAGATGGTCTGTTAGGTGGCGCAATATTATATACAATTTGGAAAAACGTCTAGGAATCAGTACTTATTAACCATATGAAATGATGGATGATGAAAATGGTAAGAACTGATAATTGATAGCATAATAATTTAGGTAACCTAAATAAATAATATGCAGGTGATGGAGACGTTCTTGATTATAATAAAAGTCATGTATGTGAAGATAATATAAATGAAGACACATCGAATTCTGTTTTACATACAGTTATATCCAAATTTTCTTAAAAGGTTGGAATGAGACGAAAAACAATATAGATGTAGGTAAATCCATACATAAGGGAAAGATTGAATTAAAAAAAAAAAATATTTTAATAATTACAACAATACTCCGTAAAAAGATATAATATGATGTACTTTTTTTGACTAATTATGTATCAAAACTTTTTTCATGTCCACTTCATTGAATAAATTAATATGCCGTAGTTCGAATTTTGTAAAACTTCACATATATTACTTATTGGCTATAACATAGCTGTTTACAAAATTTGAATGTTCTCTGTCGCTTATTTTAGTTTTATTGTCAAAGTATAAAACAAAATGAAGCAAACTGTAAAAAAACATCAGAAATACATAATAAAAAATACAATCCAAATTCAAAATTCAAAATTTGTGTAATTTTGCAGCCTACTGTGGAATATTTCACAACACTTGATATGAAGTGGAAGTGCAATTTCCTGCTTCAGAACATGCGCTGCATTTGAAAATCGTCTGACTCTTACAAACAAGGCATCGTTTTCTTTTGTTGTCGTCGATTTTTATTAGTTCATGTTTTCCGCCCAACTATCTGTCTGTTGCTAAAAGGGCCAATGATGTTTGCCGATATTATCTCTGGTTAGATGTTTCATAAGAATTATCAGCATAGTCTGAATAAAGCGGTGAAGTGAAAATTGCGATTGTTAAGGCTCGCCTAAACTCTAAAAGAGGTGTGGGTTTTACGCATGACTTTTTGTGTAAGCACCAAGCATTTGTCACGGCCATGTCAAGGTAATTCGAAAACAGCGACCACCACCACTTCTTTCCCTTGATTCGTATCCTGTATTGGGGTAGAAGAAATTATCAAATAAGTCAACTCCCCTTTACTTTTATATAGAAATTGGTATGCTGTGAAAAACGCTTTGCATCATCTACAGGGTCAAGCGCATCGCAATTAGATAAAAAAGTTACTACAGAATTATCATTCCATCTGAGGGCAATATACTGGTTAGAAAAATCACAAAATAATTCACAATGTCCCCTTTGATTTTTCTTGAAGTCCTTTGGAATAGTCAACAGGTATTTTGCTGTTCTATTATCCTTTACTGTACCCGTATCAAAAACACTGATCTTTATTTTTGTAACGAGTTCTCTGACCTTGAAAAATTTGTCATTATCATTTTCATTGTTATTTGCTAAGTGCAAATTCCATTTGATTTTGTAATATAGATTACTTTTTGTTTTGAAATCGTAATCCGGGGTTGTCGACCAGTACAATTGCTCTTGTCAAGTGGTGGCCCGAAAAGAACAATATACCAAGAAACCTTCTTTTGCTAACCATATGTATTTGACTGCTATACTATGATGCTGTAAATCGATTCGCCAAAGAACTTTTCAAATAATTATTATTTGGAAAAGAATTCGGAATATATTGTGTCCAGTCCATACTTTCCCATTTTATTTTCGCAGTCTAGCAGAATCTCGCAGAAGAGGGCTACGATGCAAGTGAAGCTACGGAAACTTCATCTTCTTCTTAAAATTCAGACAAGATTCCTTCCACATCTAGTGTACCAACAACTTCTGCCGGAAAAATTTCCTCATTTTCCTCATGTGATATTTCATTTTCATCAAGAAATTAAACATCGCATACATCACCATCTACCTTCATCGATCCATTGGTCAATTTCGTCAAGAACTTCTGTAAGTGTCAAGAATCCTCTTTGTATCTAAAGCAACTATATACATATATGTAAATGCATGGATATGTCTTCCTTTTATATTTCACTCACAATAATTCACTTTCTCCAATTCTGTCATATACTATGTCGAAGATACTTCCAGTGCTTGGTTCATTCCGTTAAGCAATTTCTTTGCATGGGTTATTGTTTCATTGAACTTTCCAAATAAAATAGATTTAGGTACTTGCAAAAGCAATTTCAGAACACTTATTTTTAAATCACTCAAAATTTTATTGTTTCAAGACTGTGCACTTGAAATTCACACACGCCTGCTCAACTATGTCACAAAGAATCTGTCAGTTCTTGACAATTGTCATTTTTGGCAATAACTTTGACGATTCTTCAAAATTTGACAAAGACAAAATAGTTGGAATTATTTCGACAATTTGTCAAAATTCAATAATGACAAAGTAGTTATGATTATTTTGACTTTTTTGTCATTATAACTAATTAGCAATTACCTCATCTGTCAAAGTTTTGTTAAATTTAGATTTATCAAACAAGAGCACCAACTTTGTAATAAAGAGTTTTCCAATAAGAGGTGTTATTTCAATTAGCCCGCTATTTCGGTAGATGTCACTTTTGGAGCTGTAATTTTTTTTTTGACAAGTAGAAACTACGCCATTAATAAAAATGGAACGATACACGATTCAACAATGCATTGAAATTATTAAAATTCACTATAAAAATGGTGAAAATGTGGCAGAGACGGTTCGTAAAACTCGAACATTTTTGGGTCATCGTGAAGCACCTTGTCGGACCGCAATACAGAAATTGGTAGCAAAATTCGAGCTGTCGGGACAAGTTAGTGATGTGAAGAATAAAACCCGTGCATGTCGCTCAAGAACAGCCGAGAATAGTGCTGCTGTAGCTGAAAGTGTTGAAGAAAACCCAGGTTTGTCCATTCCTCGTCGTTCTTTGGAATTAGGCATTCCACAAACGTCATTACACCGTATTTTGCATAAAGATTTGGGTCAAAGTTCAGTTAACACAAGAACTCAAGCCGGACGATCATCAACAACGTCGAGTCTTTGCTGATTGGGTCCTTGAAATGCATGAATATGATCCGGAATTCCATCGAAAACTCATCTTGAGTGATGAGGCCCATTTCCACCTCGATGGCTTCGTCAACAAGCAAAATTGTCGCATCTGGGGCTCGGAAAACCCAAGAGTTATTGTTGAAAAGCCTCTCTATCCTCAACGTGTGACTGTTTGGTGCGGTTTATGGTCCCGCGGGGTCAGTGGACCTTACTTTTTCGAAAATAAGGCTGGAGCAACAGTTACGGTGAATGGATTGCGCTATCGACAGATGATTAACGATTTTTTATGGCCGGAATTGGATGGTATTGATCTGGACAACGTTTACTTTCAACAAGATGGCGCTACGTGCCATACAAGCAACGAAACCATTGATCTTTTACGGGAAAAGTTTCCGGACCGTGTTATCTCTCGAAGAGGTGATCACAATTGGCCACCGAGATCTTCTGACTTAACACCTTGCGACTTCTTCCTTTGGGCCACGTGAAAGAGAAGGTCTACGCCAACAGCCCAGCGTCGATTCAAGACCTCAAAGATGGAATTCGCGAGGCTATCGAGGACATACGGCAGCCACTGTGCGATTTGGTTATGGAAAATTTCATGAAAAGGATATGGTTGAATATCAAAATAACACCTCTTTTTGGAAGACCCGTTATATTGTCACTTGTCAATTTTTATGAAATAAGGTCCAACTAATATGCAATAAAATATAGTCGGATGTGGAACCTTGAAACTCTTGATGAAGAAAAACCCCCGTCAACTAAGAGGAGAACGAGGGAATAGACGAACAACGTGGATAGTATAAAATAATACATTTGAATAAAATGTGATAAGAGATTCCCATGGTTCATATGATACCTTAGAACATATGGTGTGAATAAAGTCTTTCTTGCCCTCCTTCAAGAAATTCCAACTTTAATGGTTTCTAATTAAATGAAAATCTAAGCATAAAAATAAATGTACACGTGACGACGCAGCATTGGAATCCATGAGCATTTTCTACATAAATTTTTCTTAAGACCATGAAGAAGCTTGTTAATATGGCCTTGAAAGTGCTGTGTTTATCCGATCACCAATGATGCCTTGGTCATAAAGTGATATATCAAGGCATCCTCTACTAATACTTTTTTCGAAATATTTGTAGATCCTTCGACAAGCAACTGCTGGGTTATTCGACGTATTACAGAAGCTTTTACGAGTATGTAGGGTGCCTTAATTGGGGTAATTAACATTTAACATCGTGAAAGCTGGGGTCAAGTAAAAAAATAAAATCTTGGAGGAAGCAGGTGTTAGGGGGTGGTATCAATGCGTTATTGAGGAGTAGGCACGAATAATTATTTGATATTCTGAATGGTATTCCATTCGATTTATGTATGATGATTTAAAAAATTTCAAAACCAATTTTTTTTAACTAAAAGTTTTTTTTAAACACCTCTTCAATAACAGGTTTTTTATATTAAATTTGAGAAACTCAGAGCTTTCGCCTTAAAATTATCTGCAGGTAGAACAAAACCCTTTTGAGTGCTTACCAGTTTTTCTTAAAAATTTCCAGCGAACATTTTTTAACGAATAAATACAAAGAAGAAAATTGCCCACCCTTAGGCAAATGCCCAAACTACGTTCGCAATTAACACAGAATCAAAGATCATCTATTAATCATAGGTGTATCAGGCAGAGCCAGGTGCCAGGTATATATGGCCTCGCTCCTATTTTACTCAATCTGAGTTTCTCTACCACAGTTCGAGCTTTTTCATGTTACAGTCTACTGAGCAAGGCACTAATATGACTCCAATCCATTACTCCTGTACTGATTAGATGTACATATACATAGGCATGAATTGCAGGCAGGAGTTGGTAGGAATAATTTGTGCTACACTGGATTGTTGTTGGAAGGGAGTAGTATGAAGAATAATTTGAATTTTTGCATCTTGCTTGTTTGCTCTTTTTTTGTTTTTTTCTTGCATTATTTGTGTACGTATGTTCAACGTACATCTTTTAATTTTAGATACATGATAATGTTCTGTGAAGTTGAGTGTTGAGTACACATTTACAAAATAATTCCTTGAGGAACTTAATAATGAAATTTCATCGAAATTGATTCATATTATATGACAATACAAGAAGTCATAACCGAGTCAATCAGAGCGCCCCATCCTGCAAAGAAATAAAATAAGCTATAACTAAACACAAGAACAACAAAGCAGAAGGTGCCAATGGAATTTTATCAGATATATTGAAAGCAGAAACTCCATAGTTTATCCCTTAGGAAATATGGACAAACGAAAACATGGCGTAATCCTAAAAGAAGTGGGATCTAATAGAATGTATCAATTGGCGCGGGATTCAGCCACTTAGCTCGGTAAACAAAGTACGTACTAACTCTGATAATTCTCTCCAGAAATGAAAGTAGAATTTAGAAAAATATGCGAGCAGAGATAATTGTACAACAATCGTCCGAATAGAATTATTCCCTGTATATTCATTGAGTTTCAAAGAGCATTCGAAAAATTAAATCATTAAAAATTATGGAAGGAACTTCCAGAAAAAATAATATTCCAAAGCACATCACAATAATATCAGATCAAGAATATTCCACCATGCGAAGCTGATTGATCCACTAAATCTCTTTGCAAGTGTAAAACTGGGATGCCCATTCTACATATTCATCGCCATACCGAAACAAGTGATGAAAAAGCAAATTCAGTTCAAACTAAAGGAAACAGATGGACGTTACTAAGTCGACTAGAAGAAGTCCAGGCCATATTCTCATATGCAATCATCTGATTGAGGCATTAGAATGGAATCCTAAATCATACCGAGGGGGAGACGTGGGAGGACCCAAAATTACATAAAAAACAAAATAAATAAAGAAAATGGACGAGAGTGGCAAGACATTGACAGAAATCAAGAGAATTTCCCAGAACATTCTAATATGGAGAAGATATGTAGAGATTCTATTCTCTAAAGATTTGATTAAAGTGGGCTTCATTCAAAAATTACAATCTTTTACAGTAAAAGCAATTTTTAAAAGATTTGGAAATATAATATTAGTTTGAGTGGTTATGGACGTCCTATAATTTTTCTTAATATAGTCATCATGGTACCCTTATTGAAAAAATTTGGCCTTTTGACCTCTCTCTATAAGAGTTCCCCAAAAACTACCAAAAAGGGGAGTTTGAATTGTGATATCAGACATTAAAATCAGAATTCAAAAAATTGATGCTCCTTTACTTTTCGGTGCCATAGAACGTTTAATGAGATGTGATGAATCTGCTTTCCCAAAAATCTGGCGGTTGTTATAATTACTCGCAACATTGCCAGTGTCAACAAAATCAAACGGGGGAACCTTTTCTACAAAGGACTAAAATATATCTTCAAAGCACGATTGGGAGCAGACCTATGATATTAAGTATATATTGGTTTTAAGACTGCACTCAATACATCAAAATCGCCTTAATTTACTGGTAGGCTGAAGGCTTAAACACAATTGTGAGAAGTAGAGCGGCCAACGGAAGTCCGCTGTCAAAACAGACTACTGACATATATAAAATGGACTTCTGACACAAGCGAAATTGCTTACATTATTTTACGTTATTATTGGATTACTTTCGAATCTATAGTTCCCTCTTTTTGGTTTAACTAATTTATTCCGCTGAACTTCAAATAATAAGTTCTATATAAAATCGACAATAGTTCAGTTTAAGTTCAGTGGTTTTCCAACAGAAATAGATGGCAATACAGGTAGACAAAAATTGCTTAATTTTATTTAAAAATGAAGTTTAAAAAATATTAGATGCTCCTGCAACAAAGAATAGAAATAATTTCGAATGCATCTGTAATTTGTTGAACTTTTAATATGAATATTAAAGTTAAATTAAAACGTAAAATTAAGATAATTGTTACACCCCTGCCACCAAAAGTTGACCTATATGAAATAGAAAATCAGGCAGTCCATGTTATATATGTCAGTGAAATAGACAGTCGAAAAATTGCAAGGAACTGTTACGAGCGGCGATTGTGAAAACGAAGATGCTGCTGGCTATATTTTTTATAAATATCTTGACGATTTTTCTATTCTTTGATGCTGTTATCGTCTGAAACGCACCCACTATTCAGTATTTACCTCAGGGGTCACCCTGTTCCTGTGCAGGGTAGACAACATATATATGATAAGAAGACGAAGACGATTTTTTTAAAAGAAAAAAAGCTCTGAGGTCGAACTGGTGCACATCGACTCCCTATAGTACTACAAGCAAATATTATTATTGTAGTGAAATAATATACCCCCTAATCCATCCAAAAGGAACATAGCCTACATACATCTGATTGTTTTTTCTTTGAAAATAATTGGAGTAATTATCTGGTGTTTTCTACAAAAATGTTGCGACAAAATAATGATCCAGGTAGCAGCTATGTTGGGAGAAGGGTAAATAAAAAGGACAGTTCTTCTCGTCTCGTATCTGGAAACACGATATATATAGAGCACTCGTTATGAAACGCATTATAAGTGTATTTTTGAAAGTCAGTTCGTCTTCACTAGTAAAAATGGGCAGTGGAGAGCAATTAATCGAGACAGAAAGAAAATTTATTTTAAATTAAAAAAAGAAAAGTAACGTATTTATCATATCCCAAATATTTGTCCTGTAGGGTGAGTCTGTGCTCTTTGTCGTTCTATTTAGTCATGAATTTTGACATATTTTGTCGACTTAATATCCGATAAATTCCCAGAGGTTGTGACAAAAATTGTACACTGTTAAATGGAAATTCTACACCTAATTAGAGCATTACAATTGCTTAAATACGAAAAAATCAGTAGAAAAGTTCATTTCATTTAGTCGATTATTTTGACATTCAAGTTCGACAAAACCCACAGAATCACCCTCCTGGTCGTCCTCGTACTGAAACCTCACGAGAGGAGCGAGCAATTCTGACAGAGGCGTCAAGGTAGTATACGCTTACAACTAAATACATTGCAACCAGAGTTGATGTGTTAAAAAACTAAAGGAATGTCTAGCAACTTTTGCAAAAGAGTAAAAACATCCAATGGAAAAACTGAAAAGAAAGCCAGCTTTAACAGCAAAACATAAAGTGCAACGTTTAAAGTCTTCTCATGTACATCTCAGGTGGATAAAACGATGGAGGAAATCAATTTTTACCGATGAAAAGAGGTTTAATGTGGAAGGACTAGATTGGTTGTCGTATCATTTGCAGGAGAACGGAGTTCTTTCAGAAGGCGTGAGAAATGGGAGGAGAAGGAATATTGATTTGGGCAGGAATAGGCTACAAAGGGAAGACGAATTTACGATTAATTTCTGGAAAAATGGAAAACAATTACAAAATACAACTAATCGGCGCAGAAATAAGGAGCCAAGGAAACAAGATAGCAGAAGAGAATTTAATTTTTCAACAAGATAATTCTACAATTCATACCAGGAGGGTGAAAGATTATCTTCAAGAAAATTATATAGAACTTCTGAAATGGTCATCAAGATTTCCAAATCTTAATATTATCGAAAATATTTGGGGACATCTTGCAAGAATAGTTCATCAAGGCAACAAGCAATTCTCCACTATAAATGAATTGAAAAATTATGTTCAAGAGGCTTGGAATTTGATTCCTAGAAAATACTTAAAATTGTTGTTTAAATCTCTTCCAAAATGAATGGCAGAGGCTTTATTGTTATAATTGCCGATATACACAAGACTTCACGTGTCAATCCCTGTTCAGTCCTCACATAGGTATATAATACTCCTGCTGCCTAAATAAATAAATCTGGCAGTCACATCATGCTTAATATAGACCACCAATATTCTCATAAAAAAACCAAACGAACCACAAAGTACATATGAAGATTAGATTAACAAATCAGAGAATTGAAGAATTTTAAGAATTTTTATTTTTAACGATTCCAAATCAAATTATAAATACAAGAAGAAAAAACAACCGTCTCATCCGGGGTTTGAAACCGGGACCTTCCGCTTGCCGGGCGACTGCTCTTACCACTGAGCTAACGAGACAGATGATTTTCCCTCTTGCATTCATCAATTTGTAATTAGCCTACTAAGCCACGGTTGTTTTTTCTTCTTGTATTTATAATTTGATTTGGAATTGTTAAAAATAAAAATTCTTAAAATTCTTCAATTCTCCATCATTGACCGATTCTAAAAGTGTAGGTTCGATTCCAGTCCGGAATAAATAAAAAATCAGAGAATACTTATCTAAACTTGTATCTCATGGTATTTCTAACTGAAATTCGCACACTTTAGAGCTCAATGATTTTGCTGGAAATGCTTCAGTAAATCCTTCTGAACATGCTTGTATCTACAAGCTGCACCTGCGATCTAACTATCTCGGCACAATTTATCTAAAACTATCATTAATAAAGAAGGAAAAACAACACAAATAATAACAAATGCACCAAAATATGCTTGCCTCCGTACATTGATAATTATATAATGTCACATAGTGACATTACGTCAATCAGCTATTTTCGCCGCAGTCAGAATGCAGTCAAATGTATCAAACGTTGCAAGAACAACACCGAAAGGCCAGATCTGATAACTGGATGCAGCGGCAATATAAACCCGGCGAGCGGCAACAAAAAAGCATTCTTAGTGCAGAGCAAATCTGGCTAAGAGATTAATCTGAATTCAAGAATATTCTTCCCAACCTCCAATATAGAAGATTAATACTATTTTTCAGAGCCTAATCTGAAGCACTTTTCTATCATTTCCTACACTTCTGCCTACACCTAAGCAGAAGAATAATTCTGCCGCAGATATTAATCTGCTGCACTCCTGCCCACACCTAAACAGAAGCTTAATTCTGCAGTAGAGATTAATCTGATACACTCCTGCCCACACCTAAGCAGAAGGTGATCGCTGTTCAGCGATCTGAAATTATTTATCGTCTGTTAGCGTACACGCTGCAGCACGTTGCTACACACACTGGTGGATTAAGAAGGAGGCGGGTCACGGGATCATGACCGCCCCAAAAAGATAAATATAAGCAACAACAAAAATACAAGGACAATAATTGCATATGGTAGGAATAAATACCATTCAAAGAAAAACTTGGTCCCACCCCCAATTTTAGTAAAAAAATATTTAATTAACTGAGTTATTTGAAAAAACATATGTTTTATTTTATATATATTTTTTATATTTATATAATTCAACTTTAAAAAATTATACAAAATATTTTTATTCCAAAACTTAAGAAAATAAAAATTTATTTCAATCAGAGTTGTTAAAGAATGCAGCCTTTTTTGGTTTTAATTCAAAGGAATGAAGAATGCATATTTAGCATTCTTTCATTCCTCTTCAGTATTAGGAATTAGGAAATACAACTCCGCATTCCTCAAAAAATATTGCCGAATGCATTCTTTTCCTTTTAGAAAAAGAATGCATTACTTTGAGCTGCATTACTTTGGAGTGCATTGCATTCATTGAAGTCTGTGTGAATTCACTTGCATTCACTTGCATTCAGCATTCACTTGAAATCAGTGAAATTATTCCATGAAATTATTTTGTGATTAAGAATAAAAGAACAAATAAAGCACTTTTAAGCATTTTTTTTAAAGAATTTCAAATCAAATCAACAAGTATTTATTACAGAGACCGAAAATAATGATTATTTTTCATTTGTTATGTGAAAAAGTCATTTAAGGAGGAAAAGCAGATGAATTAAATTATGCGAACAAAATACATCTACTTTCATTATGTGGTAGAATTCGACAAATTAATTAATATTTGAAATTCTTTTAAAAAAATGCTTAAAAGTGCTTTATTTGTTCTTTCATTCTTAATCACAAAATAATTTCATGGAATAATTTCACTAAATTCAAGTGAATGCTGAATGCAAGTGAATGCAAGTGAATTCACACAGACTTCAATGAATGCAATGCATTCCAAAGTAATGCAGCTCAAAGTAATGCATTCTTTTTCTAAAAGGAAAAAGAATGCATTCGGCATTATTTTTTTGGGGAATAGAATTCTTTAATTCCATTCCAATTCTTTAAACATACTTTGACTGTAGCTTCCAATTCGTTCATTTGAATGAAAAAATGTATAGGAATGCAGCTCAGAAATAATGCATTCTTTAACAACCCTGATTTCAATGAATACTATTGTATGCATGTAATGTATGTGTATAGGTTTTACTCAGAATTTGAGTTTGGGACCCCCACTTTGGGTAATCCAAAACCTCGACAAACACTTCTCAAGACATGAAATAGACTTTCTCACTACCAGATTAGACCCCTAAAATATTTGCAGCGTTCTTCTATGTAAAACACCTGACATGTATGTAAACTATGGACTGAGTGTGTCCATCGAAATACAGTGTAGAAAGTGGGCTTATGTCTATATATCGTTCTTTTTCGGTCCAAGCACCAAGTACCAACTGAGAGAGAACTGTAAACAACAAATAAATAAGTGGGTTCGTCGAAATAAATGTTTTTAAATCAATTATTTGGGTTAATTAGTACTAAAAAATCTTTTACCAAAGGCAATATATTCATAAATACTCAACAGAAATTCGAAAGGTTTTTTTAAAATCTCTTTTCAACTTACCGCCAATAGTTTTTTCAATGTTGGCACCGACCCAAGAAAGATTTTTGACACACAAAATTGTAATCGTATGAAATACCATATCGAGCAGCCCATATTATATATTCCGGTGTGTAAAACTGAGAAAAGTTTTGTTTGAATGACTCCTGTAGTTTGTGCCCTAAATTACTATTCTATTACCTATTTAAAAATGACTCTATGTAAAAAAGTATACTATACAATGAGACATCCTGCACACCGCTTAATGTGGAAAGCTTCCTAGTACCTCATAGTACTGCGGTGTAACTAATTTTATTTATTGTAAGATGAACCCCCTCCCCCTCCTAATTTCAATGCTAATCTGCCACTGGCTACACATTTATTACTTCGGCCCTCCTGCTTATACGTAGCAACTCCCTCCGAATAATTTTACAGAAATTTATACTGTCTATCACTTTGCTACCTTTCTGCCTACATGGAGCAGCACCCTCCGAAAAATTTCACAGTAATATATCCTGTGCATAGAGAATTAATTCTGTTCTGCTTCTTCCTCTTTTCAGGAGTGAAAAAAACAAGAGTTATAGTATACGTGACGTCATACTGAGAAAATCTGAATTTTAATTTGTTTGAAGTTTTTGAATTTTTATTGAATTATTGTTAGTAGTCTTAAGTTTGTCTGAAGTTCTATGATATTGATGTTAAGCATTTTTGAATTATTAATAAAATTTTGCATTTGAATTTTTAAGACTGAGTTGTCCTTTTTACCGGCACCCTGCTCCTACATACGGGATTAGATCTCACAATACCATTTTTTAAATTAACTTGCATGCAAGGTGATTATTAAGCGATCTGCCTTCTGATGATAAACTTAAATACGCGTTGGAACGGAATCTAGCATGGGAACTGTAAATCTTCGTGTAAACCAATTCTATTTCTAGAATAGATTACGATGGGAACAACATTTTTATTTAGAGGAATATACCTTTACAGGCTGCTTATTCAGTTATCACCTGCAGAGTTGTCGTCGGACATATCAAGTTTTAAGTAAAGTAAGCTTTATATATAATTGAACACTAATTTTAAGCACTCTATTGAATTGTAGTATAAAAAATAAAGTCGGGAATCTGCCAAAGCCTCCTTTACTTTCGATGGGAAATACAATTATATATAAAAAGTAATTAAAAATGACAAGTAATTAAAAATGACAAAGAAGTGTCGAATATCAGTTTTGTCAGATTTCTATTTTATGTAATTTATTCTAGCCAGAGTATCGACACAAAGTAACGAGGAAAATTAATATTTTCTTGGATTTACATTAACTTTGGTAAAGCCCACTGAATAAAACAATGTTATATGTATGTATACTCCAGAATATACATATGTCAACTTAACACACTTAAATAAAAACTGAAAATTTTAAGAATTAATATCATTTTGGAATTACCTTTAAATATGTGCACCAAAACACTGGCCGGTTGAGCATTACTTGCTACGCAAGTATAATTACCAGAATGTTCCCGTCTTGTCCTCAAAATTGTCAGCTCTGATGATTGAAAATCTGAAAGGGGAAAGAAAAACAGGTCACAAGTTGGAAACTTTTGCTGTGGAACATTGTTGTAAAGCACGACGGAACAACCACTTGGTGCCAAGCCGTGTGTGATAAATCATACTTTTTGCAATAATTCATCAACAAAGAAAAAAAAAACTCTAGATGACTTACCTGCTTCTGTTGAAACATTTATCCCACGATCGATATCGTAGTTAATCATTCTATTGTCATGATACCAGAATATAAATTCTGATGCCTCCGTATTTTGTACGACACGACATTGCAGTCTTAAGGTTGATCCAGGTGTCAAGTATCTAATTGGGGGGCCGGATATTTCAGCACGTGCTTCTGTAACAAGTGAAGGGCTTTTTATATTGCAATTGGCAAATTATGAATATAAGTTTGGGTGTTTTCTTGGATTTACTGTGATATACTGAGCGATATTACATGAGATTTTTCATTAGTTACTTTATACAGTTTTTCACATAAATAAAATATTAAAAAAAAAAAGAAATAATCGATTATGTCTTCTTCGTGATAAGCGCAGAAGAGCAAAAGTGCTAGTGACTTACAAATTATTCTTATCTGCATATATGCAATTGTATATAAGGTTATATTACATACCTAATGTCTGTCTACGTAAGCGACTGTATACCCCAAAAGTAATTATTCCTCTTACAATTTATATTGAAAATTGATTGCTATCAACAAATTTTCTTGTATAGGTATAGATATGCCCGCAGTGGAAAATTACACGAGGAAGTACAGGTTATATAAAAGCATCTTTCTAATGCATTTTTAAATTATACAACAGAAGGCAGCTCGTTGGATTTCTTATCAACTTTATGCAAGTTCAATTAAAACAAGTAAAAAAGCTAGGCCTGATTCTAAGACCAATTCTTATGATACCCTTGATGAGTGCCCGTGTGTAATTCCGTATGGTCACCCATCTGTGCAAAAGTAGTTTTCCACATTTATTTCTAGAGCGATCCGTCGGACAATAAAAATAATTATAACCAATTTCATAGGATTTCATATTCTGAAGAACTTTTCAGTACAGCAAAAATCCCTAGGACTGATCACTTTCATAGTAAACGTAAAAAACAATTTGTATATGGCAACACCAAGAAGGAATTGCTCGATTTACCCAATTTCTGAAATCGTACTTAAAGTTTTATGCGAACGTCGTGCAAACGTCAGCTCTGCACCTTGACGCGTTCTCAGGCAGTGCCTAGACATATAGTGAAAAATGAAATTTGTGTATGGCAACACTACGAAGGAGTTACCCTATTTATCCCATTTTCGAACTTAAATCTACTTTTTTTTATAGAAGTATGCAAATTTTCAGCTGTCTATGTAAACGCGTGCAAAAATCAAAATAACTTTTAATTTTAAGCATTGGTGTCAAATCCATTTTGTTCTACCATGATTAATTTTGTGTTGCAAATGGAATGAGAAACTCATAGAATACCCATTTCATCTAAGGATTAGAAAGCTCCATTTTGGAGATTTTTTTTTGTTTTTTCCATCTTGAAAACTGTATAAAGTTAAGTTACTATCACCTGAGCTGCCGTGATTTTTAAGCGTGCAAGTTCACTGTAAACTGAGCTACGTATATGTCAGGTTAAATTACACGTGCAGGTAGTATGACAGTGCAACTGTTGCTTGTAATCAAGTTGTTCCTCGTGTATTTTTCAGGTAAGAAGGTATTGAATTAGTTTTTTAGTTTTGACATAACTTATGTTTTGAATATATTCGAAGTGACAAAGGTGACATTAGTGACAGAAAATAATTGGACTGCCCTAATCGAGTAGTGCGAACAGGTACGTTCGGAAAATTCGGGAAATATCGAAATAATATTAACCAACATTGGAATAAGAAGGTAATGTTTGATTTGATTGACGTTGATATATCTAGAACTCATTCCTAGTAGTGACTCAAGTCATCTCTTATTTTAAATTGGATAACATTAAAATAAGGAGATTATATAAGTATATGGAGATATTGGGAAAATGAATATACCTACAATGTAAAATGTTAAGCCCAAAACCAAAATTAAGAATGAAACACAAAGCATTTGTACGTGTAGCTAGCAGAGTCTGTACTTTTACTAAAATGAGTTCATTTGTTATCGAGTACATTTTATATAAATCTGAACAAATCCAGGACTGATTATCTTTAACAGTCACTTTTTATTTCTAATTTCCACAACGTGTTAAATTGACAAAAATTGTGAAAATGCAGCAATTCCACGAATCTCAGTACTAAGAAACCTACAATGCTAATACTATCTGAGAAAAAAAATAATACTCCCAAATTAAAACACTTTAAGCAAAACTAAAAATTAATTGGGGACGTACCTAAATACGTTCTACATTCTAATACGCTCTAATCTTCTAGGAATCCAATTATAATCTACGTCAACTTCCTCCTTGAAAACCTGTTTCACTAAAGTTTATCGCACTTGCATAAAATTATACGGATTTAGAGAAGAAAGCTAAGCCAGATAGGAAGGTATTTATTTCGATTTCAGTGAAGCCTTCAATAATTCTTCCGGCAGAACTTTATTTCATGTTGGCTTTTCTTAATTACCATCATTTTCCTTTCAGAAATGCTAAACTAAAAATGCGGCTACGGCACTTGCAAGAAGTTCATTTTCAAATAATAGCATGCCTTCCTTTTGATGGGTTTTTCTTTCTTTAAACTGCTTTCATTTTTATCTTTTCACCATAAAAGGAAAAAATTTAATCTTCAAGACTTTATTCACATTTCAGTGCGCGATTTTCTCTATTTCTTGAAGAAATGCGAATATTTTAATTTATGATTACATACAATCAAAAAGAAGTTAAACTTCCTTGAATCGTCTTCGGAATTATGCTTTTGATCAAAAATTGTTTTTTAAGTTTTAAAATTTGAGTTTTTCTAAGTGTTTAATATGAAAAAAAATGCTACGTATAAACTTGAGTTTCTATGTAAACCCCGAAATTTCTATATACAAATTTCTTGGCTTAAGCAAACAATATAATAGTCAAAAGCGCTTATTGAATTGTACCATAGATGCCACAAGAACTAGATGTCACATGCAGTACAAAAAGAGTATACACAATTTATATGGCTAGGTGGTCCATTCCGGAATAGACCAAAACATTTGAAATGATGTATACGTCGAGTGATTCATAGTTTTTCGTATCAGAAATATTGAGGAAGTCGATGAAATGTATACAAAACTGATATTAGAAAACATTTGCTTTCGGCACGCTGTAAAATATGTTATCGTCCATTCCAGAATGCACTATCCATTTCACAATCTGTATACTCTGTAGTATGCCATGCGACATCTAGTTCTTGTGCCATCTATGATTGTACTTAACATTACAGTGGTTTTTCACTAATTCTGCTCAGCATAATAACTAATTCAGTGATAACTCAAACAATCATTAATATCTGGTTGCAATATGTTAATAATATTATTGAAATTTTTGACGCTATCTGAAATTTCAATTTGAGGTCATTTCAAGTCTAATAGATGGAACAATTGTATGACGCCTAATTAACGTAAAAAGTAAAGACTTCTTCTCAAGTTCAATAAAATATTGTAGGCGGTATTTACGTAATTTTTTTGTTTTTTATACATTTTCTGTTGTGATAGCAAAATCCTTCAATAGGTATAAATAAAGACAAAAAATTACTGTTGGTTTCTTTGAGTGTATTTCAGTTTGAAAGGCATTATAAACAGGACAACTCATGCATAGGTGAATTGAGCACATTGAAAATCGACAAATATTTCTTAACGAATTCTATACAGTTTTCGAATTATTCCAGGCTGTAAGGTTTGATTAAAAAGAAAATAATGGGTATATTTTTACGGTTTGTTGATTTCTTATTTTCAAGGCTGTCACTTACTGTCATATACGTTATGAGCCATTTTTGAAAGCCGTGTAATTAACAGTAGACTTGTATTCAGAGTGAAATATATAAGACGAAGTAAATAAGAAGATATAGAGCGGAGTTATGTTAGAGAGGGAGAAATCGAGTTGTCTTAAAGTTATACCGCGAATTAAGTCAATATGAAATGGACTCAGCTTGCTGTCAAATCCACTGCTCGAAAATCTTGAGTGAAAAAAAAACTTTTTAAAAAGGAATTTCTGTTCAAAACAGGCATTTTGTATTAACAGAAACCGCATACTTAACAGTACGGCTTGGTTCCTGCCTGCCTTATACGCCAAGGTGCACAGCCAATATTGACTAAATTCGCTATAAGTTTATTAGTAGCAAAAGTCTCTATGAAATGCTAGTCGCGCATACAGATAATCTTGCAAGACATTCAAGTAAATACTTAGTATTTCGACTCGTATATAATTCACACTTAAAACTTATTTTAAGTGCACATATGAGGTCACACAACCAAGAGCACCTTGGCGTATATGGCAGGCAGGAACCAAACCGTACTGATGAGTCTGTGGTTCCTGCTAATACGAAACATCCATTCTTGCATAGAAATTTCTTTTGTTTTAAAGATTTTTCGATTAGAAAAGTTTGTTTTCCACTTCGAATTGTTCTTTCAAACTTGTAAAAAATTGTAATTTAAAACCAGATTTAAATTATTGTTATAATTATTGCAACAATCTTTTCGGCAGCTTAAGTATTATAATGTTTTTAAAGTTTTAAGGAGATTTATTTATATTACTGCACCGAACCTGTATATAACGAGAGCTTTCTGGAACTATTTCTGAAGTTTTTCCATATTAAATTTTCCGCCGCTTATAATTCATAGCTACTTTTTGAATAAATATTATAAGTACGGCAATAGAGATTCTCCACGTCACAGTTAACCTAATTCCTCTCAGTCCGAACCGTTCGAATATTCTAGAAGTTGACCTGGCTTGTCCAGAAACCCGGCGAATAATTCCGCCGGTACGTGAAGAACCGAAAACTAGTAGTAATAAACCATTCTGCTCTCGGTAGTATATGAGAAATGGAGAACTAGTGGTAGTGGTAAGCAACGGAAGGCACTAGTCAGCTCGTAATGAACGGAAACCTACCCCATCGTACCCCTCATCCAGATTTAAGCAGGATTTACATTATGATGGCATGCAAGTTTTACAGAAATTGTGATGAAGATATTACGTCGTATACGGTAATTTAATTACGAGTGACGAGAGAAGCAAACGCGTTCTGCATTTTTTCCAAATCAGGATTTGTCAATGTGTACTTTTCCGGACCTCAAGCATAAAGTTTTTATAGTCATTGAAACTAAAACATTATTATTGGTAACCCTAATTTGTCAATTTCGAGTACTCGTGCTGCCATATTGATGTTACTATAATTTTATGGCATATACATCTTTGTCAAGTCACACATACATACACGCGCCGCACGTGTATGGGGGTGTATTTATGTGTGGCAGTGTATGTCGCAGGTCTGGGTGTCCTCCCCCTTCACCACTCATCTACTTCTCCTAGTATTTGGTTATATCGGGTGGTATTACACTATCGGCGTAGAGGCTTTTAGCATTCCACGAATTGACTAAAAATTTCAGACACATAATGTAAAAAGTATCTAAGCCAAAACCGGTACACTACCTGCCTACTTTTCATGGAGTGTCTAGACTTTTCGTGAAGTGCTGAGTTACGTCAAATGTCTACGACATATACACATATATCACAAGCAAAACAGTATTACGTTGAAACCAATATCCAGTTCAAAGAGTTATGTAAAATTAAAAAGAAGTGGGGTTTAGCAAAAGAAATATATGGTAAGAAATTTATAATCGGCTCTGACATTCAAATCAATGCTTTAAAAAACCACTTTGAAACATTACTCAATCCAAGACTCGAATACAAGCCCATACTTTATGCTTCTCCATTAATTAATGACAGTCTTTTAGATAGTGAATTTAACTTAAATGAACTTAATTTTGTCTTAAGCCAAAAACAACAAAGCACCAGGTATAGATGGAATGCTTTATTAATTTTATAGGAATGCTCCAGAAAGCTTTTTAAAATAATTGGTAAATTATTTTAATTACATTTACAACAGATGTGAAGTCCCTGAATCTTTCACGAAGTCGATTATTTTCCCAATTCATTAAAAAGGTGATGTAAATTAAGTAGGAGTAGGCCCACAATATTTTGAATGCAAATCAGGCAGGCTTTCGCAGCGTTTACTCCACGATAGATAACATTTTCAACCTAATAAACGCTATCAAACTCTCACATTCACTAAATAAAAATATCCGGTCAAATGCTAGTCGGACTCGCGAACGAAGGGTTCCGTACCATCGTACAAAAGTTAACACTATGTACTTTTTTTTTTTCCAAATGAGAGTAGGTATCATGTGAAAAAATAATGCTGTCATTTGAATAAAAAGTGCCTACTTATGATAATAATAATAATGAATGAGAATAAAACGATGAAAAAAACGCTGACAAAATCAGGTTTTTTGTATGGGGGCCCCCTTTAATATTGAATTTTATTTTATTTTTATTATTTGATGTTATATCGCTAATACAAATACACAGTCTTCAATTGTCTACCTATTACGGTTCATGAGATACAACCTGGTGACGGACGGACAGCGAAGTATTAGTAATAGTGTTCCTGGTGTTACCCTTTGGGTACGGAACCCTAAAAAGATGTATGCATTTTTTTTAGATTTTAAAACAGCACAATATTGGAATGTCTAGTTAGTTTGTGGGCATGCTGATAAGAAATTACGAAGTTTCTAGCGCTCAAGTTTAGAATGGGGAACGTTTTGTAACAACATCTGGGGTAAAGCAAAGATGTGTTTTGAGCCCGCTGTAACTTGCAATTTTTATTAATGACTTAGAGGATTCTATGGAGGTAGGCCCGAGACTTGAGGACATTAATTTAAAAGTCTTAAAATATGCTGATGACATCGTTGTGTTACCTGACGATCCACATAAACTCCAGCGTATGATCAATAATCTTCAGGAATACTGCCATATATGGACCCTGGTTGTCAACTTGGAAAAATCCAAAATTATGATTTTTCAGCGCGGGTCAGGACCCAGTAAGAGTAATTAAAATTGGCAATATATCAATATGCAAGTAGAAATTGTAAACGAATACACCCACCTTAAAACCGTATACTGTCTGCAAAAGTAGTTATTAATATAACTTGGAAAAGTAATCTGGGAAAAGGAGGAATTAAGTATTCTGAAAAATTTGTTCTGTACAACGCTGTCTCAATGTCAAATCTTTGTTACAGAGCACAGGTATGGAGTTTTCAGCAATATGACCCTGTTGAAAAGATACAACGCTATTTCGTTAAAAGAATGCTGTGCTTGCCAACTATATGATAAATTTAGAGTTTGGTCTCTCTTATATGTACACATTGAAGTACCATTTTGACTGCATGTTAAAAATTCTGTTTCGTCTTTCTCCCAATAGGCTCCCTCATCAGCTAGCCTTAGAAGTGGTTAGTAGGTATAGTAATTGACAGGAATTAGGCAGTTGCCATATATCACGTCAGTCCTATAATCATTTAAAAGCAATTCTAAATAATCCCATCTGGAGAGATGAAGAACTACTTATACAAAGAGCTACTGACAAGGGTAGGAGTTCAGTAAGGCATGAGCTTTATGATAAACTGCAATATTGTAATAAAAACAGCTACCTTCGTGACGATTTCATAGCGAAAAAAATTAATTTGATTACCAGGTATAGGGGAGGGCTTATAAATTTGAATGGCAGCCCGTTTAAAAATTCCGGTGGAACACTTCGCTCGCTTTACAGCCTATAGCAGAACGAGAACTTGTTACATTTTAAATGGAAAGAATAACTTAAATGGTTTAATTTTATATGCAACAACAGCTTGGAGATATCTATCCTTTTTGGTGAGTGAATTTAATGCTTACCAGTTAATACTTTTTTTAATGAATAATGAGTATAAAGCTATTAATAATAAAAATATACACACATAGGTTGCTAATCCCGACATACGGCCCTGATTGCCATTGTAATTATTTATTATTTATAAATTTCTGTATAAGGATTCTATTATTTACTTCTAGTTTGTTTTTATTTTTAAAGTTTTCTTAAGCATAGTGTATATACATATGTATTGTTACTTTTTGTCCTTTATAGTTTTATTTTTATTTTTATTTAATTGAATAGAATTAGAATATAAGAAATTACTTTATCTAATATTTGGAAATGAATAAACATTACTTACTTACTTATATTACAAGCACGTAGATATTTATGGGTTACTTCAATATAAGAGTATTTACTTTTCTAAATTTATAGACAATTTCAGTATCATATAGCATAATCTATTCCTATATGGAATTTATGGAAGTAACTCAAGCAACTCTAGCCCTAATCCGACGAATAGAGAAACTGTCAATTAAAGTATAAAAACCGGCATTTAATTTAATAACAGAGCTTTTACGAAATTACTAGACATATCTCGAGAAAGTACTCCGCAAAAAAGAATGAGACAAATTGTATGAATAGAAGATATCCAAATAGAGATGACGATCAGCTGCAGAGGCTTAAGGAAGACTTTTGCAGAGCGTACGAGAGAAATCAGTTTCGAATTTATGCAATCTTTGCTGAATGATGCAAACGCGCATACTATGCAGAACAAAAATATAGAAAACATCTCTTTTGAGATATCAAAATTAGATTCAAACTTAACAACAACTGTGTATATCTCAAGTAATCCTGGAAATATTACCCATATCTATATTGCAGTAAAGGCATCATTGACAGCTTTCCATTAAAAGAGAACCTAGCTGATTTCAACAACAATAACAACTGTTTAGTATCAATCAAAGAAAAATTCTTTCAAACATTGTTGCTGCATACAACAACTGGGAAAATCGTAAATATAAATTGGTCATAGAAATCAACTAGAGCTACATTGATATATAGGCTCTAAAATTATAAAAACAATGCTGAAGAAATATACAATTGCCCCAGAAATAACTAAAATTAATACCTACCTGTTTCTTGGAATTCATGCCAAAATACTGGCACCAACAATCGAAAACAATTGCAAGTAAAAAATTTCAAAACTAAAATATTCAAAACAAAACTTCGGTACAGAAATAAATGACAAATTGTCAAAGTATGTCAAACGAAAGTCAGCCATACTGACACATTTTGTAAATTTTTCGATGGAACTTCAGTGCAACATTTGTGTTGCATTTTTCTAAAAGTGTAACACTGAAAAAATTAGATGGGACAATTTTTATTGCAGAAGTGCAACATTAGGTTTACACTGAACTTCCTATACTATGTACTGAATTTATTCTCGGTATTAAGCGGCCCATATACGGCGAACATGTTGTCCAACTTCGTATGTCACACATGAAAGCTTTTTCTCCTCACACTGTCAAACATGCTGTCCAACATCAGGACAGAAACACATATCAGAAGCTACTAGAACTATTAACTATTCTTCAATAGAGTTCACTCGAGATTCAAGAATGATGAAGGCGTTACACAGCGCATTGTACAAAATGTTGTCAAATACGTAGCCTCGCCCCTAAAAATCAAACTAACGTGATTTTCGTCCAACCGATTGACACACTGCTTGTCATACCGTCAAACAGGCACACACAAGGTCAAATCTGCGTGACAACCCATTGCGTCGAGAAAACAGCTCTTCTGAAAGGAACACAATCTAAGCATTTCTCTAGCCATCATTTGGCGTGTCACTGATCTATCCAGAAAAATACGCAAAGGCGAAAGTAAGTAACTCAAATGCTTCCAGAGCCATCGCTTGGAAACTCTATAGAAAATTATTTGATGAGCTCCAGCAGAATAAAGGGCAACAAGGGGTGATATCATCTAATTTTCGTCGATTCTAAACTGTGGATTTTTCCACTATTGTACGAAGTACGCATATCTTATATTCAATGTGATATTCGGAGTGGTTACAAGTATGTAATCTGAAGTTTTGGTTAATATAAGTGAGAATAAAAGGGAGAATATAAGGCACTATTTTAATCAACTTCATAAAATTTAATACCGCAAATAATCATGAGCAAACACAAGCGACTTACTACTTACTGCTCTCTGTCTTGAAGACCTTTTATGAGATTAAGGAAAAAGCACTGCGATGGTTATCCAAAAAGGACATTCAAAAAACTTTTTCGGTCATCATTTAAGAGGCTTTTTAAGAGGAGCATTGAAGTGCTTACCTCTGCGGACATGCCTATGTTAAAAAGCAATGAACTGGGATAGCGAAAAATGCGCTAGGAGCTTCCAAGGAAGCGCTTCATGAGGGCTCTTATAGCGCTCTGTTTCCCAATGGGGACATTCTGCTCGAGTTGGCCAACATGCGTGACCGTGTATGGGCCCCTTTACACATACATATTGAAGTTCAATTGTCATCTGCTCTGTCAAAGTGAACGATTATTTGTGAGTTTAAGAAGGAATTGTTTCTATATATCAATAAAGCCCATTTCTTACGTTTGACAATTCCGTGTATATAATACGTACGTACGGAAATACAAGAAATATGACAGAACTATGTTCGATGGCCGTCAGTGCTCCACTGTCAGAAAATATTGACTACTACTAGAAGAAGTGCAACACTCATTTGAACCCGTCGAAATCGACATAAATTTTCTGGTGTATAGCGACCATCAAACTTAGTATATGGATAACATGTCGAAATAGCACTGGAGTTCCGGTCAAACTTTTCTTCAACCCAAAAATCCTAAAGTGGTGGACGTCTGACCAATGACACCCTGTATAAAGGGAGCCAAGCGAAGCAATCTGACAGCTAAAGGCAAAAACAAATGCAAGCCGCGAGCACGGGTTTTTAAATGAGGCAACACAAAAACTATGTAGCCGGGTACTTAGCCTTAAGGGCAATGACATACGATTAGGTTTTAACTGTTCGGCTTTGATTTTTCTCGTCGCCGTGATTAAACAAAATATTCGAAGGTTTTTGTCGATTATTTTGTAAATGTAAGTCAGTGGAGTCGTTTTAGTACTTTTAAAAGGTTTAAAACTGATACTAATTAAGAACTTAAAACAAAAGAAAATCTTATCTTGATTTGTTTTGTCTCCCATCTCGCATTTCGGGAATATTTTTTCACATATTTCCCCTAAAGCCTATTTCTTTTTCATTCTTCTTCGCATATACAAAGCTTGCTATATACAGAGTCTTTTCATATCCTCCATTTACAACAGCAGAAAAAAAACATTTTCGAGTAATTTTCCTAACTGTAAATATCAAACTACAAAGTTTTCGTTACTTCTGTACTAATGCACTGCACTAAATTCCAACAAGAAGTCCCGAAAAATCTAATCGTATATTGCGTTACATCGGACTCAATTATTTTTACTTGTATTCAGGCTAAAGATGTGCTGGTAGTAATCATTCGGTACAAAAGTATTCGGTACTTCTCTAAAAACTGGGTACCGAATACTTACCGAAATAAATTATTATTGGTTACTTGTACTCATATTCAGTTGATTCAAAGTTTTCATTTCATGGTAAATTCGGTATTCTATTATACCTATATGAATACAGAACGATGGAAATCAAATAACTACAAGTCGTTCTACGTAGGTACCCGGTTAAAGTTTCCGAAAAATCTCATGCCATTTAGTATTGTACCTATACGATTACCAAACAGTATTAATCACATTTTTCCCAGATGTTCACGTAAATAGGAACCGAATCGGCGGTGAGAAGTAAACAATAAACTGCGGTGATGGTGCTAAAGTTAACTTCATAAGAAGTCAAGTATCGAGTTTGGGCAAAATCAAATTTAACGCGGTCTCCAAATATTTCACATTAAAATCGCTAGTAAAATTTTGACGTATGTTAATTTGGAGAAACTGCGAATTTCCATAGAAATAGTAAATGCCAACATTTTACCAGTCTCTTAATGCCTTGAGCCTACTATCGAATTCGAGTAAAATGTGACATTTCCATACAAATTCTAGAGCTGGTAAAATCAATCGGAAACACAAATGTTACTGAAGATTTTACTAGTACAATACGGAGTTTACCGGTAAAAACTAAAGGCTTCCTTTTTATAAAATAAATGGTACTATAAATACTCCACTCATTTTACTGAGCATTATAATGCGCGAAGCATTAAATGACCGGTAAAATTTTGACATTTTCTATTTCTAAAAGTTAAAATTGTTTTATCAAAATATAAAAATGTATTGTCTTGTTTTCTCCAAATTAACACTTAAGGAGTGGTCCAGAAAAAATTTACCCATTTATTTTTGTTTGCAGTAAAAACACTAATGGCAATTTTTTTATAAAATTTCCATATTTTGTTTCTTACAACTTAAATTTTAAAATACAAAAGCTATTTCTAATACATTATTTGTTTTGGAAGAATGTTTTCAAGCCGCGCATTTGATTTAGAACAGTTATATTAGTAACATTTCTATATGCTCATTTCCATTTATCTCTGAAATCAATATAATTTTTGGCAAATTTCTTTGTTGTTCTAAGCTCCTTTTTCATTAATGTCCAGTACCTCTCTACTGGACGAAGTTGGGGCCAGTTTGCTGGGTTGGCTTCCCTTGGCACGATATTGACCTCATTGGTTCTGTACCATTCCATCGTTGCTTTTGCGTAATGACTGGTGGCCAAATCTAGCCAGAAAATAACAGACCCTTGATGCAGTTGAATAAAAGGTAGAAGTCTTTTTTGAAGGCACTCTTTGATGTACACATCTAAGTTTATTGTTCCTTTGATGATAAATTCACTGCTTCGCAAACCGCAAGAACAGATCGCCTGCCAAATCATGTACTTCTTGGGAAATATTGTCATTCCTTTTGTTGAAAATTTTCTGGATACTCCACTCCGACTTTTTGCAGTAAAATATTCGTCACCTGGTATCTGCGAAAAGTCAGCTTTGCAATAGGTTTCATCATCCATAACGACACAATCGTGTTTCGTCAGGTAGTTCTCATATAGTTTTCTCGCTCTTCTTCTTGCTGTTTTCTCTTCTTCTTCTTTCCTCAGCGGCACTTTTTGAACCTTATTGCTCCTTAATCCACAGATTTTTTTATATCTGTGCACTGTAGACTTTGATGTTCCTGCCAATGTCTTCATATTTCAGTTCATCTGTTTTATGACGTCTGGGCGGGATGGCCCTGGTTTTCTACCTGACCCACGTATCCTTTCTATTGACAAGTCTCGCCTATACTTGGTTATTGTCCTTTTTATCGTGGAATAACTTGTATTCAGGTCTTTGAAATTTTTAACAATGAAATTGTGGGATTTTCCAAATATTTGGACAAAATCATTTCACTCACTTCTTTTTCGCTTCGAGACATTTTAACTATTTCACTTCCAATACACGAATGATTCATATAAACTCAGCGTTCAGTATTTATGGAATATTTTAACAAAAAAATCCAGACCTCGATTTTTGTAATTTTGCAGGTATAAAAATAACTTAATGGGTCAATTTTATCTGGACCACTCCTTACTAGCGATTTTAGTGTGAAATATTTGCAGAACCCGTTAAATTTTATTTTGCTTGAACTCCATAATAATTTATTTATAATAATTTCATTTATTTTACATAGAGGGAACCTTTAGTTTTTACCTGAAAACTCTGTGCTGCACTAGTAAAATCATCAGTAAAATCACAGTAAAACTATCGCTTGTGATTTTACTGGTACTAAAATTTGTATGGAAATGTCACATTTTACTGGAACTCTATACTAGACTTTAGGAAACAGTCACATAAAACTGGAAAAATTCCTCGTTGGGAACAAACAAAGAAATATGTGCAGGCGATTTTCGCATGAATGAAAGAACTTAACTATGCATTGCTCTAGTACGATTGAGAAAACGAGTTAAAAACAAATATTGAGAATTATTCATAATATTGAATCTTTCGGTACATTGGGTCAACCTACCTTAATTTTTTAAGATAAAGATAAATTTCGCTTTGGCCAACGAGCTGAAACGAGTACCTATATAACTTCTATAAAATAAAATTTTCACTGTTCCAAAAACTAGCAGAGAATGAGTTACACCCACTTAATTTCTTTAGAGCAAAGTGCAATTGCAACACAATATTTGGGATCAGTTGCAAGTTCAAAATAGTTCTTAAAAACCTTTAATTTACTTCTGAAAAATGTTATTTTTTTCTCCTGAAATGTTTTGTTTTTAATTTTTTTAATTCTTGAACTCTAATTGGGTACTTTTGTTTTCATATTTAATTAAATACTTCTTTTCACAAAAAGATTGTTTAATTGATAAGTACGAGTATGCAACTTAAAGAGTATTTTACGTAAAGTACCGAATTAGAAAGTAACGAATATTTTTCATAGAGTAACGAATGAGTACCGTGTAACAAAAGTAACGAAATTGCACATGCCTAATTCAGGCAAATGGTACGAACCAGCTGACATTAAACCGGTTGCTATCAGGCTCTGAAACCGATTGGGATTTGGCATCATCGTATGGCACTGACAAACTAATTCCTTGGAATTCATTTAGCAGGAAAAAAAATTTCTGGCAAGAACCTAATCGTATGTCACTGCCTTTAAAGCTACCATTAATACTCGCTTTGCTCAATTTTGGAAATCTTGCTTTCCCAGGCCTAATTGACCCAACATTTTTTTTTTTTTTAAATATAAAAATAACAAACAGTGATAGGTGAGTGATATAGGTGGTGGCATTTTGTTTTCGCTTCTCTGTGGGAAGCCTTGAAGCCAGCTGCGAGGAAGTATGAGGGAAGTCAAGCCGAAGATTTGCTTGGATGTCTTTCTTCCTTGAGTTGCTGGGATATTACAGGCAACATCAAGGTAATTGCCTTGGATCATCACCAAATTAGGTAATCGATATTTTGAAGAATATTCAGACTTAAGGGTAATTACCAAGCCAAAAATATTTTTCTTAAAAGAAACAGACTTGTGTAACAGGTACAAAAGGAGAAACCCAAAATCTTTCCTTTCCTGAGTATGGCAATATTTTATATGCAATAATGCCTAATCTACTATGCATGGTAAAGCGACGTCCTCGAAACGATATCGTTTACTGAAGAATACATACATATATACACGAAATATGTAAGTAGTGGTAAGCTGCCAAATTAAACAGCGGTTGACCTGTTAATTATCACAAATGTAATTGCTTTCTCGATTTTATTGCAGAATTACACCAAAGGAAGTATTTGTTCTCAATAATTTATACTATAAGATTATAGCAAACTAAAAAGTTGTGTAGAGCGCAATGGGATAAGACAATTAATATAAAACTTTGTTTTTAAGACTGAAAGCGCAAGTTCCAGTATACAACCCCTTTATAGTTCTAAATTATCCTGAATACACCTGAGGTATTACTACATCGTTTTTGCTGATTAACTACTACACATAAGCTCGTGCTCATGTCGTCAAATGAATGGAAGAGAAGAAATTTTTTTGCAAATATGAATTGTCAAATTCAAGAGTGGGAGGCAAACACAAAAATCCATGTTACCATGCTTTTCATTATTAGGTCGGTGCTAGTATTATTATGATAAAATAAACATAAACCGAACACCAGATAAAATTACATGCAATATACCAAAAAAAATTAAAAAGTTAAATACTATTAGACTTTTTTTAAAACATGCTTGGAAAGGTCAGCAAGAAAATTGTCAGCCACATTATTAACAGTAATGCACATGCGACTAATAGGTTCGTACATACAAAAGGTCACTCTGCACCTGCTCAAAATCGTTAAAATCTTTAATCTGGGCGTAAAGTTTAATGTCGTCAGCATAAATCAAGACTTTACGGTGCTTCACAATCGATACAATGTCGTCAATAGATAGAATAAACAACGACGGTCTTAACTGGCTCCCTTGAGGTACGCCATACGAGGCCTTTAGGACTCTTGAGATGGGATGACGAAATAAGACTTGATATGTTCTGTTATCTAAATAAGACTCCGCCCATATGAGAAATGTAAGAGGAAATCCATACTGTGCCATTTTAAAGAGTATCACGGAGTGAGATAACTTGCAGAACGCTTTACTAAAGTCTGTATAAATACAGTCTGTCTGGTAGCCTTTTGCAAATCCACCAATAGTATTTGCGACTAATTCCAATAAGCTAGTGATTGTAGACCTGCCCGAAATAAACCCATGTTGGCTTGAAGAGAGTAAATTCTTACAGGAGGTTGATAATTGAGAATAAATGATAGATTCAATAATTTGGGCATGATAATTTTGCAATAGGCCTATAGTTAAAAATTTCATTTTTACCACTTTTCTGCGGATAGGTATGATAAAGGAATTTTTCCATAGCTGGGGGAAACAACCACTATCAAGCGATTTTTGGAAGATAATTCTCAATGGAAATAGCAAGCCAGCAAGACTTAAAAAAAGGCTGGAGGGATCCAATCTGGACCAGTTGTGAATTCATTTGGAAGCCCATTAATTTGAACGAGTACATCTCTTGTGTAATTGAAGGGATAGTGAATGAAACGTTATAAGAGTCGCTCAAAAGACTGAAGTTGCAATTTTGAGGTTGAAAATTTGACGAGGCAAAGGCATCGTCAAAACGAAGCAAACATATTACAAAGTTTAGACGAATCATCGCTAGCAAAGTCTTTGTACTTCATGATATTGGGATAGTTGTCTGTTTTTTTCATCATATTAATAAACTTAAAAAAGATCCGTGAGTCACTAAATAATTTCGTACACATGCTTTGAATATACCCATCATAAAGTACGGAGGAAAACTTTTTAAACTCATTATATGATGTGGGGAAATTGTTGTGAGTTCTGACTTATAAATAATGTCCTTGTCCCGCATGTAACTTTTCTACAGTTTATTCTTTCTCTTTTGAAGGTCTTTCAGCTCTTTATTGAACCATGGCGGTGATGTTTTAGTAAACCGCTCATGCTCGCGGGGAACATAAGAAAAAAAAATCGAAAAGAATTAAGTAAAATTTAGAAACGTCTTCGTCAACATTATTACAAGACAGCAGTGTGTTGAAATCAATAGAGAAGTCAGCTTTTCTAAAATTGAAAAAGTATTGTGTTCCATCACAATTTGTTTAGTTTTTGGTTTCATAGTAATATATAATTAGTAGGAGATGGCGGTGGTATTTGTCAGGAGTAGATAATATAACTGAGCTAGGTTCAACTAATAAGTTACCTGTGTCAGTAGAAAATGCCAAGTCTAACAGCATGCCCATATCATTCTTGACATTACTGATTTGGTTGAGACTAGGAGAAGATATATTGTCAAGGAAAAGCGATTCCCTTGTTGTTAAGTTATTAAGTGGCAGATAATCATCTTCAACTTCATTTAGTACCTATTGAATACTGGGTAAATTAAAATCACCAATTAGTACCATGGATAAAATTAGATGTTGAAATGAGTCGGTCGTAAATATTCTGAATTTTTTCATCAATAATATTTATGGAGTCTGGAGGAAGTTAGCAACAAATAATGTATAAGACAGATTTTAAAAGAGATAAATTAAGCGCAATAGTTAGAGAAACTGGGAGGTTCAATCTGGTTACAATTAAACTAGTTTTTATAGGCGAGGAGTACGCCGCCACCTCGAGTTAGAAACTCAGTATGTCTATCTCTTCTAAAAATTTGATACGAATTGCCAAAGGTTTCAGCATCGCGAAATCCCTGATACAACCAAGTTTCAATGAAAGCAACTATATGGAAACAAGTCCCAGCAGAGGCTTTCAAGTTTTGTGCAGTTTTTGTACGAATCAACTTTACGTTTTGATAGTAAAAGGAGAGTGATTTGAGTTTTTTGGAGGATCGCTGCTTATTTTCGATGCATTTCTAGGTTGGCGCCCGGAAGGTACAAACATTTTAGTAAACGTTCCAGAGGGCCAAAACGTGGGATCCAATAACTTATCCCACACATCATCTGAGACGGTTAAGCCAAAGGATGCAACCGGTTTAGAACTTTTACTAATCTTACGACAAGAAATACCATCAGCTGCGATATTTTTATACTTCTGATACTTCAATATGTCTTCACACAACGTTTCTGGAGAGAAACGGGTGACGAACACACACGAAGGTTTTGGTTTCATTATAAAAGGGATGCTAATACCATTTCCTAAAGGGGACATAGATGTAGTATCATTCGTTACTATAGAAACAGATGTAATGTTAACTGGATTATAGTTTGCTGTAGATTCAACAGAGTCCTGATTTGAGTGAATCCCCTTATTGGGATTATGCTGGCCTCTGCGATGGTTCTTCTGGTTTGTAACTGGTTTACTACTATTGTTACATAAATATAGGTAAGAACGAGAGAGCTAAACGCAAAGGACAGATACGGCGGCTTTACTGCGTTTCAATCGGATCACAGTTTTAGTCAGTGACTGTAACGTGTAAGGTGCGCAGCGCCCAGTAATAAGTGTAGTGTTCTCTCAGATAAGGAAAGAGGGTGAGTGATTGTTGTGTTTTTCCTTAGATTCAATGTCAGGCAGGTGATAGAGAGAAATGCGCGGTGTACGTCTAATCACGATTTTCTAATGAGGTCTTCATTGATTTTCCATGGCCAAACACTTTCACGTACGAACACACACTTAGCCGTATCATTGAGTTGTCATGGCAGACTTAAGTGCAAAGGAGGCTCGGTATATAGCATCATTGATTCGTCGTAGCTACGAGCACGGCAGATTTGAACCTGCAGCTTTTCCTTTTCTTTCTCTCTTGCTAGGGTATAATAGGATAGGCGTAGGATAGAAATATAATGATCCTCACTGAACGTGTCGTTCATATATATATTTTTTTCTATTAAATGCTAGGAATCCGCTGAACTGAGAGATGACTGGACTAAATGCCAACTCTGGTCGGCGCATAGTATAAGGATAAATAAAAATTATTTCTATCCGTATCTGGCTTGTAATTTTATTTAAAATAAATCTTGTTTCTTTAATATTTTTGATTTTTTTAAATTGAGCATCTAATATAGTAGAGTTAGAGTCTAGTAAATAATGGTTGAAAGTCATGGTCACACGATGTCGTATCCCCTGCAGCCAATTTCCTGACAACAGTTGCCATGAAGCTGATTAGCCTTGAGTTCTCGGAAACTGTAGATGACCAAGACTCGATGACGGCTTCAAGTCGACTTAAGCTGCGCCGAACGTCATCGATAACTAGAATGAGTAGCGTATTGTTCGAATTCTGACGGACAGACGGAGAGTAATCTTTGGAAAACAGTGCATGAATATCAACTAGAGAGTCAGACAAATTTGAATATTTAAAGATAGGTTATGTGATTTTTCGAGCAATTTAGCCGAATTCAAGCTTAGTACATAAAGAAGATTAAGCAGCTTGACAATTTTACCATTTAAGGTATTAAGATCTTCGGTAACTTCGGTAAATACTTCGAGACCAGTCCAGCTCATAGATACGCTATTAAATTTATCCGCCATGAGAGACTTAACAGAAGTAACAGAGTCAAGACGTTCGGTAAAACTTTTAAAAACATTAAAGTATGGCGGGGCTTTATATCCGAGCATTCGCTGCAAGTAGTAAATCCAGGAGTAGGTACTCTGGAGTTCCGTTTCAAGCAAGAAGCGTGACAAGATTTACCGCATATACCATCACATGCAATCATATCTTGTGGTTTTTTTAGAAGAGCAGACTTTACAAGTCGCCATGCTAGGTGACCGCGATTGAATAAAATTTTCGGAGACAAAAACCACAGTAAAAATGAAAATTTACAATATTAAGAGCTTTGAGCTGGAGTGTACCAGGGGGTTAAAATGTTTGTGCCTGTGAAGGGAATATAACAATGCACATGGCAGATATCGCTTAGCTGTCTCCGCTAAGTCAAGAAATTCAACAACGAACAGATAGAGGGCGGAAATATAGTTGCAAAAAAAATAAAAAATAAAGAATAAAAAATATAACTAATAAAAAATCATCTTTAAAAAGAAGTAAATACCAGCAATGAGCCTTAAACGGCAGACAAAAAATATCGGCATAGCTGCAATCACTTATTTTTGTAAGCAAAGTCGGGAGCAAAACAGGTTGACTACAAACAGCACTACGGCACCGAAAACCCAAACTATAAAATCAGACTTGAACTCCAAAAAACCAAACGATCAAATCATTAAATTAACAAAAAAAAAAACAAACACACTAGCACGGAAACAGCACCGACTTATAACATTGGACTGACCGCATTGCCATTTTCCTCCAGGAAAGAATGGCAAAAGTTGACAGTTTTCTCTTTGGCCCTATGGAAGAGTTCGAGCTACCAACACAAAATATTTCTTACTAAAGGTTTTCTTATGCCATTTGATGTTTTTATGTTGGCTGCAGATGCAATCACGTCAGAAAGAATAAGGTAAAGATATTGTCTACCATGCTCCATCTCTCTTGCCCATACACAGGATTCAGTTAAGAATAACTTTTGAAAATCTAAGTCGGAATGAGTTTAATAACGATTAAGATATCACTTGGACACAAGAAAATATATTTTTTAATTTAATTCGATTTACGTGTGTAAAATTTCATCTGATTAGTTGAATGAAATAGCATATCGCTCAGTCCATTGTTATAAGTCAGTAGAAAACAGAGACTTATTATGACAACTGGGATCTTCTTCTTCATCATGATTTTCATGTCGTCACTCGTCACACTAGAATTTGAATTGCGTTCATGTTGATAGCTTTAATTTTGAGCTTTAAATTTTGAATGTAAGAATTATTTGTTCTGAACATTACTACTTATTTTTATTTGTAATTGCAGAACGGTATAACTGTGGATCTAATTGTTGTTAACATAAATTTAAAAATAGAAGTATACACATATTTTTTTGTTTACCTTTTTTTTTCAAAGGCAGAAGACGAGAAATCCCAAGCCTGGAGGCCAGAGCGGCCCATTGTGATCACAAAATTCTATTGTGTTTGATCGAATTAAATAAGTCCAAAAATATACTTTGCATTATCTACGGCTTTTAAACGAAATAATATTCAGCTTGTTTGGAACTATACTTTCTGAATCCATAATTTTATTTATTTTGAAGGGAAGTTCAGTTATGTGTAGTGAAAGAGAACGACAGAGAAATTTTTTTCAAACACTTTCATATATATAACTCGAAATGCCAAACTATGTATTTTTTACCAAACACTATAGAATCAGAAATATAATTAATCGTATTAGGAAACAAAATAGTTGTAGTTGGTATGACAGCACAAGTATTTCTGGAAAATCATAAAGGATCGCACGTGTAGTTTCAGAAAGGTTGATCTTTTATAGATCCCACTAATAACTTCAGAAATATCGTGGAACGATGTAAAATGCACCAGACCGCATCTCTCTAGTTTTTGTGAACTCCAAGAAATATTTCGACTCGATAGGGAGACCGAATATCTGGAAAGCTCTACAAAGATGCGGTATTCCCCAAAGAATAAGGAGCTTAACACTGCATGAAAATCTGGTTAGTGCTAATAATATCTACTTCCTGGTATATTGACACAAAGATCTCAATATGATTCGAAGTCTTACAGGAGAAAGTATTGTACTTAGTTGAAGCTAGACTTAAATTGGAAAAACAATGGACCGGCGAAGCCGTAATCTGATTACAATTATCGATTCTGGCAATATAAAGGAAGATGCCGTTCTCATAGGTACAAATGGAAAAGCATTTTTTTTTACTAAACTCAGTTAGAGAGCTCTAAAGATATAGCAATAATGAGAAAATTATGATTAATCTGACACCACACCGTTTGCATACCTATGCCACATTTACAACTCATCCTCAAAGTTTTCTCAACAAAAGATAACAACAACTGTCTCAGTTTAATGTCCCTCAAGAACTTAGTTATCAAAAAATGTAGGTGATAAACTAATAATCATTATACGCTAGCAAATAAATTGAAACATTTTCAATATCTAAAATGAATGTTTCTAGGCACAATTTTCTTTTAACTTAATACATACTTATGATGCCATTTAAATTCCCTTTAATTCATAATTCTACACAATTCGAAACCATACCGCATGTACCTTTAGAAATAATAGTAAGCTGAAATTGAAGTTGAAATGAATAAACAACATGGAATGTGTAAAAACTTAAGACTTAAACGCCAATTACTCTACTTCTGTATGTAATTAAAATCCTTGGTATGTTATGAATGCAAGCTTTTACGTGCGGCTTTTCAATTAAAATGAAATATCTCCGTACAGTAAAATAACATTTTATAATATAAATGTTGCTGGCTGCATTTCATTGATTTCATCGTCTTCATAGAAAAGACCTGAAATAACTTTAGACTCTGGGAGGAAAACTTTTTCAGTTTCATAACGAACTTTCAAAATTGTATGTATTAACTTTTAGCTATATAATATGAAGAGTAGTTCTTGAATGAGATGATGTATAACATTAACGAAATACTTTCAAAGAATATTCAACTTACCAACGACATTCAAATGCAAAAATATCGATGTGGGCGGATGAGTGGAGACCTGACATTCGTAAACGCCAGCATCACGTAGCTGCACAAATTTTATTTGAAGAGTCCAATCCTGTAGGCGGTCATGTTTCAGCAGCAACAGCAGAATAGAATATAGAAAAAAAAAGTAATTTTAAAAAATCTCTGCCAAACTATCCAAGTACATAAAGTTAGTATCTAAAATTACGAGAGGGAAAATGTTAAATTTCTAGTCTAATCGATTTTGTTTTTTATTCCAGGAAATTGGTATAGATACAACCCACCAAATCGTATATAACCTAATTCTGTTCCATAGGAACGGATATTATTGTGTGCGTGGGTGTGTATTTTTTTGTTATTACATATTTGCTATTGTTTACCTCAGAGTGTTTTAAATGTGTTGCACTAAACCTCTCGTCACTGCTGTATGTTGTTAGGCCAACTGTGAGCAAGTGGTAATCCTTCCTTCTAATCCATGAAACCTTTGCGGGGGAAAACCATGAAAAGAGAACAAATTGAAACAAGTTAGATAAAAACGGAATGAAAAAGTTTGATTGAAAATGTCATTCTATACATATTACATACATATATAACCCAAAATCTTTTAGTAGATAAATGCACAACTTTTTCCCTTTAGACGGACTATGGAAATAATAATTAGTTTAAAGGATTAAAGGATTTGAAAAAAAAAGTACATAAATATTTACATCATAATCCTTTCTATAATTTTAGTTGGCTTTTAAAAAAGTTTTAAACGTTCTGATGATGAATAACTTTTTTAATTGTGTAATATTAACAGAATTTAGTTTTAAAAGAAGTTTCTCATTAAAATAAGGCAAATTTTAATTATACATACGGCTGAATCGGAAACCCTGGAAGGTATGAACAAAAATGCCGGCAACACAATAAATGGGAAACATGGTCAGTAAATTCCGACCAGACGGTTTTTAGTTATTTTTTAATTCGCTAAATTGCCTCAACTATTGTTTCTACAGAAATATTATCTTTTAGTAACTTTTAGGGTGATGTCACAATTATGTGGAATCTCAAAATTAAATTTAGGACTTTTAATATCTGTGTCACAAATATTTTATTTTTATAAAATCATGTCACATTTTTGAGTCTCTGCCCCGAACAAATCAATAATTATTAATATTATGCATATATGAAATTAGTAAATGTGACACAGATATACGAGGGGTCCAATTTCAAACTCAGCAAAATCCAATTTTCTAGGTTTCGAGTTATTTAGTAATAAAGTTTAGAAGAATACTGATAAAAAATTTTGAACTTTTTTTTTCGATTCCCAGTCAACATACACATAGTAGAATGAGTTTTATCAAAAATTGGAACCTAAAAATTTAAAAATTTAAATACTATAAACATTTGAATTTTGAATTTTGCTGGATTTGAAATTTAAGGGTGGATTTTAAAACTATGAAATTAAGTATGACGGCGGTTGCTGGCTTTGTTATGACAATGGAAAATGACAGAATCTCAAGATATAATAGGACATAAAGAAATACAAAAATTTCAAATACTAAATATTTTTACGTTTCAGTAACTGTGACAATACCCAGCAAAAAATTTGGCGAGGTTTTGATAAAAGTAAGGTATGAGCAATAGTTGTGAGACAAGGACAGCATTATTGTAATAAAGTGTGTATATGACTGCCTCTCTTTCAACTATTGCTTATTCCAGCTTTTAGCAAGCCTCGTGCAAATTTTGAATTACTTCTTCTAACAAATTCGCTCTTATTAAATTTTTCAACAATTCTTTTAAACAATTTATTACAATTGCTGACGCATTTTGCTTTTCAAGGCAGCGGACTTAAATTGTAATAAAACAATAATAAGATATTGCGGAAATATTTAAAAAAGATTGACCTTACGTTTATGAATTACAATACAGATACATTAAAAATAAGTTGAAATTGGTAAATTAAAAGTAATTTACTCAACCCTCCCAGTTGGCAAGTATATAAATTATAGGTACTTGGTTTTGGTAAGGAATAGGCGAATTACTTATAAATTACCTTTTTTAGCTTGCTAAACGGACCGCCGCGCCGCCTAAATTACAAACGAGCATTTGGCAATATGGTTTTCGAGGATTATGTTTGCCCATGGCAAGTTACTTTCGAGTTATTTTCGATTCGTATTGTTTGATGGGGAGTTTCATAGTCTATAATACACTGGAAGAAGTTGAGTTCAGTATTGGATCACGAATTTTCTCCCCAATATTTATTTCAGAGGTTCTGGACATCCTTTATTTTCAATTGGATAAGTTTCCCGCCTACGAACATATTAAATTTTCTCGTAGACATAATCGCGATCGTCTTACCCTTCTTCGTGATTCCCCTAAAACAGCCATGTCGATTTATATAGTAAGGTTCGCCCTGAATCAATATATTTTGCCCAGTTCGCGCTTTTTTTAAGAAATATCGCTTACATGGTCCAAATTTGAAATGCCGACATCCAAGTGGTTGGATGATTTCGCGCACCCACCACCTGCTTCCAATCGAACACTCTATAATCTCCAAAAAGTTTAAAAACAGTGCTAAATAATGATATAACATCTATGTCTATCACTATTTTCAATAACTTCCCTCTTCTTCAATTTTTTCTCGATATTCCAAACAACCTGACAACAGGGCGAATGGCATTGCTCGCGATCGGAAAACTAGCTCCAATTCAGTCATATGCGAGGTAGCTTTTTTCAACAACCAGAAGCAATATATTACAATCATATTTGAATTTTGATCTCTGCATTCATCAGCCATCAATCTTACTTTAATTTTCTCAGTCAAATCAAGACTGGTTAACTTGTAAAATGCAGCCAATGCGATCTCGTTTAAACTCTTTCGAAATTCATGTTCTGTCCACAAAAAGGATGTAATATTATTCTTATTAAGAGGTGATTCCAATGGCCCTTCAACGATGGTAAAGTTGTATTAATATAGTTGTCTATTATAGTAGACTTTCTGGTCCGGTATTTTCGACATAGCTAACTTTTTTTGGCAGTCGAATAAATATCAGGATTGTTATTTTTTAATAAGGAAAAAAATGTTCTGGCCCGAGTTTTATGAATTTGTAATTCGGTGCTTATTTCCGATTGCTTGACTTCATCTTTCTCTATCTTAATTTTTGCTCCATATTCAAGACATTTTGAGCAAACGTCTGTTCGTGATGATCCAAATCCCCAGTTGAAATTTCGATTAAATATAAGCCGAAACAAACATGGCTTGACCTTACATTCGGAAGGTGCTTGTGCACTGTATATTTCAAAAAGCTTGTTGATGCTTAGTTCTGACAGTAACTATCTACAAGCTGATTCAGATTAAGATACCTTCCCCGGTATACCACGCGAATCCTTGAGGTAAGCTGATCAAAAAATTGTTCCACATACCCTTCACCCCTAGATACTTTTCTTTAGGAGATATGGTCAATTGAAGATTTCGCCAAAAATTCGTGAGACCTGATGTGGGGGGGGTATGTCCCACACAATCCTGTTAAGATATATAAATTGTCCGTGGGAAATCCCGTCCGGTCCCAGTTAATAACTAGGACATCCTGGTAGATTCCATGCCCTTCGCACAGGTTTCCTGTGATTGTACTTAGGAACAGCTCACACAGTCAATAATGTAAAATTCCCGCTACAAGCGTACCTAGGACGTCTTACAGAAATCATAATTTGCTAGCAAGATGTATACGGGGGAATATCTGAGGATATTGTTTAGTATTTTCTGGGATTATAAAATTCTTATTTTTCGGTAGGAATTTTCACAAAAAAATAAAAATAAATACTAGCTGGAAAGTATATGCCAGAGGTGGATGCACTTGCACAAAACATAAATCCAATATTGTTAACACAGGCAAAGTGAATTCCTATGACAAAATTACTAATAAATCAAGTTCTGAAATGTTCATCTATAAAACTTTGCCAAAACATGAAGAAATTTTCAGAAACGAATAGATTTCTTGTATGGCTTTACGCATGTAGCTGGCTTCAACAACTCAGTTCCCAAATGGCTTCTTTCAATACATACTTTTTTATTATATTTTTGAACACCAAAACCAACACACCAAGCAACAAATTAGTTCTTTCACCAGAGAGCCATGCGAACCATCAGAATCAGAGAACAAACCGAAATAAATTCTGGAAGAAGAAAAATGACGTTCCCATGTTTGTCCCAAAATTGTCCTGCACATCCTGTATGTATTTGTCTGAAAAATACTGAGAATATTCCCATAGAGAGTAGTTGTGGGATATCCCAGGGATTAACTTATGGGAAATTTTTAATAACTCCTAGAAATAAGGTCCTAAGTACATACTGAATACTTCCTGTTTATCCCGGGAAAGCTATGGGATCTGTGGGACAAGAGTGCGATGTCTTTGATATCTACATATATATACATACTTAAGTTTTAGCATAGATGGCACAAGAACTAGATGTCGCATAGCGTACCACAGAAAAGTATACATATTTTAAATGGCTGGTCCATTCCGTAATAGACCACAACATGTTTCTGAGGTACCGAGAACAAATGCTGCTTTAACAGCAGTTTTGTATACATTTGGTCGACTGCCTCAACATGGTAGATGCTGGAAAATATGAATCACTCGACGTAACTCTCATAATTTTTCTTTTCATGTCGCTGTACTGATTAAAGTAAGGAATGATGCACAGCAAACATATTCGGTGCGGTGGGAGGGACGTAAATGTTACTTCTTTCTTGTCTCGTTTTTTGGAAATACTCTTTATTTTGCTGTAGTTATTAGGATATGATTTGATTTAAAAGAAACAATAACTTTATAAAATTCATTTGGCCCTGAGAGTAATTTTTTGTAATGGTATTTCATGACGGTTTTGCACCAACTATTTTCTCCTATCGAACTTTACAAATTTTCGTAGAAATTTACAATTTACCCTGTCTTTGACAAACTAACTACATACAAAGTCAAGACACGTAGAACAAAAATATGCAACGCTTTTCGTGCACAAATGGTAAGCCAGCAATGCCAGCAATTACCACGACCCGATGAAGGTAAGGCCACAATTTTATCTTAGAAATTTACTGGAAATTTCTTCCTTCGAGTTTCCATGCATTGGCCTAGAGCTCTAATATAAAATCAATGATGTTAAGCAAAAAATATTCCAGTAAATTTCTAAGAAAAAATTGCGGCCTTCCCCACATCAGGTCGAGGCATTGTTAATTTTACATTGGAGCGAGGCACTACTCTGCATGTTACTAGTTTGTCTATGGACCTGTTCTTTGCCGACGTCTTGTATACATTTGCACATAATTAAAATGTTTCATTTTCGTACATAAACATACCTTTCCTTTACTTCTCTATTCATAGATTACACGCTCGTTTCCAGTCACCACAGCGACCGATGCCAGCATCTATTGAATGAGGATCGTTCTGAGTGCGTTTTCCAATCATCAGTTTTATTTTGTTTTTATTTAACGTTTGAGCTAAGAATTCTATAAAAATTATGACATTTAACGGAATAATAAAAAAAGAATCATTTTAAAATAAATCTCTTGCTTTATGTAATAACACACACCGCAACAATGCAAAATGATTTGATTGCCGTTTTGTAGAATAGCTGATTTTCTCCATTATGAGTTATAGTTGTTTCTTTAAATGTCTGTTTTTCTACGCCGCTAATATTCTAACAAGCTGTCCTCACATCGAAGACTTATCAAAGACCCTTTGACAGCTGTTTTTATTCAAAATATACCATCCATCGCGTTTACCCGAATAGGCACTATCCTGCTTCAAACGCCCCGAGAAAAGCCAGGCGCATGTACAGATATCCGTGCTTTTTCTTTTCTCTATAGGTTTCAACAGCCACGACCTAAATTGGAACGAAGGCCAAGGTGCTAGCTTAGGTCTGTATTCTTAAACGTATCAAATTAAACGCTTCCAGAAATTTTTACGTTTTTTACAAAAGGTGCAGTAGATTAGATTTACTGCGCAGTGAATCATTTTGTTGGGAAAAATTCAGAAGATTCAGTGAATCATTTTGTGGCAAAAATTCAGGGGGGGGGGGGGGGGCGCAACCCGCGACTCCCCTGCGAATGACTAATCAAAGATATAAAGAGGTGTCGAAACATTATCTCAAAAATATTATCAAAAGTCGCAAAAGTTGTGAAAATAAAATATTTTGAAAACGCTTTTGGTAGGAATTTTTTTATATTTAAGTATTTCTCAAATTGTAAAGCGCTTAAATATCTATTCGTAGAAAAAAATGTTCAAACGTATGTACAAGTTATGCCATTTGAATTTACAATCAAAACGTAGAAAAAATGTGAATTATACAGCAAATTATAACACTACCAGTAATTGGCTATTATGCAATTAAATAAATTTAAATTCTTCGTTCGTAAAAATCAACCAGTCAACTCATATATTGATATCACCTGAGGTGGCTATCTTTTAATGACACATACATACAATATCAAATGATCTGAGATTAATCCAATTGAAATGTTTATGACAATCATTACATGTCCTAAAATAAAGCACACATTACACTTCTCTTATCAAACGATTCGAATTCATAGAGCGGAAAAAATTGGGAAAATGAATTTTAATTATTTTGCTGTAAATTGCGTTAAATTTGCGGACATATTTCAAGCGTGTGGAGTGCCACATTTTATTTAAGGGTCATTGGATACAATTTCTCATAAAATTATCATGATTTACTGACAGGTCGATAGTGCTAGCAAAGCATGTCGTTCGTTATAGCTTCACTGATGTTTAATAATTGCTGATATTTTCGGTTGATTTCCTCTTACAGTAATTTTATAGAATTTATGTTGAAATCAGGTGGGTAAATTAACTTAATTAGCTAATTAGTAAGTACATACTGATAGGTTGTTAAGTATATAGTATATATGTCGGTTATCTCAAATCAATATGGGACAATGTGAAAGGAGATAATGAAATTTATCTTCCTTGGATCTAGTAGGTTTGAAGGTTTAAGTATAATAGAAATTCCTAAAATTTAAAATCATTTTTGTTTATTAGTTCATAGCATGTTGTATATAAAAAAATACGCAAAAATCTGATAGTTTTAACTTCCAAAATAATTTCGGTATTAGTTTTTCTTTGACAAGTAATGTATAATGTAAACTGTAATGTAAACTGCTTGAATTAGGCTTCCTACTAAAGTAGTTTAGGAGCTATAATTAATTTAATTCAGTATGAGTTTGACGTATACGCCAATTTATCAAAGGTTATTTTTTCTCCATATACGTACGATAAAATAACAGCACGCACATACGCCACTTCAATATTGAATAAAGTTTGAAATTGTATATTCATACCACAAAAGATTTACATAATTTTATGGAAATTACCTCGAGAAAAAGATACAATTGCTATAAGACCAATAATGTTATATAAGCATAAAAGTTAAATAAAGTGAATATCAAAAGTTCTGTATGGCAACACCAAGAAGGGATTGCCAAATTCAGTTCATTTTTAAAATTTAATTAACTATTTTTATGAAAATCCTGTGGAAGAAATTTCAACTATCTGCGTCGTGTCCAAATATATAATGAAACTCCAAAGTTTTGTATGGTAATACGAAGAAAGGGTTGCACGATTTGTCCCATTTTGGAACTTTAATTTATTTGTTTTTTTAAAAAAGCCCATGTATAAAATTTCAGCACCCTTAGTTGTGCTCACGAGTTATCGTGCGGACGAACAGACGGATATGCAAAAATCAAAATAAATTGTAATTTTATGTATGAGTGTCCAATCTATTTTGCTCTGCTATTATTTCTTTGCATTACAAACGAAATGACAGACTTATTATACGCTATGATTTCATCATCTACCTAGGGTATAAAAATTCGATAAAACTTATCAGAGCTTATTATATTATTTCTGTTTTTGAAATAGACTTACTTTTATTTTGAATTATATTTAATTTTTGATTAAACAAATTTTTCGCTATTCGCAAAGTTTTCTTTGTTGGTATTTTTTAGTAAAGATGTAGTTTTATATACAAGGTCAGGTTAGGTTAGGTAAGATGGATGCCGCAATACAACTAGCCTGCATCACTTAGACCTCTAGTGGGTCCATTGTGCCCCTAGGCCCCATGGGATAACCATTTAAAGCCGCCCCAGGTCAATCCTGGTTCCCTGTGGGAATTCAAGATATATCCAAGACTCTTTACCTAGATCCATTCCACTTCCCTCAGAAAACTCAGGACACATCTAAATTACTTGTTTTGCATTTCCCCCAGACCTGAAAAGAAGGAGCTACTTCTTTTACTCATCAGAGCGGGGCATTCGCAAAGCACGTGTTGAACGGATTCGATTTCCTCCAAGTCCGTACAGCTCCTGCAGAAATCATTCGCCGCTATCTTCAGTCTTCTGGCATAGTCACCTATGGCCCAGTGACCCGTGAGGACCCTTACTAGATTCCTTGTGTTTGTTCTATTGCCATTAAGCAGCTCCCTTGTCCTTTTCTTGTCATATGCAAGCCACAATTGCCTCGCAATACGGCAGGTATCCCTAATGGTCCACCGGAGGCTTGCCTTTTGATAGGCGTCCCTGATGATTTCCTCTTTAATTGCTCCGATTGGGATCCTCACAAAACTACCGCTGCGGAGCTATCCAATTCAGAGCCCTTTTTGGCCAACTCATCAGCCATCTCATTACCTGAGATATCCTTATGGCCAGGTACCCAGTATAGGGTCACCTTGTGCCTTATAGCCAATACCTCAAGGCTAGTCTTGCATAAGTGCACCAATTTTGATTTTACCAGCACAGTATCCAGCGCCTTGATGGCTGCCTGGCTATCAGTATATATGCATATGTGCCGTGAGCGCACTCTGCACATAGATACCAATGTTGCCGCCTGATAAATCGCTGCGAGTACTGCTTGGAAAACACTGCATTTGTATAACCAAGGTCTTTTCCATTATAGTTGTAAATTGACGTGAAATTAAATCAGATCTTTCTTATCGTAAAAATTTTAATTTTGTAAAAGCTATTTGTGCAAAATGCAAATTAATTGCAAGATTTGTTACAGTACCTTTTAAGATCTGATGATTGCCTTTGAATCAATTTAAGCGTTACAGTTTTATACGACATATTTTCAAGATATCTTAGTAGTGATAACGGGTTATAGATTTCAAGATTTTTAATGTTTCTATCTATAACACTATGGACGCAGTCAACCTCTTGAGTTAAGCATTTGGTCGAGGATTTTGGCTCAATAGTTTTCAGATTAGTCTGATTGCGAAGAAAATAAAGCAGGGCAGTTGTTTTTGTTTTGCGCGATGCAGTAGCTATTCCAAAGGGAAATGTACAGTCGCCAAAGTTTTTATACTTTTTGGTTTACTAAGAAAAATTATAAGCACGTACGGCAACCAAGTCTAAAATATTTTTTTATTTTATTGTCGTATGTTGATTGTCTTTTCCTACTTTTCTATGCTAACAAAATTGAATACATGTTTATTTGATTGAACGTATGTTCGTCGCTTATATACGTACGACAAATCAATACTCAGACAAAAGTAATTGCAATTTGGAAGAAAATATTGTCGTACGTTCTAAAAATTGGCGTTTATGACATACCAATATTTACAAGTGCTGATTTTTAGGGATATGCGACAAAAGTGTTACTCTTTATCTCAGCAGCCTTCAGAGTTAAGTAAAAACTGATCACAGATTCAGAAAGAACGTAGTCAAAAATCTATAAATCACCTTTTAGGTCAAAAACTTCCAATTTGGCATATACGACAAACCAATACTCGGCCGACGATATGTCTACAAAACTGTCTACAAAACTTACCCAAATAGAAACATGTCTAAATTCTAGACTTTTGTGTCCTATATCAAACCATCTCAATAATAGCAGTTGTCTTACTCCTGGAAATTCTTTAACAGGAAAGCACTTCTAAGTACTCATTAAAGCTGCTTTTCCAGGCATCCACTACCATTCGGTAATGAGATGGAAATATTTACGAGTTATAATAAAATAATTTTGTAAAAAAATGGTCGGCAGATTTTTTTAACGAATTTCAAATAAGAAGCAAATGGCAAAAGGAAAATATAATTCTGTCAAAAAATACTATAGTCATCATTAAGGAAGATAACTTTCCACATGTGCCGGGATATTAGGTCGCGTTCTGGATACTTACAGGGGACATGTTAATTTTATTCGTACTGTAACTTTAAAAACTCCCAAAAATTTCCGATCAAGACCAATTCTAGAAATTTAAGAAAGCTCGAACAAGTTTTAATAAATTAACAATTTGTCACTCTTTTGATGAAAGTCTAAACGAGTGGGGAATCCATTCTGTTGACGGGGGCAAGCAAGAATTCAGTTTTCTTCTGTTTTCAGTAAAAGTAGACAAGTAAGCGCCCAGCTTTTGTCCACAATAGCAAAACAAATAAAAATAAATATAAAAACATAACCACAGGTTCGTCGTACACATGCCTTTACCATTGTTCTCAGGAAACAGTCATGAAACCCTCTCATGAGTTGAAGTAAGAAGCACTACGATTACGCAAAAATATCGTGATTTTATCTACTGTAGCAACTTTACTGTTCATCAGGGATTGAATTTAATCAATTATTTTTACTCTAGATCGTGTCCCTATGCTTATCAATAAAGGTTGCATATTTTAGTAGTATTTTACGCCCAGGTACTCAAAAAGGTCCTGCTCTTGTCACTGTTTGACTTGATTTCTGCTTCTGATATCAGATTTTCTATTCATCTTATTTTGCTGTAGCGAATACTGCCTTTAAGCACCATACGCAACACGGTATATATTTTACAGCTCTTGCCGCCCCTATGGATCGCTGGTATTTATTCCCTTATCTCTTTAGATTTTTCCCCAGGTTATGTTCGTCATCTATTATTCCTGGGAGCCTCTATGAATATAACCGAAACGTTTTTCCTCTCCTGTTATGAGGACATCTTTCTGGAATATCCAGCTCGTATTACCCTTAGAAAAAAAAAAACACTACAATTGAAGATAGAAGAAAAAGATTTATATTTCTCTACAATTTATGATCTAACCAATGCTAACAACATTACAAAGTTGATTTGAAGGATTACGTCAGCATCTAAGATAGTAAATTTACCGGAAATAATTTTTCCAACGCTTTAAAATTCTTTGCTGGCTTAAGTAAAACTAAAACAAAAAAGTCATCAGAAAATATTGAAATCCTTAACTTACGCAACAGTGGAAGTTAGACGATTATTATTTAGCATTTTCTAAACGGATTCTTGGATACATGACGTATAATTTTAGTAAGGCAAATTATTCTGTAATACAAGTTGCTTTAAATCAGACAACAGCTTCATATCCTAAAAGTGACAGAGACCTAAGTACTAGATTAAAAAATATTTGGATATGAGTCATACCAAATTGGATGTTAATAACAGCTGGGCAATACTTAAGTAAAAAAAAGACTTGAGTACTACTTAAAGTACATTTTCGCTACTTAAGACTTATTACTCAATACTTTTGAAATGCCCCTACTTAGTACTTGAACACAAGTACTCGCTTCTATTTACTTGTACTTAAGACTTAGTTTTGTACTTAAGTACCAAGATTTTTACTTAGGTATTTCTGAGTTTATTAAATACCAACAAATATCTAATTCTTCGTAGAAAATTAAACATAATCTCTAGCGCAACTCCATTTTGTGTTGACTTTTAAAGCACACAAAAACCTGCCAAAGCATGTACCGCACTCACGCGTTAAGGCAAAACCTTAGACAAACTAATAACATACAAACAAGACTGCGCAAGTAGAACAAAATCCAGTAATGTTTTGCTCGAATATAGAATCGACGATGCCTCGACTTGATGACATAACCACTGACATATATAATATGGACTGACTACGTTCATAGAAATAGACTGCAGAAAGTGGGCTCACTTCTATACTGATGACTCTTTCGGTCTAACCACCAAGTACCAACTGAAAGAGAACTGAAAACAACAAATAAATTAGTGGATCGTCGAAATACATGATTTTAAACTAATCATTTAGGGTTATTACTGATAGAAACTGTTTTACCAAAGACTATGTATTCATTAGATACTCAGAAGAAATTCTAAATATTTTATTAAAATTACTTTCCGAACAGCGTGCTCACTTTTTCAATTTCATTTTTTCAGTGTTGGCACCAACGTAAGAACTCTTTTTGACACAAGCAATTGTGCCCACGTGAAATAGAAAAGTAAGCAGTCCATATTATATACGTCTGTGGACATAACCAAGGGTAAGCAAGCAATGCCTCGCTTCAATATAAAATTAACGATGCCTCGACCTGATGTAGGGAAGGCCTCAGTTTTTTCTTAGAAATTTACTGGAAATTTTGGTCTGGATTATTGGAGGCGATAAAGGGTGGACCTCTAATAGTTTTTATAAGTGTAGCAGTGAGAGGTGAAAGTTTTACTCTACTTGCAGCGTCGAGAACTATAAAAAAATATAAATAGTATCCACTAGTTACTATACATATTATAGTTTTCGAAAGGTATTTATTTATTAATATCTATTAACTGAACTCGATAAACTTCATTATATTACTGCCAACGTACAAAGATTCTAAAAAAGTACTTTAACAAGTTCTTCAAAAAGTACTCAGTACTTTTTATAGACTTAGCTACAAGTACTCTTCATACATGTGGTACTTGTACTTACGCTGAAGTACTCAGGATTTCGGTACTTGTACTTAAGTACTTTTTCTTTGGTACTTGCCCAGCTGTGGATGTTATGAAGTTGAAGAAAAGCTGAAACAGGAAATAATAAGGAAATAAGTTTAAAAAGCCCTCAACTTCAAAACAATAAATAAAATATGAAAATTTAATTCCTGGAAGCTGCTCAGAAAAGGTAATCCATTTTCGGTTTTGTGTATAAAATTAAATTAAAGATAAAAACTTATTTCCGTTTTTACGGGCTTTTATTTTATGTGATACAATTCTTCTGCAATAAATCGACGTACACATTCAAAGGCGTAAAGCTCCAGAGTTTTTTACTAACAATAAAATATTTCGCAGTATTTTTTGAAAGTTATTTGTTGTTTTTAAATTATGTACAAATTCTCCACACTCATAAAATTCTTTTATATTTTCTTGGAATGCTGCAGATGCTTGTTAAGTGCTACAAATTTCTGAAAATTTTCTCTTTATAGCTGGATTTTATTCAAGAAATTATTTTTAATGTATACTCATAAGACATCCGTCATTTGGTAAAAATTTTCTGGCGCTGTTAAAAATTCGGGTATAAAAACATGAGAGCTTATTATTGAAAGAGGGAATATTTCTTTCGAGTTCATATTTACAATTGTGAATATCGCAAATATATTCTTGTTAGTTTAAATGAGTCAAGAAAAATACCAAAAAGTATATTTTTCATAAATTGATACTAAGGTCTGTCCCAGAAAGTACTGCACGATTTTTAATAAATCATAAAATTTCATTTTTGCTGCCTGAATCTTCGAAACTTGAAACTGGCTAATAAATCAGCTACCTACTTTCAATATAAAATGCATTCAATAGCTTTCATCGGTAAGTATTCAAAATGAGTTCGAAATGTGATGACGTGCGCCAGGAAATTTTGAAAACAAATGGTTTCAAAAATAAAGAAAAATCATTTTCCCAGATTGCAAGAGAATTTATAACAATGCATTGGACAGTTAGCAGAACAGTTAAAATCTTCTTGGAAACGGAGTGGTAGGCCAAAAGAGACAACAGATAAAACTACGGAAAAAAGGTTCGTAGCTTCACTGCAAAGAATAAGTCGGTGTGTGTATGTGATGTAGTAACAAAATTTAATATTTCCAAATATTCTGTGGACAGAATTTAGAAAAGACATAATAGAAAAACTTCTAGGAAACAAAACAGTGCAAAATGGACAGTGAAAGAGGAAAGTTACGCAAGAACACGCACAAGAAAACTTTACGCGAAGTTGTGTGAAGAAAATTGTGCCTGTGTAATTTTAGACGACGAATCGTACTTCAAGTATAATTTTTCGACCTTACCCGGACCTCAATAATATACTGCACAAAACAAAAATACAAAAAGAGGTTTTTGATGCTAAAAAATATGACAGCCAGGTCCTGGTTTGGCAGGCCGTCTGTCAATGCGGACGCAGAAGCAATCCTTTGTTTTTTTAAGGATCCATAAATATAAAAATAGCTTTGCTGCCTTTTATTAAATCACACAATGTTTCCATATTATTTTAACCAGATTTAGCCACAAGTCAGTATGCCACAAGGACAATAACGTGGTATCAATAGAAGAAAATAAATTTTGTTAACAAATTGACCAATCCACCAAATGTACCACAGCTTCGTCCAATTGAACGTTATTGGGCTCTTGTAAAAAATGTTCTACAAAACGAAGGAAAAAATTCCACTGCGCTTAAAATTTTTGCGAAAATGTGGACAGCGGTCAGCAACAAAGTCGAGGGCAGTTGGATGCCAAGTCACAGCGACATTAACGGGAATAAGAAGATGGACGAACTTGCTCGTCTTGGAGCTACCTCGGAGACATCCTCCTCAACAATTAAGATAGCACCAAAACACCTTGTCTATAATAGCTCTGCTTGGGCCGACTGCCAACCCAGTTTCCTTTGGTTAGAAGACCCTTCACGTAGAACTGCAAATGAACTGTGGGGCAGATATAACCTAAACGGAGAGAAAAAGCTATTGAGACTAAACAAGCCAACCCTGAGAACTCTGATGTCAATTCTCACTGGATACTCCTTTCTCATAAGTCACATACACAGGTTTTGGTTTGTTGCAAGCCTATATGCAGGGGATACGGGGACGAATCCGAGACGGTGACTCACTTTCTTTGTCATTGTCCGGCTCGCTCAGAAATGCGTCATAGATTCCTTGTCTCACACCTCCTGGACGAACTCCATGAATAGAACAGGGACGGCTGGGGTCAATACTTAAATTCATAAGAGCGTCCGGTTGGGACCTATGAGCAAAAGCTAATAAGTCTGGCTGGTGAAAATGGGCATGGCTATGGTTTACGTTCCACAGACCTCATAAGGGGCCTCAACCTCGGTTTTCAATCAATTTAAATCAATAAAACTGAGAAAAAAAGTGATAAAAAAGAAATCTCTCGAAAATGTTAGCCCGCAACAACAAAACTGAAAGAAAAATTAGAAGAATCTTGCGAAAATCTTCAGAGCAAAAGTACATTACTATATTGTACAGTGGTGCTCCCTTTTGAGCTAAAATGATAGCTTTGGGGGATGTACTATAGGATCCGAAAAGATGTGTGGATACTGTGGGTTACTGTGGATAAGCTAATATCCTAGTCAATTGAAGGAATTGAAGGAAAAAGTTAGCAGTTCTTAGTTTTTCCCAGGATTTATCTCTGGGATGATCTCATTTTCAAAAGGTATAGGTTTATGTTCGCGACTGTACAAAGAACATATACAAGCAGATATATAGTTATAACACGCTTATGGCCTGTGAGTATATTTATGATTAAATAATACTTAGGATCTATGTCTAATTGCTCAAAAGCACATTCCAAATACATTCAAGCCTATGCAGATATTTTCACTGGGTATTCCTTTAGTCTGTTATATTGCCCTACTTAAAGGGACAATCTACCTTCTTTAATTATTAATACCGACAATTAAGAGGAGTTATTCATTAACATTTTTGAAGAGGAGGATTTCAATTATTTCTTAAGCTAATCAAAAATTCTTCTTTTTAACAACCCCTTTCTTTTAGCCTGTTATGGGTAATCCCTTATAAACAAAATTATATTTTGCCTCCTTTTAAATATTTCTCGGTGATTACTTTACAGCCCTTTTTATTAAAGCTTAGCAGTATGTATGTACACACGTATAAGAGATATGTATGTATATTTGAATATGTATTAATATCCCATTTGGATGAAAAACTAGCGCTTTTGAAAGAAGCACAAGTTTCCTTAGACATCATTTTGAAGCTTTTTAAAAGAATATTCACTAATTTATTGAAAAAATAAGGAAAGATACTGAACTTCTATAGCCATTACTTGGAAGCAGGCTCTATAATGGATTATTGATGAGCTCTAGCAGAAGTACAAAAAGGGCTGATTTCACCTAATTTTCCACGAATCTAAACTGTGGATTTTTCTACTATTTTGCGAAGTAACGCGTTTTTAATTTTTATACTGCCTTTATGAAATCATGGGGTTACTAATGTTGTCATTCCGTTTGTAAAACCTAGAAATAATTATGGTAGAGCACAATGAACACCCATGCATAATATTAAAAGTTTTTTTTTTCATGTCCGTGTATCCGTCCGTTTGTCCTTCTTGACGATTACTGAAAAACGCGTACACTTAGATAGCTGAAACTTTGCAAATGGATTTTTAAGAAAAAGGTAAAATTAAGCTCGAAGATGGGACAAAACGGGCAACTCCTTAGTACGGTCGGCATACAAAAATTACCGGTTTCACTATATATTTGGACACTGCCTAAGAGCTCGTCAACGTAGAGAACTGAAAATTTGTGTACAGTTTTTTTTATAAAAATAGTAAATATAATTTCAAAAATAGGTTAAATGTGGCAAACCTGGCGTTGCCATATTAAATGTGAGGACTTTTATGTATGTTGTGAAAATGATTATTCCCAGACGTTTTATTGTACCGAAAAGTTATTCAAAAAATGAAATTCTACGATATTTTTTATAATCATTTTTAAAGCCAATTCAACGATAAAACTTGCACTGATTGTTGCTTCCCGATACAACATTTCTAATAGAATTGTTAGTTTCAGATGGGTAAAATGAATAGAGAACAAGTTGAGAGCTAGTTGGATTTGAAATAATTCCATCTCGTTATTACTTTTGGAATAAGTTCACGAGTATGAAATTTCAGAAGTTCATTCATATAAATTGTTCATTATTAGAGAATCGACAGATTAATAAATCTCAAGATTTCGATATTGCTGGCATAAGTGGCCCAATGGTAACTGCGCTGCTTTCTCATCTTAAGGCTTTTTGAAACCTGCCTCCTAATATATTTTCTAGAAACCTCCTAGTATATCCCCCCTCTTATAGTCCTCATCTTTACTGTTCATCACTACATCTCAAAGCATATCTCTAATTAAGATAACATTTACAATATATGTAGATAGTATGCAGACACATGTACATATACTTTATATATTACGTACTCAACTAATTTATCACAGCAGAATTTCGATAGCCTAAGGCTCTAATATCTTCTTCACATATTTCCAACTTGCATATCTTCTTGCATATCAGCAAAATAATTCTGACAGAAAATGATAAAGCTAGACAAAATTCAACATCGATGAGATAATTCAATAAATGTTCGTGGGAACTTTGTGGTTAGCGAAATTCTTTAATTCAGTTATAAGAAATTTGTCTAATCGTGACTTTAGCTAATTAAGTATTTTTATAATATTTAAAACGAGAATATGAATAAAGAAGTTTTTAGTTGCTATAATACACGATGTCCTATAAATTCGAATACAAAAGTGATTTACTATTTAAATATGAAACAAAAATGTTTAGTTCCTATAGTTATAGGGGAAGAGCGGATAAAGTGGCCAGGCCGGGTAAATTGGCCATCGTGATTTCTTTCGTTGGAGAGTGCTGCAGCATTGCATTGGAAATGTGTGAAACTATCGAAGCAGATGCCATCAGTATTGTCAGTGACCGTGCAAGTGAAAGCTGCGCTTCTGCGTTTACAGATATTTTTTCACCTGTCTGATGTAAGGTAAGTGGTTAATATTATTGCTGTTAGTTTAGTACTAAGTAGAATTATAATTATTTGATGTAGTACTGTTGCAACGCCGGCTTTTTGCCTTGACAAAAGTCTCATAGGTCAACTAGGTTTGACTCCAGACCACATTTTTCGTAATGACTTCCGAACGGGCAAAGTGGCATTTTAATGGGTAGGGTAAAGTGGCCAGGTGGCCACTATACCCGACCGACAATTTTTATTTAGGAACAAAGTGTATAACTGCATGCTTTGCAGTTTATTTATTACAATATTATAATAAATGTATATTATAATAATATAATAATAACACAATAACACCGAAGCCATGTTGCAACGATTTTTTCTTGTTTACTACAGCAGCAAAACAACAACAAAATACACTTAAAAGAAGGGTTCTAAAAAAAAATCACGATGCGATTGAAGAAAAGAAGGTTCTTTGGAGCTACAGGTGTGTATTTAACCAAAAAGAAAAGGAAGAACTCCTTAATCATATCTTTGACATGGAACAACGATTTTATGGCATACTACTGAATGATCTACGCCACTTGGCGTTTCAGCTTGCCGAAAAAAAACAATATACCGCATGGATTCAACAAAGAGAAGAAATTGGCAGGCAAAGATTGGGTATCAGGATTTAGACAACGGCATCCTAATATTGCTCTTAGGAAACCATAGTCCACTTCAATGACCAGGGCACAGGCATTTAATAGAGCTAACGCGAACAAAGTTTTTAACATCCTTAAGACTGCAAGACATACACTTTCATCCTGCTCATCGAGTAGATAATGTCGATGAAACTGGCCAAGGGAAGGCGCCAAGTTGGTGCTATTGCTTCAGCGGAAACAGGCTTGCTTTCCACATTTGCAGTATGCATATCCGCAGAAGGAACCTTCATTCCTCGTTTTGTGATCTTTCCAAGAAAAAGAATGAAGATTGAGCTTAAAGATTGAGCTACCCCTGGAACTGAGTTTGCCTCCTATCCCACTCTATGTATGCAGAATTATATTTTCAAGCAATAGTTTGACCATTTCTTGAAGCACGCCAAGCGTATAGCCGAAGATCTAGTGCTTCTAATTCTGGATGGACATGCTACCCACACTAAAAACATAAACTTCATAAAAAAGGCCAGACACAACCATACCACTGTTGTATGTGTACTTCCACATTGCAGCCACAAGCTGCAGCCACTAGATGGCACTTTTCAAAACGTTCTACTTTCAAGCTTGTGAGATGATTCTTCGCAACAGCCCTGGAAGAGTTATAACACAATTTCAAATCAGCAGACTTCTTGGGGAGGTATTTTTGCGTACAGCTCTGCCAACTACACCGATAAAGGATTTCGCAAGTATGGGATTTTTCCTTTAGATACCAATGTGTTCTCTGATGCAGAGGTGTCTGACATACCCATGATTCCTGAAAACAATGATCCTGCTGCCACCGAAGACAGAGTGATAAATGATAAAACTGTAGTGGATGGTCGTGAAGATGAGGCTGTGGGTGCAATGGATGGTGGAAGAGATGAAGCTATGGCTGCAGTAGATGATCGCGGTGATGGGGCTACAGCTACAGTGGATGGTCGCGAAGGTGAAGTGATGGGCAACAAAAACAATTTCGTGGTCGATACAACTAAATCGAAACCCATATCATTCTAAATAAGTCCAAAGGACATTGTACCTTTGCCTAAATAAACAGGCTTAAAACAAAAAGAAAACAAAACAGAAAAAAGGGCCAGACAGCGATAATAACATCTAGCCCACACAAAGCTGAATTACTAAAAGAGAAGCTGAAGAGAAGGATATGAAAAGAAAATGGTGGAAAGAAGAAAAGCTGATGAAAGCAACAACATCCAAAATGATTCCAGTGAATAAAAAATCAAAAACACAAACCAAAAGGAAGCACAAGCTGCTGCAGTGAAAAAGCTTTTTGACCTAGATGACGAAGAAGATGAGGATGTCGAATGTTTTTGTTGCAATGGGGCTTTCTCTAAATCTAAGGATAACGAGGGTTGGATTTGGTGTTCCCAGTGTAAGCAGTGGGCTCACGAGGAGTGTACTGGTTGCACAGAAGAAGATGAAGAGTTTGAGTGCGAATTTTGTAAATAAACTACAAGCAGTAAGTAAATAGTTTGTTTGAGTTTTGCTGAATTTAATAATTTTTTAAATTTTTTCCTGCGTTGTTCCAATGAATTTAAACATTTCTTTAAAAAAATTAATATATTTTAAACATGTTATTCTGTTAAGTTTAAATAGTCTTCAAGTTTTCAAATGGTTTCCTTGAATCACAATTTTTTTTTCAATAAACATATATATTTTTGACACGTCAGAACTATTTACTGCTTTAATTAACCTATGTGGCCAGTCCCTGGCCACTTTACCGGACCTGTTCGGGTAAAGTGGCTATTACATATACTCCAGATAGAACTCTCATCTACCATATAAAATAATTATTTAACAGAAAATAAAAATATTGTAATGTTCTAAACTGCTTACGTTTGCTGCAGGTAATATATTTTGTAATTTACTTAATTTAGATGGCCGCGAGAAAAATGATTTTCCTTAGGGTGGCCACTTTACCCACCTTTCCCAAAACAAAAGTCCCTTAGCAGTCCACATGCTAAAACAAAAAATACAATTTGAATCATCAGTTTTATTTAGACAGCGGAGTGCGATGGAATCCATACGTGAACTAATTATTAAAAAATTTATTAAAGGAATTAAACCATGTGAAATTTTTCAGGACCTACGAAAGGAAGAGATAAAGCGGGACTTGATATGTAAAACAATTAAACGATATAATCCTCTGTTAAGGATCGTAAGAGAAGTGGACGTCCACGCACTGCGCGTACTAGGCAACGCATAAAGATCGTAAGCGAGCAGATTTGCAGAAAAAACGTCGCTCGGTAGGAAAAATAGCTGCGAAATTGGGAATCTTAAAATCTTCAGGACAATTCATACTCACTAAGGATCTAGGAGCAAACCCTTACAAAAAAACATAAAATTCATGGAGTTTCAGCCTCATCTAAGGAAAAAAGAGCTGCAAGAGTTGATACCATACTTACTTGGCATGGTGGTGATGAGTTGGTGTTTTCCGATGAAAAACTATTCATTCTGGAGCAACCATACAATCCACAAAGTGATCGTACGTAGGCAGTGAGAATGGAGGACATTTCCGAAAATGAACTTTATGTGCCCAGATATCAAAATTCGCCCTCAGTCATGGTTTGGGGCAGTTTTTGTAGAAGAGGCAAACTTCCCCTTGTTTTTATTGAAAAAGGTGTGAAGGTCAACGCTGAATATTACCAGAAGCAGGTTCTTGAAGCAGTTGTACTTCCAAGCTGCAAAAAGTTATTTGAAGGTGATTATTACTGCTATCAACAGGACGGAGCGCCTTCGCACATCACGAATGTAGCTCAGAGGTTGTGCGCTGATAACTTTACCGACTTTTTCCCGAAGGATGAATGGCCTCCAAGTAGTCCAGATTTAAATCCTTTGGATTTCTTTGCCTGGGGCTGTATGCTAGCGAAACTCAAGGACTGGAAAATCAATCGTTTAGAACAGTTCAAGCAAGTTGTCTCCAAAATTTAGGAGGAAATGCCCATGGAAAACATTCGTGCCGCTTGTAGCTCTTTCGAAAAGAGATTAATATTGGTAAAAAAACCAAAAGGAGGTATTATAAAAAAAAAAAAAAATTTATTGTAGGTTTTTAAATATTCATGTACCATTATATTTCAAACAAAATCTTTACAAAATATTAAATACTTGTTCTTATATCTCAATATCTGTTTGTATTCAAATATATTGGACACCGTGTACAATGATCCAAGACTTCCGTTTTCCTCAAGTGAGTCTGCTTGAGGCACTGTCATGCAGAAACATTTCTATGTAGCAGTTTAAGAGCCGCTGCACCCGCAGCCATAATCACGGTATAATACCCTAAGCCCCAAATAAATATCGAGGTAAAAGAGCCAAAATCAACATTTAGTACCAACACAAAACACAAACAGAAATGAACTCAAAGGGAGGCAAGGACATTTATATAGAAGCATTAACGAAACATAACTCAAAGCATCTGGGACGAAAAGTATTTTGCTATAAGCAACAAATGGGCGGATGGCTATGGCGGACTTAACATAGGCAAAAAATTTAAGAGGCTAGAGGAGGTCTCATGCTCCCAAGAGAAAAATAAGATTTGTAACAATTGAAATGTAAAATAAATTGCGCAAAGTCAAAACAAGACTCCAAATTTATATTTTTTTTTTTTTTCATTTCAAAGCGATCGACTATTCTGTCCTAAATGAAATCATAAGGTGTACTAAGTTTGTCGTGCCGTCTGTAACGATGTAATGATAGTAGGGGGGTTGATCACTATTGTCCGGGTTGACAATTAGTTTCTGCAAATGAGAAGGCTGCGTTTGCTTGTAGTTGCACTGACTTTGTTTTTAAACACAATTTTAATTTTTCAAATAATAAAATAACACTCTGAAATTATATCTGAAATATTCCTTTATACAAAGTTTAAAATATACTTTTTTACTACTTCACTTAACTTTTCACTAGAGGCCTTAACTTTAGTAGGGGGACTCTGTAGTTTCGTGTTTAGAATATTTCTGATTTTCCTTGCATCAGAACTCTCCATTTATTCAAAATCGATCTGTAGTGATTAATACTCACTTTCACTTGCAGATTGATTATTTTGCATTTTTCGTTCTAACCAATCAAAAATTACATATCAAGCATGTTTTTTTTTTTTAAGCCAACAAATTTTTCTACGAAGGTAAATAATTTATTACATGAGCGGATAAAATTTATTGCGATCAATGCCATCTGATTTTCATACATTGTACGAAAACAACAGTATCGATTTTCACACGAGTCCCCAAATAACTCAACTGCTTTATTACATAACAACGACAAAAGAAATTTGACGCCGACGCTTCTGCTAGGGCAATCTCTTTTAGTCAATATGTTGCACAGCCGGTGTGAATTAAAATCGTTTACCGTGCTTTACTTGTTATCGCTTTGAGTTAATCAGGTTCACCCAATATACGCTTGACCGATTATTCTCAAGGATGAGATCCAAAGATTTCCTAATTTTGTGCAGACGGGTGATAAGCCTTGTCTGCTTAAGAATTATTACAGTGGACATGACTACTGTTTACGATTATCACGGTGGGTTCCAACTTGACCACAGTCGTGTGCGCATAGTTATTTGTTTATTGTGTCTTGAGTCTTTGTGTGGGCTCAGATATCTCTAATTTATGTTGCTTGAGTTTTTAGCTAATGCGCTATGAATCAAAGACAATTGTAATTCCTTGATCGTAATTCTGGTTCATAACATAAATAAAAATGAGTTGGACACACACGCATAGTATTCAATGTTATTTTGATTGTTGCGTCCAAGGTATATAGAAGACAAGGTATTCCCATTAAAATTTTGACACCTTGAAGCTGATAGCCTGTGACTTAATGCTGCGACTAATGTTGGTAAGTCCCAATGTGAGCTTAGAAAAACAAAGGGGATGTGCCGGGTTGATAACTTAGAAGGCTGATGTTTTGATTTAATGAAACCTTTATTTATCATAAACTATTAGTTTTGTACCAATTAAAATATACAAATAATTTAATTGAACTCACTGCTGCCTATGTAAATTTTTGCCGGAATTCAAGTAACCTTCCGGCGTAAAATAAGCTGAAAAAATAGAATTATTAATTAATATTGACTTTTTCAGCGTCACTGCTGCTGAAACGCCCAGAGATTTCCTCAACTTAGTCAGATTCAAATCCTCTGATCCGTCTCCGAAGACTGCTAAAAACGCAATGATTTTTAGCTCGAGTCCCCGCTTTATTTATACTCTGGAAATGTACGGAGTAAATGGGGGCTCAGAAAAAAATATCATAGCGTTGCATGTATTATGCTTCAGCTGAGCGTATTACAGCTGAGAACGAATGAGAGCTCTGGACTATACTGACGTACGTCAGATGTCAGTGGTAGTAATGTACATAGATGCTATGCTGTCATCGTGGATATTTGGGTGAGTTCTTCTATTTGCGTTTTTTATATTAGTATTTGAATACTAATTTGTTTATTTATATTTCTTTTTCAGCATATAAATAATTTGGAGCAGTGCTGTGGCGATCTGGAGTTGGATTCCCGTAGTTTCAGGTAAAATTTCTTTTGTGGTAAAATTCTTGTAATTTGTTTTGTTTACCATTTTAGTAATTGAAGTTTTTGTTTATTTGTAGTATTCTATATACCTTGGTTACGTCCGTCTGTATATCCGTCTATCAGTCTATTTGTCTGTATGTCTGTCTGTCCGACCTCCCGATAATCAGCGAACGCATTCACTTAGAGAGCTGAAATTTTGCACACGAACTTAAAAAAAAAAAAATTAATTTAATTTTGAAAACGAAACAAATCGAAAAATCCCGCGAAGAATTGCCATACAAAACTTTATTTTTTTGCTATGTACAGTGAAAACTCTCTATAACGAAACCCAAGAGAGTTTCCGTTATAAGAACTGAGTAAAACATTGCAACAAAATATGTATGTCTGGATAAAATAAATCACAATAAACAAGTATCAGACATCAGATGATTGATTCGGTGGTACCTAAGTTTTGAATTATATTGACACGGCAGCAGCAGAACAGCAAATCGCTTTCATTGATTGAAAACGATAAGCTAAATTGTAATGTAAATCATCCCCTAGCGTCGAGTCTATCAGTGGTCAATAAAGGCATAATCATAATAAATAAAAGAAGAAGTTCACAAAAACGACATGCCTAGATCTTTAGGTATACCTACTTCCGAAAATATCGTTGGCTTTTTGGGCATCTGGCAACCTATCACAAACATTGTTTTGAGGATTTTTTGGTATAGAGAGTGAGCACAGACAGAAAGTGAATTAATGTATTGATTCGTAGGCGAACCAACCAAGTTCAACTAGTGTTTACTTTATAGAGAGTTTTTCGTTATAGAGAGTTTTCACTGTATTTGAAAACTGCATGAGAAAGCGTCGACGTGGAGACCTCAAATTTTGTATACGGCGCTTTCACAAAAACAGTAAATAAGCTTTCAAAAATGATATAAATCGGTGAACTCTTCCTTGATGTTGTCATACAAAGTTGGAGTTTGCACTTTATTCAACTTTTATTCTCATCTATAATATTATTACGTTTTCTTATGACTGGCCGAGCGTGTACCAGATTTTCGTTCTACTACTGTAATCGAAAAGTGAGAATGGCTTACTTGACAGATGTTTTGATTTGTTTTGTGCCTTTTTTTTAACACTGACATATATAACATTGACTGCCTGATTTTCTATTTGGGTCCAAATTTTGTTGTCGGGGGTGTGACAATTATATTAGTAAAATACAAAAAATAAATATGTTTTAAAAATAAAAAATAAATAATGAAAAAAAAATAACAATAATTTTTAAACTTAATTTTTACAGAAATAAAATTAAGCAATCTTTGTCTGCTTGTCCGTGAATGTAGGTATGGGGGACAGAGAAAGTATTACAAATATTTTGTTGCCATCTACTTCTATTCTATATATTCATTGAGAAAACCACTGAACTGAAACTAGACTATGCGGGATTTTGTTTAGAATTTATTATTTGAAGTTCAGCGGAATAAAATAGTTAAACCAAAAAGAGACAACTATAGAAAAGTGATCCCATAATAATGTCAAATAATGTAAACAATTTCATTAGTATCAGAAGTCCATTTTATATATGTTAGCGGTGAATAATTATTAAAATCGCGTTGGGCCAAAACCTTCGAGAATACTTCGCAAGCCATGAAACAGAAATCTATATGTATGTGTTGTGAGTCCGTTTTCTAAAATGTTCTACATTGATACTTATGGAAAAGTGCCAAACATTGCCTTTATATATGCTATAGAGCCTAAACTACTATCCATATAGAAAAATAGTCTGCTAGTAATTTAAAGATTGGTTCCTTGCCTTCCCAAAGGCTACACTTCCTATGTACCTTACTTAACAAAATAATAAAATAGTTTTGATTGCAAAAACACGTTACCATTTTACGCTCAATACTTCTCAGCTGAATGATAATTGCATGTGTGTACGTGCAGCTGGAGTTCGAATCTGTATGCAGCTACATTCGACATCATCAGCCCACGGCATGCTATAACGGGACAGCGGCTTACAATGATTACTCCGATGAGAGTTTTTGTTTGAAGACTGGTAGTCATGTGGTTCAAATACTTTCTTTTTAAATGATTTTGTTAGAAAAGTTATAAAAATTCTATTTCAGTTTGGAAGATAAGAAAGCAAGCTTAAGATTATCAAAACGCAATTTTTCTGTATAAATAGTAGTTTAGCGCGGAGGAGCTATTCAAATCAAACTTTTATCAGTTTTACACAAGAGTACTGCAATTATTTTAGAATGTGAGGACTCCATTGGAGCTCTCATGTGGTAGTGAGGGAGTCTGTTTCATGGCTTGTGAAATATTCTCGAGGGTTTTGGTTGGGCGCATTCGCGGAGTTATTGTGTGTGTGTGCAGCTATCAAAATTTGTTTGAATAGTGCTGAATATTATTTTCTATTGCAAATTAAAAAAAATTATATTTCTAGGTTATGTGTGAAATCGATTACAATTTTTTACAATTTTTTTTGTTTCTTTTCAGTTCCTTGGAAGCAAGTGGAAGTACAATTTCGTCGTGGAAATATGGAGCCTGAGTGGAGGTCGGCTTCTTCGAGTGACTGATAATCTATTCACAGGACGGCCGCCTAGTCTTCATCTCCAGGAACAGGTAAGACCAAGGTTGGTGGTGGATTTTTTTGTTACTTGTTGCTGATCCTTGTGTTATTTTGAGTGTTGGTGGGTGGGTAAAATTTGTCTATTCTTTGTTCTCATGTTTTCCGATTTTAGCGGAGAACATTAGAAAAGACTCTTTTATGAAAGTCGACTGGATGATCTTTGGAAAAGTCTCTCATATGAAAAGTGGACTGGGCGATGGACTGAATTCCATCGATTTGCAGGTATGTAATTTTGTGACAATATATAATATACTAGCTGACCAAACAGACATTGTTGTTTTATGAATTTGTGAAAATCTATTAAAAATTTGTAAGCAAAGTAAAAATGAGAACAAACGTATTTCTGAGTAATCATTGTATCTATTAACGACATACCATACCAGTGAGAAGCATGGATTTTCAATGACTGCCCTTGTAATTTGTTTAATGCTATTGCTAATTAAAGTCGCACCGGTAATTGCAAGCATTTAAAGTCGAATAGCATGTCGGTCGGAATTATTGGGATACGTAGTATGAAAACATCTTCTTCTTTGTACATTCCTTTTAGAATTGTTGTTTCGATGACGTCTGTTTCTTCACCATAAGCCCGGTGCCATTACAAAGACGTGATTGGTTATATTTCCTAATATGATGATTACCGATCCGACTTTCAATTGTGAGGCGGCAATCTCAGCAATTCCAGCGAGTTTAAAAATTGGGTTGGATAGTTGACGACGTTATGTTGGCTAGTGACGGAATCTACCGATTTGTACGTCATCAATTTCACTTTGAATCTTGAAATTCAAATCGCCGACATCAATGTTTTTCGCAGCCGTGCTATATTGACTCAACCAAACATGATTTTTGTAATTCTGAGCAATGTTTGAGAACACTTTTCGGATGAGTTCAGTCTTTGATTCTGTGAACTGACAAAAATCAACGGGGATGTAATGCGATCAGTCAAAATTTCAACGAAGATTTTGCCATTGCTATGTTCACTAATTGTTTTGAAAATACCTCTCCAGATTGATGCTTCTGCAACTCGGGAAGCATGTTGATACTTAATTTAAGTATCTTGACGTGATTCCAGAAAACGGAAGACTTTAGTGCGTTGAATTCATTGACTGACTTTGGGCATGGAATCGCTGGCAATTTTTTTCCTGCAAGCTTTTCCAGGACCATAACGAATAAAATAAAAGAAAAGGATTATGTATATAGTGAAAACCCAAATTTTTGTATGGCAACACCAAGAAGTGGCTATCGATTCCAGTTCTTTTTCCCCTATAAATCCTTCTTCGAACTATTACGGACATTAAAAAAAAAATAAAAATCTGGTACATGTTCAACGTTCAGACTGTTCTCATTTTCAGCTTGTGTTTTTGTCCTTTTATTAATTTTTCGTAGTACTTTTGCTGACCTTCGTCCCTAGTTTTCCTTGCGTTTTTGTTCTCCTTCTCTTACTATTAACATTGGTGCTGCTAGTTGTTTCCTTTGTTTTTCTTCTTTTTTTCTTTTGCCTCTGGATAACTTTCTTCTGTGTTTTGCTGAACTAATAAGGATTTCTTTACGTTTTAAATGTTTTGCTTCCTTCAGGTTGTCAGCAATTATCTTTTTCTCTATATTTTTCTCATGAAATCTTCTAAAGTGAGATGGAGATATTATATAAGACCGGTTTTGCTTTTCTTGTTTGTGAAGTCGTTGCGGGTAGTGATGGAAAACCCTTTATATTTCGGTACCAGCAGCGATTCGTTCCATAGAAAGAAATATACTCGTTACCTTAAAATCGGCACTCGATACTTTCGTTACTCTCGGTACTGTTCCCAGATTTTTTATGTTAATTGATCTATTCTGCAGCACCTTAGTTTAATTTATGTACTTTTACGCTGGTAGTTTTATGTGATATAGTTGGTAGGTACTTACATTACTAACTCTGTTGTGTTTCCGTTATGTTGCGTTTAAGATTTCGATTTTTAACATGATAGCCAAAATAAAAATAATTATTTAAATATAAAAAGAAAAATAAGTTGTTTTCCAAGAAATAAAATGGGAGAAAATTATTTTTAATAAGAATTAAAGATAAATATATTGTGTTGTATGTTTACAACAGCTCCACTGTGTCCAGAATTATACTATCTTTCAAGCCAACCATACACATTCACAAAATTTCAATGAAATCGTTTGGATGGTTTCGGAGATTAGCGTGTACGAACATAGTGACACATGATTTTTATATATTAAGATAGTAATACCATTGGTCTTAGATCAATTTTAAATTTTATTGTTGTTTTTTTGTAGTAATTTTTTAAAAGAAAATATCAAAAATATGAGCAGGTCTGTAAAACTTATATTAAAAGAGTCAGGAATATTTGGCTCTTAGGCATAAAAACAACATATATGATTTCTTTTGTGAAGTAACTTTCTTTGAGCTATCTACCAGTCACGTAGAGTAGAAATGTAAAATATAATTTGAAAATAGATATATCCAAGACGTGACCTCTGCAATAATCTTGGGTCGATGATTTTCTTCATTTTAAAGCGCAACAGCGCAACTTTACAACTTTTCCGTTCTTGTTTTATAATTAGGGAAATTCTCCAAGAAAGGAAACAATTTTTTTTTAATAGATTTTACTTCTACATCATAATAAAGTTAAATTAGATTTCATTATATGTATTTTATCACTTTAATTAAGGAAATTGAAAAGTAAGCTAAACAAAGAAATGGAAAATTCCTATTTCGCTCGTATTACAAAAACTTTTCTTCCACGTTACTTATTTTTGTACTTCTACCTGACTGTATTCATGGAATTCTACTCGAAATCTTTGTAGATTCTCATAAAACTGATCAAATTTTACTAAAGTTTTCCTCATTTATTTTTATATATAATTTTCCTGTAGATTTTTTTTTTTTTTTTTTCATAAAAATAGCCATTTTATGCAGAAGCTGAGTAATAAACCAAGAAACGTAATATGATCTACCTATTAATTCTATTCTGGATCAAGTTTTAACAGTCAGCAATAGCTAAATATAATCAGGACGATGTTATTAATACCTACGTAAATTCAATTATGTCTTACTTTTATATCTTAATGGATATTAATTCAGGGACTACGCGATAAGTAAAGTTTTACATAATTGGTTTCAGCAACAAAGCTTAGAACTACTGAAATGATGCTAATAAGATATAGAACATACTTAAATACAACATCCTTTCGAACTATAAAGGAGGAAGTAAGACATAAAACGAAAACCGATTCAAATCAAAATAAAATATATATGTAAAAAAAAAAAGCTGGGAAAAAGAGAAAGAAGAAGAGTTTTTCGGAATAAATAAGTGGCCTTGCGAAGAGATAAAAACTGGGTTTGCAATTTAGTATTCAATTGTGAGATTAGATTAGATTAGACTTGTCGAGAGGTGTGCAGGCTTGAATTCACTGCGACCTGAAAGATCTGTTGTGTGTCCGCATTCAATTTACTCCGTTCTTATGCTTAGATTGTTAATAAATTTCGGATAGTTTCGAGGAGGGAAGCATGACCGAGGTGGATAAATCCATGCCAGACCAATGCTACACAATTGCTAGGTAGGTGCTCGGAGGTTCTTCTCAACCAAGCCCATCTTATTTAGGTAACATCCCAAGAAGCGGTGGCTTGTGAAGAGCTCAATAATCATTTTGAGCTCTGTTCTCCTAAGGAGTAGGAGCCTTTTTGTTTTTTCGGCAGAGGTGTCCAAAAACATTTTTGTCTAATGAAGTTCTTGTATCCTTTCCCAATAAAGGAATTTCAGTTTTTCTCTCAGCTATTTAGGATAGCTCGCTTTGTGCCACAAAATGGGTCTTGTCCTACAAAGGGGAGGATCAGCTCTTCTTTTGGCTAGGATGTCAGCAATTTCATTGTTTTTATGGCCTTCATTTCCAGGTACCCACACGAGGATAACTTTCTCTCCTTGATACATTTGTAATGGTTTTCAGATACTCCCAGACTATCCTTGACTTAATCGTATAGAACTTTAAGACTTTGGGAGCGATTTAACTATCCGAAAGAATATTGATGGTTGAGCAATTTATGGCGTTTACTGTAAGTATTGGTGCGTTCTACTATGGATAACACATCAGCTTGAGATACGGTAAGGCTAGAGCCCAGGGCCTTTCAGATGTAACACCTGGAGCTGTATGCACTTAGTCTGTACAGCTTCGATACGTTGATTTTCATGTGGTAGTAAGGGAACCAGATGGGGCTGGCATATTCTAATATCGACCTAACAAAAGTTCAGTAAAGAAGGTTAGTGATGTAAGGGTCGCCAAATTCCTTGGACCATCTATTAGCACAACCCAAAATCGAATTAGCCCTACCACTGAATATGTAATCGATGTGATCGTCAAAAGAAAGGTGAGAATTGAGGATCACACCCAGATTCATGGTTTTGTCGTGCCTGATGCAATGATCAATTCTATCGAAGGCCTTGCTAAATTCAGTGAAAATATAGTAAACCTGCTTACCAGACTCAATGGCTGGTATACAATAGTTATGAAACTCTAATAGATTAGTCGTGGTTGAATTTTGCCTTCAAGAAACCATTCCGGAAGGAACCCAAGATTGGTCTACAGCGAAAAGCAAGCACATCACTGACCAAGGCTTCAAAAATCTTCGCAACATGCCACAAGTTAGCAGTAGGTCTATAGATAGAAAGGTCCCATGTGTAGCCCTTCTTATGTGGAGGAAAAATCACAGAGTATTTCCATGACTTTCGGAAGGACCCGCATTACAAGGATAGATTAAACAAGTAACACAGGATGTGGGACAGGAACGGGACAGGTGTAATTGTAAAACTATCGGGTAAGTTAAAAATGTGTTCAGTAACAGATACGTCGTCAAACACAAGATCTTTGGCTTCAAATGATATTACTAATCTCACGGGATACTAAAGAATTCAGAGAAAAAAATTGCAACCGTACATGGGTCGTTACTTTCGGTGCCGCCGTAGTTCAAAGATGATAGATATGCATCACAATTACATTTAGAATTTATAAATTTCCAGAACTCTTCAGGATAATTACGGAGCGTTAGTTTCATACGAGCAATATAGTCATCATATGAAATATGAAGGAGCGAAGTGAACTGATTCCAGACACTGCAGTAAGCCGAGTAATCTGCAACACTTTTTGAAGCGCACTCATGGCACCGGATATTCTCAGACAGGCAAGCCGCTGGTTTTCTTTTTAATTAGAACCTTAGTTTGTTTTTAATAGTTTTTGGCTACATTGCGAAGACCCTCATAGGTGACGATAGTTCTAACAATCACGATGTGTATCCAGCACATCATTATAGGTTTTAAACCCCATGTTTTGTCAATAAAGCGACGACGTATGTAGGGACATCTACCGCTCTTTCCCTCACTCTGGACAGATTCGAATTTCAGGTGAGTTTCTTATAGAGAGTGACTCGCAGAAATTTGAATTCATCTGAAAGTGTCAGCTCCGTATTATCAAGATGCGGAACCGTTAGTGCAAGCTTGGGTCTTCTCGTGAACGGAACGATAACAGTTTTGTTGGAGTTTATTCTAAAGCTTTTATTGAAACATCATGATCATGCTTGCCCCGTATAGTGACTAGACTAGATTATACATGTAAACTTGTACATCAGTTTTAATCGACACCAAGGAAAACAAGGACTCCTCCTTGTGGACGGCCTTTAGCTTCGGTGATCGTTACTGACCAGTTACCTAAAGTTGAAGACATCCTGCTTCTAAGAATGGAATCTGTCGAGTTAATTGTGAAGGGCTCAAAGCCCTTATCCTCAACGGCTGTTTTAATTAAACCGTTGTAATTCGGACGACTCTCCTAGGACTAATATGAAGTGGTCGAAACATGACGCATTACAAAAAACTAGTCCTACTTTTTTAATTCGGTATCTGATGCGGTATTGACCTACAAAAATTAGTATTAAACGTATACATAAACCTCAGATAAGGAATTGTTTACTTGAATGCGTGTTTGTTCATTAATAGGGTAAATTTTTATTTTATTTTAATGAAAATGAGTTCTATTAAGAAGGAAAAAAGCGTAAGTGGTCAGAGAGAGAAAGAGGGGGAGAGAGAGAGAGAGGCAAATTCCATTATAGACTTTTGTATTGAAGTAAGCAAATTAGGAAACTTATGAATTTTCTTCTATGCTTCATTTTCTTGTGCATAATAGGGCGTTTTCACTACATCGAAATCACATAATTTCGCTGTTTCAGCATTATTTTGACCAAATCACCCTCGAAATCACGTAATTTCCAGTACAAGATCAATCGAAATCATCTGACTTTTGCGTAATTTCAATTAAATTAGGAAATTTTGCCCGAACGCGCCCATTTTCTGTTTTTACTTTTTCTCAAAATGTATCATTTGACATTTCTTGTATACATTTGTCAATAAATTTAAAATAAATTCAAGTATTATATTAATGTTGCTGACACATAATGTTGCTGACACATATAAAAAAAAAGCGGTCATGTTGCTGCTCTGGAGGAGGTGTTGATCATCAGTGCACAGTCAAAAAGAGTGAGCGGACGTAAGTTAAATAGTGTGAGCTCAAGTATATTTAAAACAAAGAAAAACAAAAAAAAATTATTAAGCTACAAAGGAGGATAAGCGATTTGGACCAGACAGCTACTAAATTAAATTCATATCGGTGATTACTTGCGATAATTTAAGTGACCAGGTGCGCACGAGTAGCGTTTCGCTAAACAAAAGTTAAGTATTTACGGTATATCGTACTGTTGCAACCGTATTAAAATGTATTCCCGCTTTTAATTGTTTTTTGTGCTCTACATAATTATTACATAATCATTACACATAATTAACTAGTTTTAGTAATTTGTATAATTTCTTTGTGGGAGGCACAAATCTTGTTTCAAGTTCACGTTGGTTAAGACTTTTTCTTAGTCGACCAATTTTCTTTTTTTTTTTGTGCATTCATGGAATTTTATCGTTAATATACAATACCCATATAACTTTGTGAGTAGTGCATTTTTGGTTGTAATTGAGGGTTTCGTGGTAACTCCCTTTAGGAAAAAAAAATCACGTGGCGCCCATTACGTTTTCCACCCTTCCACCTAACCCTAGCCCATCTTCACTGAGCTACCCCCCTTTACGCACCTAGGGCAGCGTAACAATATCCTTTTTTATTAAAAAAGTCTCGTTTATGTAAATAATTATTTTACATACCAATTTGGTATTTAAGTGTAGCACATGTCATCTCAGCGATAGTAAAACACCTGACAGTGATTTCGAAATCACTTCATCAAAATTACGTGATTTGGAAGTAGTGAAAACGTCCTATAAAGTCAAACAAACCCTAAATATTTTTTCTCATTTTACTGTTGAAGTAGTAGGCACATCAGACAAATAAAATTGTCAAAGTTTACATATGAGTGAACTAAATGGAATCTGGATTTGTAATATGTAAATCCACTTACATAAATCTAGTCTTAAAATATCGCTGGTATAAACGTACTCGATGGGTGCGTTCACTGACAGAAAAATAGCGATATAATCTTACTATCCAGTCACTACACAACGCTGTCGTGCGTTCAGTGTACACAGCAAATGACAGATAGTCACTTCCTTTTACTTTCACACGCGTTCACTGAGACGGCCAAGAGTAAAAGGTAGCGCGCAATATTTCACTACCCGTATTTAGGACAGTAAAGTTGTGCGATAATAAATTTGTGTTGTCAAAGTGATATTTATATGGAAATAGAAGCAGAAAATATAGCAATTTAGGTTGATGTCCTGTGTAATGCGCCAAAAAGGTTTTTTTTTGTGTTATAAATCAATATCAATGCATTACTTTATTTCCTTGTAATGTCGAAAAAGTTCATCTCCCAACGATAACGCAATTCCTAACCTTCAATTTGATATATAACACATCTACCTCTTTTAACTGTACAATTAGCTATACACAATTTTTCTCCTTAAGGTGGAGTCATTATTTTGTTTACATCTTTAAAATTCCTAACTGCTCACTGGAAATAACCGTTAAACAATTGTGATTTTTTAAATTAATTGTAAATGAAGAAAATATTTGCCTTTTACAAAATATTTTTATGAAGTATTAGCGATATTTTAAAATTTTTGTACAAGGAAATTACAACAAATTAAAAGATTTTTAGTATGAGCTAGAACATATTTATTAGGAATAGGAACAACGAGTAAATTGTGGAAAATTTGATAGTCCTTAAAGGAAAGAATGTTCTACTTTGCGCCGGGATAGACTTCCCTTATTTCCTCAAGAAGAGTGATGAAAGGATCTTCTCCGTCTTTTTTCGCCAAAGAAACTCACATAAATGTAGAACTAAATTTTGGTATACAAAACACAAACAGGCGTACCGGTTATATTAAGATTATATAGGAGATTCTGCAATGCACAAACAGACCGGTGTGCGTAGAACGTGTAGCGCAGGGCAGGCGGGGGTGCAGAATCTACCCCCCCCCCCCTATGCTACACGTTCTACGCACGCCGGTCTGTTTGTGCATTGCAGAATCTCCTATATAATCGGGGTTATTGCTTTCGGACTTTTTACTTGTCGGGATTTGCAGTGAGCAGTTCTGAATTTTAAAGATGTAAACAAAATAATGACTCCGAAGATACGCACATTAAGAAAAAAAATTGTGTATAGCTAATTGTACAGTTAAAAGAGGTAGATATGTTATAAATATATCAAATTGACGGTTATGAATTAGGCTTTCTAATATCAGAAAAAATGTATACCTTAATACCGGGTTTTTCGAAAGAAATAACTGTTTTTCTCAAAAAAATGGGAAAATTTTCAAAAAACCGTTATATCGCGAAAAGTAGCACTTAAATTGTAATGTGTTATAGCTCTTTTAAAAGGTAATAACATTACCTTTAAAATGATACCCATCTTTCTGGGATATGTCCGATATATTGCAAAGGGATTTTCAAATTTTGGAGATCCTTTTCGTCCTTAAGTAGCATTTCCGCATATAATGACCTACGTATGTTGTGGAATTACTTAGGGTATCATACTATAATAGTGGTTATTTAATTGGGCGAGACCTCGTTTCGGAAGTTCCTCCCAAGCGAGCAGCCCAGCAAGGTGAAATTGAGGTGAGATACATTATCAAACCTAGTCAGACCAAAGATAAATCTAGTACAGTCGTTGAAAGCGAAATTCATAAGTTCCTTGTATTTTAAGGTGTAAAAATCTGGCTCTGAATTTTTTATGAAAATTGGCTGGAAATTCTTCAAAATCTTTTTAATACTCGCCTATGAAATTTGGCTTTATTCATCCCACAATGGTATATCACCATAACGCCACTTTCTTCGCTGTACTAAGTGTATTTATTAATTTCGATCCGTAATATAAATCTAACTGGTATTAAATTTAACTTGATCTTCATCCTTCTGAATATGTATAAGAATATACTCCTGCCATTAAATTTAATTGCATCCGCAGTATTAAGTTCCAAAGATAATATAAATAACCAAGTACCTTACGAAGATTTTGCAACTGCTGTGGGCTAGTTACTTCACTCATAAATGAATTTAAAGTTTATCATTGAGGAAACGAGACGATAAAACTTATTTTAAGGTCCCGTAGAACATTTGAATATTGTTAACGCCATCGAAATTCTAAAACATGAACCATTTGCTTATGAGCATATGAAGGAAATATCCTCGTAAATTACCATAAATGCTAAAGCAGACTCCAGCTAATATTGTAAAAGATGAACGGAACAAGTGCGGGGAAGAACTATGTAGGTCCTTACCGTTCTCAGATTCTCTCGTAAATTTATACCTACACATACATACAAACATAAGTTTAACCTCATTAAATTTTGATATAAAACTAACAAATTTCGGAAAATGGGTTTGTTCATCTTTGAGTTCGGGAACAATCAAGTTTCATCAGACACCAGGAGGAGAAAGATATTATTTGGGCGACATCCGAACTGTATACCAAACTTAGAGATAAGTAAATTAAGTGGACGGACTTATAAGAATGGAAAAAAAATGGGAAAAAGACCCCCGAAAGTAATCTTCAAAGGACCTTTCTATCATGTCCCGCATTCTCCCTTGAGTCGTGTTACAATTTCACTCTCGGGTTATATTTCACCCAGTTTATCTATGTGCTAACATCTTCAGCATAGTCCCAGATAAAAAATCTTTTTTTAAATAGAGAAAATATAACCAAAAGAATCCTACTTACCACGCCGTCGCCAATATTATGAATGGTGCAGGGTATGTGTGCTGTTGCCCCAATTTGCGTTGTTATAACCGTTGAGTTTTCAGTGCCAAAGTACATTGGTGTTTTATATATATCATCGAGTACTGTCTCCTTGTTGCTATCTTCCGTATTTGTGTCAATGATATTCTCATTTATGTGACTATAACTATTATTTACGGCGCCGTCCTTACTTAATTGTCGTACTTTTGGTAACATATTACTTGTGTCTACCGCCGACTGATGTGACATTATTAAATTTTGATTTATGACGAGATTATCGTTGTCTATGTACGACGAAAATCCTGAAATGAAGAAAATTCATGAAATTGCTTAAATACATATATTTATATATATGTGACTATATATGTATATATATATAAGATATTATCTTCATAAGAAATGTAGGTAATATATTATCAAAATGGTTTTGCTTAATCCATAAATATGTTGGATGAATTATTGAGTTTTATATGAAATTTTTGTTCATAATATTCGTAAAATTGAACATCGTATCTTTATATATGTATGAGTAACTAAGTTGTTGTTATCTTACGGCATCAGCTTCAACTTATACACACAAAATACAGCGAGTGAGGATATTTCTCCTGATATTTTGCAAGGCAACTGAGTCCAATTTTTTCCAATTTCTTAATACATGGAAATTTAAATTAGTCAACTTAAAACCGGGCACTTACAAAATGATTTAATAAGCAAACTAAACTGTACGAATAATACAGACAACTTGGAAACTGGGTAGGCCATTAGACAAGTTTCGACACATTACATATTACAATTATTATGTTGCTATCCATAAGTACTATAAATTGTCTTATAACTAAATGTACGGATAGATGTAAAACTAATTCAAACAAAAATAGCTTAATCTAACTAAAGGTATATCTAATAACAAATAGTACATAATATAAAAACAACAATTAAGTAAAATTGTGGGAAAAAAATAAAAAATACACTCAAAGGTAACCCTCATACATTAGTATATGAAGTAACTAAGGTTAAAGTTAAGGTTAAAAGAAAGGGCTGACATACTCGTACAACCCTGCGGACCCAGCTACTTGAGTTGATCTACTGCGTCTTCTCATAAAGTGTTTAGGCTAAATCTAACATCTTTACAGGCTTAATTATTGCTCCGTTAGCTTTAAAACCATATTTAAAATGATAAATGCTTCTCCAGTGATTTGCAGTCTTAAAGATGCAGGCGCGAGACACTCGCATGGAGGCTTCATATTATTCTATGCACAGTCTATAGAGTTCGTTGCTGGATTAGCCATAATGACTCATGCTTAGTGATTAAATTAAGCTTGACTGAGTGTCTCTTGAATAGCACCCCCGATATGAGGCAGCCGAAAAAATTCGTCACCCCCTATTTTCTTCAGACGAGCAAACTAGGTCGTTCGACTGAAGAAAATAGGGGCTGACAAATTTGACTCAGTTTCCGTTCTTTTTTTTTTGTTTTTTTTTCAGAATATGGAGTTGGCACAGTATACGGACTTGATGGCAACGGATTTATCTAGATCGTCCAGTTTTTCATAACTTATCCACGAACGAAAATACAACTTTAGTTAGATGTCGCAAATGTTCGGTAAGGACAGAATACGGACTTTCGGCTCCGGTCTTATCCCGATCATACTCCTTTTCATTACCTTCCACACCTTCATGCCTGGGTACCGAAATCGACGTTTGTTTGTTGTCTCTAAACAACAGCTCGAAATTCGTTTTTAGAGGAGAGAACCAAAAGCGCTGTTTTGCTGGCTAAGTAAGTATATGTTGGACTTCTCGCAGCCCCTCTTCAGGTTTCTCTGAACTTTAACCTCTATAGAATAGCCTTACGCCTGAAAGGTGGAAGGTCAGGCACCAAGGCAAATAGAGAGTTACACTTCAGGACCCACCATCTCTGCACCTGTTTTGTTCTCCTTCCTGGATCCGTCAGTGTTTCAGACAAGATCATGTTGACGGAACTTGAGCTCTCCGCCTAATAACTGGATTCCTTAGTTAATTGTTACCTAGTAATGTCTTTCAAAAGAAAAACTTTGCTGGCGATTCCAAGTCTTTAATTTGGACATCATCAGGGATGTTAAGATGTCCCACTTGGACAGCAATAGGATCATCTGACCCTTTCCTTCGAAGCATATCAACCACTTATTCCATCTGAATAAAGAGGAAGCGTGTGGTAGACAGAGACTGTTTGACAGGAAAGTGCTCATTGAAGGCACGATTTGTAGTCGTTAATAGCGCCTTAACCTCATATTTGTATTCCAAGCGTTGGATTTGCACGAAAATATTAATTTTAATTTCTTTGAAATATTCTAGTATGAATTCATTTATAACCTAGAAGGTGTGGACTTTAGTCTTTCTTTTTTTCCTGGCCAAAGGGACTATCACCGTCTTCCCTGGGTATATTGATAGTCCCATATTCTGGCACCATCTAGTAACAATGATAAAGGCTGATTTAAATTTACCTTTTAACAGAAATGGCAATATTATCGTCGTATGCCTGGGCTTTAAATCCGACCTCTTGGAGCAGGTTTAGTGACTCATCTCTATTCAAAAGCCAAACTAGTTATTATGAAACTTCTCTTTATGGCCAGATTATGATGGCTCTGATTTTCGTAGATTCGCCGATAAAGGACGTTTTTATCCATCGTTTTTTCAGAATATTACGAGTCTTTCTATTGTCGAAGCTACCTTGTATGAAGAAACAAAATAAGACCTCCAAATCCTTTGAAGCTTTCTCGATTGTCTACTAGCATTCGCTTGAATTCATTTCTAACAAATTCAGCACCTATTTGAAATTTTCAATCCACGCCGATGAGTTCTTGATGTTGTTCAAGAACCTCTAATCACACTGCTGAATCTCACTGACATTGAAGTATCACAAATAACAAAAGAACACCTTGATTCAAAACACTGTTGAATCTTGTACAAATTATTGTCTTAGCCAGCATAATTCTAGTGGAGAGTGATGTGTAGAAGGCCGAACAGCATGCTTACTCGAGGTTACATACACGTGCTTTATAACATTAGATACCTGATTGGACCAAGAAAGTGTATTGTTAATAATAATTCCTAGTTACTTTTCGAGATAAGGTAAAATAACATTGTTGAGTATCACACGATAATTTGTTTTGTTTTTTGTAATTGACATGTACAACAAATTTATGGAAATTATGGTATTTGAACGATATCCAAGGTACTCTTATATATGAAAAATACCAGCTGTAAGACAAGGCAAGAAGTGTAAGATATTGGCCTTATTCCAGGGAATAAGACTGATCGATTTTCTTTTTTATGTGGTACCAAATTTTACTAGTCTTACGAAATCAAAAAGTTCCGCCGATTTCTGGATGATAATGGAATTTCTATGTTGAAATGGAAAAAGAAAGTTGTACAGGGCGGTCTACAACTAATGGTACAAACTTCAGGGAGGTTGCCCGATGTTGTTGATTTTTAACTTGATTTTACAATTACTATGAGAACACCATGTACCAAATTTCAGCTCTCTATGTCAACGCGTTCTCATGAAGTGTCCAAATATATAGTATAAAATGAAAGTTTTGCATGGCAACCCTACGAAGGAGTTGTCCTATTTGTCCTATTTTCGAACCTAAATTTGCTTTTTTTTACAAAGCCCGTGTGCAAAATTTCAACCCTCTAAGTGAATGCGCTTTCGCTTTATCTTGCAGAAAGGCAGACGGACATGTGAAAATCAAAATAACTTTTAATATTATGCGTGAGTGTTTTTTCCATGGTTTTCAATTCATTTTACTCTAGCATCATTATTTCTATGCGTTACAAACGGAATGGCAAACTTAGTATACCTTACGATTTCATCGATTTCATAACTCTGTGGGCATTCGGATCATTACAAAAAGATTTTTGGGAAAAAGTGGCGTCTGAACACCAAATTTACTTTATGAATTTCTCAGGGTATAATCAGACCCATACTTTCTTACGGGGCAAACGTCTGGTTTCATAGACTATAAGACGGCCTGTTCAGGTGACACTGTCCCCTTAATATTGTGTCCTCAACTATCGTTTGAAGCAATTCTCAACTTACAGCCATTCTAAGTCTTTTCCAGAGAGAGTAGCATGTAGTCTGATTCGAAGGAAAAGGTCAGATTGTATTTACATTTCTTCCGGTGTCGGAGATTTTAAGCTGGTCCACATTAAAGGCCTTACGGATGTTATGATAAAAGATTTTCCTTTGAAAGAGGTGTCTATGTAAACATTAACGAGGAAGCTAGATATCAGATAGAGGGCTCAAGTTGCCGCAACGGGCTTATGTCTGGTATACTGATGGATCCAAGAAAGATTTCAAAACAGGCGTGGCCAAGTGGTCTAGTCGCCTTTGCTTTTAACCGAAACCTACCTTATCTCTGGCAATACAAAACAAACGTGTATTCGAAATCGAAATATCGTTATAAATAGATCAATTATTGACTATTGTTATGCTACCTATAAGACTTCATATACGATCAAAGAGTGAAATTAAGTTAATAAAGTTTAGAACTTTTGATGTATTTTTAAGCTTCCAACCAACAATGGGAACACTTAAGGGGGGTTACCACCAAAAATAGCTCTCAATTTCTATTCTCAAAAGCACAATAGAACATAAACGAATAAAAGCATGCAATTTGAAAATTGAAACAAACCACTTAATGTACATGCAGAAAATGGACGGCATATGCAGTCTAAGTATGCAGGCTACAGCCCAAAGGTCTTTCGCAACAAGTAAAAAGTAATTCCATCTGACGGTGATGAAACGAATTATAAACGCCAAATTGTATGCAAGATTTATAAAAACTAGAAATTTTTGATGTTAGATGGTTAACATTATCGACTTTATTTCCTTTTTCATTACACTAAACAATTTGAGATTTTCAAAACAAACAGAAAAAGGTTCGATCTTTGTTACAATATAATTTTGGTAGACATTTCTCTCTAAAAATAGGAATATTCAAATGAAAATATGTTAGTAACCTAAACTTTTTTATTCGTTTTGTTCACGTCAGTTTCTCTTCCACTTCAATAGTTTCTATACACAAGTACAAATATCTCTACTTGATATATCATTAGAAAAGTTGTACAAATAATTATCAAAGAACGACTCGAAACCTTTACAAAACAGTTAGATAAAGAGAAACATACCAGCATCTTCCGTAATTGTAAGTAAAAGTAAAAGTTATAATCTACGGCATCCTTACTGAGTCTGCAGTCATAACTTGACAGTCTTATGTTCTTATTTTAGGACGAATAAAGCGGATGCTTTCAATAATATACATGATGCCATATTTCTGGAATCAGAGTCAAAATCTATGGCAACATTGCTCTATTGTTTAAAAAAATGATGCACCCATCTCCTAAAATGAGGAAAACATTCTCTTAGTAAAAATTTCTTCAGAGCTTGAATATTCCTTTAGGGAGATTGGCCTTTGTATATTAAGATATTAAGATATGCCAACTTTATGTATTCATGATATGCCCAATTATTTCATTATTTGTCAATGAAATAAAATGCCACAAAAGAAGGTTAACCCTTGTGCAATCATTCTAAAATTATCGTGAATCGTTTCTTAACGTTTTGTCATTTTTTCTTTCATTCTTATCAAAGGTTATTTCATTTTTTTTTTTACACAAATATTCTTCCAAAATAAATTTCATTGAGCACGTCATACGCTTCAAATCTTCCTTCCAAAGATGGAGTAACTAAATGAAAGTTTTACCATAAATACCTTTTCAACTCCTGTGCTTAAAGTTTATATACGCTACTCAAATTTTTTTCTTTCCAAATCATTAAAAAATTGTTGGAAGGCCTAGTTCTGATGTGAAGCGTAAGCACATCAATTTGTGTCAATTATCTTAACTACTTCATGTACTTTTCCCTACTGAATACTAACCGCAGGATTACGGTGCACTAAAAAAAAAAAAAAAACAAGAGGAAACAAGATTCATTTTTATCAAAGAAAAATAAAATTTTGATAAAAAGGTCAACAAGTTCGTCATACTTTTCATTCAGTTACCAAAAACTTGCAAAACGAAGAGCAATACGTACGCATTGCTCCCAATTAGGGGTATGAAAGGCTTTTGTATTTTTAGGTGCTCTACAAGGTTATATCAATTTGAGCAGAACTGGGAAGTGCTCCTGTTGCTGGAATATAGTAGGAGCAACTACACCGTAAATGTATAATCAGTGCGAGAAAAATCCAATGTGAAAACATTAAATTCTTCCTGCGGTTACTGAGGTAAAAACTGTTCGAGCAAAAAAGGAGATATTCATCCTATGGGATATCTTTGATCATAGTAGGAAATGGATTGATATAAAATATTATTAGGGAATTTCGTTAGAAGGCGCTAAGTGTGCCATTTTAAACAACTTTATTTTCTCCATCGAACGAAAGAAGAAAGCCGGAAGCCTGTGCTATTTGACAAGTTAAGTATGTCGATAAAATTGTTAATTCACTTAATTTCATGAACAGGTGATAATTTTATGTTGGCATGATAAATATTTTTTTTGGTAATTTTGCTTTTAATCTAGAACCAGAACCAGAAGAGTTTTCCCAGTTCAGGTTTTTTTTTAATTTGTGTTTTTGACCGAGCGATTTTAGGTACGTACTAGCAGGCGCGGTTTCAGGCTTTCGTTCAGGGGGACGGGGGCGCAATTATCTGAGAGTTACCTGTCTTCCCAGAAATTTGAAATTTGTTCTGGTATTGTGATTTATGTGTATGCCTTAAAAATTTAGTTGGATACATTATATTCCATTTACATTGTTGTTTGTCCACCTTATGAAATAAATAAAAAAAAATGCAGCATGTTATCTTAATTTTTTTTTAAGAGATTTCAACAATATAAAACATACATATACGAAGTTATTCAAGGCTTTGTTACGATATGCAAGTATACAAGTTTCAGTCATATTTGGTTTGAATGATTGAAATTAAATATTGAATTTCAATCTTATCCGGTCGGTTTTCGCAAATGTGGTTATTACTTTTTCAATGTCAATCGGAATATGCCTATGTATGTTCATAACGGCGATTTTAAGTATGTTTTCAGGGGCCGCAATGATGAGAATGATCTTTCAACAGATGAACGTGTCAACGGAAGTGTTGCAAGGACCAGTAACAACTCTGCAAGGACCAGTAGAAATTCATTTATAATAGGAAATGCATCCCTGTCGCACTTACTCAATACCGCCGGAACAATTTGTGCAAAATCTTCTCCCTGCTCCTTTTTCCGCAACCATTTCTCTAGCCACAGCGCAATTTCATTTTTCAGAGCAAGCGGAGCAGCACCCTGATCAACAACGAGAAGCAGCCTGAAGCGATCGAGGAGGGGCTTGATGACTTTCTCGTCTATACCAGGTGACGTCTTAGTAATATTTGCTGAAATTAATGCAGGTAACTGAAAGGCATCCAAGGTTTTATCTGCGAGGACATAGTCATAGGCATCGATAGATACTATGCAGTGTATTCCATGGTTGGCATGGTAAATTTGGCGTCCGGAATGGAAAGTGATCCGCAGAATCACTAGCTGGATATTCAGCTGATCTGCTAGATCTTCAGTACGCTGCCAGGCGTCTTTAAACCTAGAGTCCAAATTTTCTCAATGACTGGCAAGAATGGAAATTGTATTATTTACTTCCATAGTACCGTCATTAAGATCGAGCGCCGCCTTCTGGAGTAATTTACTCAGAGACTGTGTCAGGGATAATACGTCACTCAAACACAATATTGATACCATGAACTGAGAGTTACATTAAGCTGTCGCCAATGAAGCAGCCTTGCCAGCTGTGCTCTTGCATAGAGCTTCCACAATTCTAAGTATGCGCGGTCTGGAGTTATAGAGAGGATGGACGGACGGACGGCCCTGCGTAAACCTAGATAACTTTTAATATTATGCGTAGATGTACAATATATTTCTATACGATTTCTATACGTTACAAACGGAAATACAAACTTATTAAATCTTCTATTATTTCATCATTTAGGGTATAAAAAGATTGAAGATTTGATACACAGTATTCTCCGTGGAAGCACTAACATGTATAATATGGACCGCTGACACTACTGAAAAGTGACGGATCCAGGATTCTTGTGGGGGGGGCAGGGGGGGGGGGGGCAACGGTGGTTGAACAACGGTATAAGCTAGAAACATGTCAAAAGTTCACAGACCCTCACCACCACTGGCAAACATCAAATGCACAAAATATATCATTTTAAAGGTGTTAACGTTTTTATTTTGTTTTTGTTTGTAAATGGCCGTTTAGTTAGTAAAAATTAGGAAATATATTTAATTCGAATTCATGAATTCATCATAAATTGTAATTTTGCAATATACAGGCATTAAATCGCTACGTATATAGATTACCTCTATTTAAAATAGCAGTCGCAGACCAGATGCAATACATACGTTGTACGAATATAACTTCATGGAAACGTCACGTTTAAACTTTTGCAGATTGTATGCAGGAGGAAGGACAGAAGGTGGTAGACTGTTCCACATTCGGACAGTTCAGGATATAAAAGCATCGCAGAATTTTACTATACGGCCGAAAATAATTTAAATAGTAATTGGATCTGTGCGGTTTGCTGCGCGAGTAGTGTGTGCAAGAATAATTCTACACGGGATCAGACTAGATATTTCATCAGAACATTGCCAATGCATGTATTGATAAGGGAGCGAACAAAGCGTCGGTGTTCGAGTGAGTCGGTATGACAAATTATTGCCACATCGCCAATGAACTCGAAGCCTCTTTTTTGGACAATGTGCAATGAATTTAAGGCTGTACGACGAGCCCCGACCCAGTTATGGTAATTGTATTCAATTCTAGGTCTGATTTAGGACTTGTAGAGGAGCACTAGATTCGATGATCTGAAATATTTCTTACACCTTTTCAGAAATCAAAAAAAAAATTGGATGCTTCTTTGGCAACAAAGAAATAAAAATGTGTCTAGCTTAACGTACTGGAAATGTTAGTGACAAGAATGCGTAAATGCGGTGTATCGTAAATTAGTGTTCCATCAAAAGAAACGGAAGTGAAAAAATTATGACATTATGATCTTCTTTGAACGTGATGGGACAGATGTAAGTATTCGACTCGATTTTGCCGCAAGGTCATTGTTCAATGGTTTATTCATGAAATCTAGTTTAACACATGTGGCATTCCCTCGGTAGTCTGGAAGAGTATCAATGGAATAATGGTGCTGTCAGCGGCATAACCATGGATGGGATTGGCATTAAGAGAAAGCATACCATTAATGAAAATTAGGAAGAGAGACGTAGGGATTACAGAGCTCTCGGGCACACCGGCATTTATAGGGTGAAGCTCTGATGAATACCATCTGTGTATTAGAGAGAGAGACGAAGTGCTTTCAGTTTGGCTAAAAGAGATTCTATCAAAGGCCTTTGAAATATGTAGGTCAACGATTTTGGACTCATAAAAGTTGTGGTGATTTTCTGTAAGAAAAGTCAGCAAGTCTCCAGATGACCATATCCAGTTCGGAAGTAAATTGGGGATCGGTCCATTGATTTCTATATACTTCATTATTTTGGAGTTAATGATAGATTCAAAAATCTTTGAAAGAATCAAAGTGATTGGAATTGGTCGATAATTTGAGGTATCACTATCCTCTTCTTTCTGCAGTCTTAGACTGGTTTGAGTTCTGGACATGGATGCAATTGATACGTGCGAAAAACAGACTCTCTCGCTTTTATTTATTTTCCCATGCAGGAATGGAACTCATAATTTTTAGAATCGGTCATATATGGCATGAATGGCATAAACTTCGGTTCTCAAATTCCATATTTTCACTCGTCGATGTTGCTTATTAATCGGCGTTAATAATATAGTTGGGATGACATATTCATCTGATGGAAACCTAGCATCTTTGTGAACGAAACAGGCTAACCCAAAAATGATTGCACATGGGTCACGATTTATGAACGGCGCTCAGGAAACATTATATGGATTTTGGTAGTGTTGATCGCAATTTTGAGATGGGTCAAAGTCCAAAATGCATAATAATTCGAATTAAAATAAAAAAGTCTAAATTTTGGAAATCACTATACATAGAAAAATTTTTGTGTTGAGTAATTATCCTATTCTGAAATATATGAATTAGTGCTTATATGGTACATATATAGGTCTGTGCCTAGGTCTCATCTATTAATGAGTGCTTAAACGAATGAATTTGTGTGCTGAAGTGGTAGTGTGGGGTGAACAAATGTAAAAAATGTATATAATTTGTTTGTTTTTAACGTAAATGAAAAATTTCCGAGCTCATGAAGAATTCAAACTAAGATGAAATCCAGAAAAAATCCAGAAAAGATATTCGCGCGAGATAAATATTTTGTATTATCCTCTCGAAAAAAAAAAAGAAATTCACTTCTGAGAGGGATCCAAATTAGGAGCACTAAGATTGGGGTTTTATTTAAAGATATCACTTGTTAACAATTACACTTTATTCTTACTAATCCTTCTTTACAATGTAACACAATTTAAATTGATCACTTTAATTCTTAACCGAATACGAAATAACCGTAGAACTAACAAAAATATTACTCGTTGTTATTTCATGTGAGAAATCTTTGATAAACCGATAATGACTGACTTATACATTTTCATTCTATTCCTAAATTCACCTTAACTTGGACTTGGACTGCCAACGTGACTTAAACTTTTGTGCAGGTAAGCATTTATTTTCATGGGAAAGATAATGAAAATTTTGTGAGAACTACTTTACTTTAAATTATGAGAAAGTTTTATGTTGTATCTTTATAGACTTTACCAAGCTATGGGCTTTTCTTTTGGTTTTATTTTATATGGATCGAGTAGATCCACTGTCAATTCAGATTCATTTAAGATATCTGGGAAATTAATATATGTATGTAACTCGCGTGCGACACCTTTCTTCATATTCATATGAACTCTGCACAGTTAGATTGAACCCAAACTTGATCCGGGATGGCACAGGCTTCCATCAGATGAAAATAAAATATCACCAAATCCCAATGTAGTTACCATAATGAACAATTCAAATTAAGAGGAAATCCGGAAAAGATACATAGATACTCGCGCACGCAAATATCTTTTCTGGATTTTTTTGTGGATTTTCTCTGCATTTTGTTGCTTCTAGACTTTGTCACGTCTGGATTTTGTCTCTTCCCTAATTTTGTCACTTCTTAATTTTGTCTTTTGTAGATTTTGTCCTTTCTGAATAATGTCTCTTCTGGATTTTGTTTTTCTGGATGTCGTACCCAACCCATTTAATTTCGTTTAATACACATCATGATACACATTCCATTATTTATTTAAGATTTAATAAAAAAGTAAAAAACTAAAGTGTTAACTTATTTTCAAAGTTTGTATAAAACTGCAGAAGTTTATCTCATTTACGACATTCTTTATAAAATATTATAGATGCACGTAAATATGTATAGTAATATAGCTACGTTGGTATATAGTTCAATAACTTAAAACAAAATCATCCATCCTTTTGATATATTAGAAAAAAAAAACATAAATAAAAATTAAATAAATGACATTCAAATTGACAAAACATAAGTTAAAATTAAAAGTTTGTATTTTACAGACTTGTTTTCGAGCCACGTAAAAGCTAATTATAACAAATAAAAAAAAGTTTGTAAGAAGAATTATTTTATAAAAAATTTCTTAGTGTATATGACGAGCTATGGAATTTTATATTAAATAATCTGATTAATATCGTGGTAAAAACTTACTTTAAAATGCGAGAGAAAAAATGGAAAAGCACATAAAATCGAATGCGATCTCACACTTCAATAAAATTAACTCTAACTCGAAAAAAATTTAATGAAAAAAATAAATCTTATCACGCCATCTTTTATACGTATCATGCCAGTATACTCGTATAAGACAAATTGCGAAAAGTATTTGATGACATTACTCTGAAGGTGAAATTTCGAAAAGAATTCTGCAACTTGTTATCAAGGTAAAAGAGAGTTTCTAAGTAATTTCAGTAATAGAAGCATATTTTTCAATACTTATGTCATATATATGTAGTTATCTATCTGTCTAACTAATGTGATGTGCAGCGAAATTCATCCATTTCTTTTCTCTCATTGCATCATGAACATCAGTAGCACTAGTGGTAGGTAGCATGCAATCACCTGGCTGGAAGATTGATTGCAAATTCCAATATCTTTTCTAGCACTACACACCTTGAAAATGGATGGTGTAGTCACAGGCACTATGCCATCATATCCCTGTGCGAAAGTTCATCAAATATACGCTTCCCCATGCCTGCACACGAATGTCCTGAATCATCAGAGGAATTTTCTCTGCTCTGTTAAGGGATGGCGTAAAAAAAGAAAAGGAAGAAGAAATTGCAAAACCAAAAGCACTAAGAAATTTCTCCCTTCTTTGCTTATTGCTATCGCGTTGTTTCTATTGTAAAATAACAAGATATAACACACAAGAAGCCAGAAGGATTCATGAGGAGCACTTGACCCAGAAGTGAATATGAAAAACGTTATGTCAACATAATATCTCGTTAGATGAGAAATCATATTCCATCCAAGGATGGATATGTAGACGCAGACGTAGGCTGGGAAAGATACTTGTCGGGTCGTAGTTGTGGGAATAGCTTTGGCGACAGAAGAGGCGGCAAATGCGAGCTTATATCCATAAAATGGAAATATATGGTCCCCAGTATAATGTTGGCATTGCATATACATACATAGATATATTTTCCGACCAAAATGCAAATATGGAAAGAATTGAGCAGCACTGAGGAGCATAATGTACAATGGGACAAGAGATGGAATCTTTTCATTTTTGTAAACACATATCTCACGTGGAATGTGAACATTCATACAAGGCTCTTGCAGCAATTGATTCCCTGTGCCGGCTGGCCAATTTGCTGCTCTTTCGTAGACATATCTTCTCAAAAATATGCTTGCTCTCTACAACTATTCATTTATGGCATATATGGAACATTTTTGCATAATATGTCAAATTATACCAAACTTATTCCCTAGGGCTTGGATGCATATATTATAATACAATTTTTTGAAAAAGAGTTTTTTAGATCTGGGACTCTTCAGTTCATTTTCATTGCGTCAAATTTGTATAGACAGGTTATTAGAACTTTAACAAGGGAAAAGAGTGTCTAACCTATCACTCGACATTAGACATAAAACTGCAGTTTGTAACCGACGAAGAATATAGAGCATAGGACGGTACAATCGGGCACAAGATAACTACAAAAAAGATATTTCTGTACTGAAAAAGAACAAGTTGTGCGGGTTTGACAGTTGGTAATCAAAGATTTGTAATAGGAAAATATTAAGATGTTTACGAAATATCGTGAATGAAGAATTCAAGGATCCAGGATTGTTGTGAGGGGGGGGGGGCGCAACTATAGTTTAAAAATGCTATATCCTGAAAACTGAACAAAAGCTTGAAGACATTCGGCACCACTCGCAAATGTCAAATGCACAAAATTTATCATTAAAAGGTACCAGTCGAACAGATTAGCAAGTGGCTACCACTCGCAACGAAGAAAGTGGATCAACGTTCTTTGCCACTCCCGAAAGTCAAAGGAGATATTAGATTATTCGTCTTGTGTTGGTTTGTAAATTGTGGAAGTGTAAAACTTCGCAATCATCCATTTTATTTAGTAAAACCGGGGAAATGTATTTTACTCAAATTCACGAATCATCATCAATTTTATTTTTGTAAATTACAGGAAATAAAAATTTACATTTCTTTAAAATAGCAGTCACAGAACAGATGCAATACATACCTTGTACGTATATAACTTCGTCGGCAAGCTAAGAAAGTCTGTCTTCGTTTGTTTTTTATATTATTAAGCCAAGCTCAGGAGATATCCTATGAACTGTGATGCAAAGCACAGCATGGCAAGAAGGTAACTTTCGCAGATTGCATGCCGGAGGAAAGACAGAAGATGGTAGTCTGTTCCACGTTCGCACAGTTCTGGATAAAAAATCATTACGGAATTTTACTCTATGGCCGAAAGTATTTTGAAGGGTAAAAGGATTGCTGTGCGAGTATTACATGCAGGAATCAGGGATCAGAACAATGATCATGCATGTAACAATATAGGAGAGAAACGCAACAAACATTGCGGTGGTGCTCAAGTGAGTCCATATGACAAATTTTTGCCACATCGCCAATGAGGTGAAAGCTCACTTGTGGACAATATCCAATGAAGCAAAGCACTGCGGCCAGCCCAGCCCTGCAAACGGAAATTGTATTCCATTCTAGGTCTGATGTAGGAAGGGCGATAGAATCGATGGGCTGAAACATTTCTTACACCTTTTCAGAGATCGAAGATATTTCGATGCTTATTAGGCAAGAGAGAAGTTTTGATCTGTTCAGCTAATTTATTCCAAATATTAATGTCGAGAATGCATAAAGACGTTGTATCTTCAAGAAGTGCTCCATCAAAAGAAACGGGAGTAGAAAAATAATAATCTTGCTTTAAAGAGATGGGACAGCTTTGGAGCTTAGATCCTTAGATGTATTGAATTCGATGGGATTCTGGGTATTATGAAGGTGGTTATTCAGGGATCTAATCCTGCAATCTGTTTTGACAGATGTGAAATTTCCTTTGCAGTCCCCAAGGATGTCAAGGGAGTAAGCGAAACCAAGGGTACTTTTATTGGCAAAACAATGCATGGGATTGAAAGTAAGGGAAAGCAGATCATTAATGAAAATTGAGAAGAAGGATGGAGAGATAACAGAGCACTGAGGCACATCGGCATTTCTTGGCTGAGTTTCACATGTAGCGCCATCTAATATAATCCGTATTAAGCGACCAGATAAAACGCTTTGCATCCACACTAGAAGAGGAATAGGGAGCCCAAGTGCTTTAATTTTGGCTAAAAGGGTCCAATGCTAGACACTATTAAAGACCTTTGAAATATCTAGGGCAACGATTTTGGACTGACCAAAATTATAAAGAATACGGCTTCAACGTTCGATAAGAAAATTCAGAATAATAAAAGCCACATTGGCGACTGTTGGTTGATTTCTAGATACGTTATTTATTTTGAGTTAATGATAGATTCAAAAACCAAGCAATTGGAAACTTTTCTGTCAAATAAGATAAGTAGAATAGTTTCGCAGAGCTTTAGCCAACAATGAGGCACAGGTTTTATTTAACGGGGACTTGAAACTATCAGGACCTCCAGCTATCGAGACGTTGATCTGCTTAAGGACCTTGAACATATCTCTCATATGGATGTGTATAGGCTCTTGCACACTTCTATAAGGGCAAAATTTAAAGTGGGTGGAAAAGAAGAAGTTGAAGTGAATCTAACACTGAAAATATTAATTTTATTCAGGGCGTCAACAATCACTTCATTGTAAAGTAGTGAAGAAATAGAGGAATGCTGAAGTTGCTCCTGATGGTTTTGACCAGGGACCAGAAACCTTTGTTGCCTTTGCGTCCTGCCAAGATTCTAACCAAAAATAAATTTTTCTCTTTTCAGTTCTGGACATGGATGCAATTGATAAGTGCGAAAAGCAGACTATTTCGCTTTTATTGCTTGGTTGTACTTATCGTTAAACCAGAAGCGATTTTGCTGTTGTTAAGATCTGCTGTGTAAATACCGTCTGTATTTACGCATGCCCAAGACTTAGAATTCCGCGCTTCCTGTTTTCTTTACAGGCTTCAACAACCATGACCAAAGGCCAAGGTCCTGGCTATGCCCTGCGTTCCTAAATGTATCATACTGAACGCTTCCAGAAATTGTTACGTTTTTTACAAAAGAGTGCAGTAGAATAGATTTACTGCTCAGTGGAACATATTGTTAGGAAAAAATCAGAAGATCTACTGCAATTTTTTCATTGGTCATCAAGGGGGGGAGGGGGCTAGCTGGAGTCGCCCCTGCGATACATTACTATAAATTTAATGACTTGTGAAAGGGTAAGATCAAATTATGAGTGTGAAAAAAAGGTTAAGTAAGAATTGAAGGCCCTAATAATCCACTGCTCAATGCATCACTAGCCTGTCTCATAAAAAATTGCAGTGGTGTATTAATACCAAACTTAAATAGTTACCATTTCTTTATTGTAGCTAGGTTTTATATAGTGGCAGTGAAATCAAAAATTGGCAACTTAGTATTATTTAACACCAACAAAAAGACTCGGAACACATCCATGGACAACTTGTAAAGCACACATATCCAGAAGTAGAAGCTTCCTTTAAACTGTTTTCAGGGTGGGAGAAGTGTGCACCATGATTGAAAATTCAAGAATGTCTATAGATTGCGGTTTGCATTCTAGAATATGTTCGACTATCATACAAATCACTTCTGAATAGAATTACATATACATTCGTACAGATTTTTTTTTTTCTTTAAATTCGTACAGCTATATTTTGCAGATGCTAGTTCGAAGGAGTTCGTCGACAGCGATTCAAATAATGTCATTGTATTTCTAACAATATTCTGATTTGTGCACCAGAAGTACATAGAAGTGCATAGAAGTGGATTATTTTCATTTAAGTACGATATTCGAACAAGCGAAGACGTGTTTATTTTCTATACCTTTTTAAAATAGCAGGAAAAGTTATTCCTTTTACCTCTCAATGAAAACAGGAAGAGTACTTTCTCCCATCTTTCTGAGAGTATAAATTCAATGGTTCTTTCCAACCTTCCGGAAAATCCATGCCTAATGTTTCCGTACATTTCTGAAATTGCAGAATGAATGCTTCCACCGAATTTAAGATGATTACTCTTTTCGTCTTCCAAAGAATTGCTACAGAATGCTTCCCTTCACCTTATAGGTCATGCAGCGGTGAGGTATTCAAGTGACCACCTTATATACCTTGCCGTCGTAGGACATCAATGGTTTAAAAAAATTAGTATTAGAGCGTATTGCTTCCGATTCCTGCTGGGTTAGGATCCAAGATCCGACTAATCTAAACCTATGGGAAGAAGCATTTGACTTGATTTCCCCATGGCAATAAAGTGAAATGGAATTAAATGTCTATACTCCTTCTATATACTGCAAAAGAGTTAAAACCGATGAAATAAACAGAAATCCTTACATATACCTACAATTCAAATACGGGATACCACTGCTGGCCATAAGTCGAAGCAGCGAGACTATCCAAAAAAATTAATGTAGCAATTCCATACAAAAACGAGCAGTCAGGCTAATTACAGTGGATCAGTTTTACTGCAGACAGTAAGGTCAAGGGACATCAATCTGTGTTAAGGTCGATCCACACTTACCGGCACAGCCAAGCAAAATATTTTTATATGTAAGCAAGTTAGCAAGTTCACATCTCCCGGCACGCGCAAATACCTGCACTTAACGGAAACTTCATTGCCGATCGCTATCGGCAGCTAAAACCAGACCGGCATTTGTCGGTTGCTGGTCTAATTGCGAGGTTAACATGGGATCACTTTTCTAAAGTCTTTCTGTGATACCTGCCTGAATTGAAAGTTTGCTTTCCGTTTTGTGTTGTTATGTGTGCACGAAAAATGCAGCTACCTGTCGATGCTTGGCTGTTCCGGGTGGTGCTATGCTGGGAAGTGTGCATCGACGATGAAAATAATATGCTTAATTCGTCCAACACGAAGAATTTTTTTTCATTTACTTTCTTCTTAGAGCATTGCCGCGGTACTTTTTCGTTCACTACCACAGTCACGTACTGATGAATCTTATCGTTTGATTTCAGTTTGAATCGGGGGCTCTGATCCAAAGTGTTAATATTTATATTAAAGTAATATTGGACAATCTTCTCTGATATTAACGGAACAGAGTGTAGATATTATCCTAATTCAAGAACTATTAGTTGTAGATTATGCAGTTTAGGGACTAGCGAATCAACATTATACATTTTTTACAGAAAAGCTCACGTTAAAGGTTTACTGCTGAAATCTTAAAAGACAAGAAAAGTTAGTACAACTTCGCATGAAATCTGTGCATTTTATCATGATCAAAATTGCACGTATTTCGAAAAAAGGATAAACTTAGGTAATGACGTGCCAAAAACAAAGATATCCGGATTTTTTCTTTGTATGTAATTAGCTTTAGAAAACTCTACAATTCATGAAATTTGCCGACTTTGGTGCATAATTACGTAAAAATTATATAATGAAGTAGAGATATTTGTACTTGTGTATGGAAACTATTGAGGTGGAAGAGAAACTGTTGGAAACAAGACCAATATAAAAGTTTAGGTTACTAACATATTTTCAGAGAGGAATGACTACCAAAATTATAACATTATTTCAAAGAAAGTTCAAATTGTAACAAAGATCGAACCTTTTTCTGTTTGTTTTGAAAAGCCCAAATTGTTTAGTGTAATGAAAAAGGAAATAAAGTCGATAATGTTAACCATCTAACATCAAAAATTTCTAGTTTTTATAAATCTTGCTTACAGTTTGGCGTTTATAATTCGTTTCGTCACCGTCAGATGGAATTACTTTTTACTTGTTGCGGAAGATCTGCAGGCTGTAGCCTGCATAGTTAGACTGCATATGCCGTCCATTTTCTGCATGTACATTAAGTGGTTTGTTTCAATTTTCAAATTGCATGCTTTTATGCGTTTATGTTCCATTGTGCTTTTGAGAATAGAAATTGTGAGCTTTTTTTGGTGGTAGCCCCCCATAATCGAAAGTTTGTATTTCGCATGAAAAGCACTTATACCTACGAGTATATATGCTTTCGGTATCTAATTGCAGCACAAGAGCTTTGACCATGACGTCAATTGGAGGCATTAAGATAAAAAGCCTAAATTTCATACATAATACATAACAGCAGTGCCCAGCTGGGTCTTCGAACCGGCCCGGGCAAATGGCCTCAAGCAGCCCCCTTGGGTCTTCAAAAATGACTATTTTTCTAGTGCAAACAATGCAAATAATTAGACTGAACCGCATGTAGAGCAAGTTTACTGTTTGCATATTCTTTGTACACTCAATATTCATACGGCTGGCTCTAATAGTAGAGTTTTTCTCACTCAACCGAGCAAAATAAAGTTAATACTAAGCCACTCGAAGAGAAGGCGTCTGACACACGAATAATGGTATATTATTTCAAATAAGGAATGCTAGATTCTTTGCTTAATATCGAGCCACTAATGCTTTTTTTCTATAAATTGCAAGATTTATTAAAGAAAATGAGGCAACAAATTTTTTATATACAGAAAACTTTCATGTACAAAAGATCAGTTGGTTCTTTCACCTTTAACACTATAACTAAAACGTGGGTTCTCTGTAAAAATCCGAGAAACCAACAATTTTACTGGTGAAGGAAGGAACTGAGAATAGAAATGAACTCGAACTCTTTGTCCACCACTTCATGTTTTTGCAAATATTTTGTAACCGCTTAGAAATTTAATTTCTCTTTCACTTACTCATATGGCCCAATAAAGTAACTAAAACAATTACATTTCTTCACCAAATATAGAAAAATTCAGACTTCGTAATATTTGGGTATGTAATATCTTTAATTATGCTAAGCCTTCACCCTACCAGTAGCTGACATCAAATTATTGTTAACAGTACTAACGGACGACCGGTGTTAATTTTAATAAGCTAATTAGAACTATTTTTATAAGTAAAGACTGATATAATAATTTAGCTCATGACCATGTATTTATTTAAAATTGAAAACAATTTGTTTTAATAGGAAAAAATAACCACTATAGTGCAAAACACTGGATAGAGCATTTGTCCATAAATATGATGAATTTTTCAAAAATCAAGTTACCCAAGGTTTCGTGGATTAAAACGAAAGTCCTGTCATTTTTTTATGTTATTGACAGCACATTTTTAATAATTAAAATTAAAATTCAAAGGTAAAGCGATTTTTGAAAAATTCAATTACAAATGAATGATCATTGATTTTCCCCATCTGCCTAGGATATAAGAAAATATTACAAGCCTAAAAAGTACCCATAGCTAGCTATAGCAACGCTTTGAAACCTTGTTAAACCTTTTTGATAAAAAATAATAATTCGGTTAAGAGTGAGTTGGGCTCACTCAATTTTGGTTCCGTACCCACCAGAATTTCTCAACGAACAGTCGATGAACCCAATTTAACTATATTCAAATCTAATCGAAATTTGCTTATGATAACTGAATAATATTGAAACAGGCGGACGCAAAAATAATTTTATAAGGGTTGGTCTTATTAGTAAGAGTTGTCTTATATATAAACCCAAAAAACATTTTTTTCCCAGCAATTACGATATAGACGAAAATAGTTTCACTTTTCGTGTCATCTACACTGCGGAGCAAATATTGGGATTACAAACACATGCAGGCCAATTTGGTCCTATAGGTTTATTCTTCCAAGGATTTAAGATGATTACAGTCACTTTCTCAAGAACACAAAATTCTAAGCAAAAAAAATATCAGCAATGAAAAAATCTTCAGATAAAGGGGGTGCAGTTGAATAGGTACACTAATTTGTTCACAAAAATTATTATATTTATTTACCTTACTTTTTATTTCTAATATAATTTTCTTAATCTACGAATCTTTAAGTATTATTAGTACTACTTTAATTAATGTGTTGGGCCTCCGTTATTGCGAATCACTTCAAAAAGTCTGTCGGACATAACTGTGTCCAAAAAATAATGTGACATTGAATTTATATTGAAAATTCTTTATTTATTCTTCCAAATCAATTTCATCGCCTTCAAAGTAATCTCCTCCCGATGCAATGCACTTATGCCAATGGATTTCCAATCTTCGAAACAGTTGAAAAAGTCGATTTCAGGGATGGCCTTCAGGTCCTTCCTCGTGGCGGCTTGAATCTGCTCTATCGTCTCAAAACGGTGTCCTCGGAGCGGTCTTTTGAGCTTGCTGAACAGCCAGAAGTCTCACGGCGGTTGTGGAACGATATGAGTCGAGTTTTTGGCGAAATGGCCACGAAGAACGAGTGCAGTGTGAGACGGCGCATTATCGTGGTGGAAAAACCAAGAGTTGTCTTTCCACAATTCCGGCCTCTTTTGACGGATAGCGTTACGCAAACGACGCATAACGTTCAGATAATATTCCTTGCTGACTGTTTGACCCGGGGGAAGGAACTCAGAATGCACAACACCACGATAATCGAAAAAAAAGTCAACATCACCTTGATTTTTGAGCGACGTTGGCACACCCTTGGCACGATATTCGCTCGATTGATCGGTCGTTTCGGGGTCGTAAGCATAGATCCAATCTCGTCTCCAGTGATCATGCATTTCGTCTTGTCAATGTAGTCAGAAAGCATTGTTTCACACACTTCAACGCGACGCCTTTTTTCCAAAAAATTCAATGATTTCGGTGCCAGTCGAGATATGATGCGTTTGAGGCCCAAAGCATCCTTCAAAATGGTATTGACTGAGCCTTTCGATATTTCAATATCATCAGCAAGGTCTCTAATCGTTAATCGATGGTTTTCAACCACCAAATCTTTAATTTTTTGAACGTGAGCTTCGTCGGTTGAGGTTGATGGTCGCCCGGGGCGCTCTTCGTCTTCGACACGTTCACGGCCTGCTTGGAACTCACTATACCACTTGTAAACATTTTTTTTCGACATCATCCTCAACGAATCCGCAGCAGAAAGTTGATTCCGCAAACAAAATTTAATGCAAATTCTTTGCTCAACAAATTTCAACATCGCAAAAAACGAGAAATTCAATTTTAGCAGCTCACAAAACTAAGCGTATCTCAAACATTGATGAATATTTTGACATGTGATTTGGCAGGGATGTCAAAGACGGTCCTACCAACCTAAAAAAGAAAGCAATTCGCCAACTCCATTGACGCGCGCAGTTTAAATTCAAATGTCACCTTATTTTTTGAGCACAGTATACTATCGAAAAGAGTCCTGATAATGGTTAGTGGTATTTTACTCCAGGCTGCCAAGACACCTTCCTTCAATGCTTGAACGGATTCGTATTCCTGGCCGTTTTCATACACTTTACACGTAAGCCATCCACACACATTTTCGATGACGTTCAGATCTGGAGAGAGGGCTGTCCATTTCAAGACTGCGATGTCTTCCCTCCGAAACCACTCGGTTACTTGGCGAGCAGTGTGGATTGGTGCATTGTCCTGTTGAAAAATCCATGACATCGATCCGAGAACGTCATCGACGTCAGCGTCGTTGTAGAAGTTTTATGTACTTCGTAGCATCTTGTTTTCCTGTTAGGATTTGAAGTTCTATCTGCCCGTTATGCCCGTTTTCTTAAGCATATCCAGCAAAAAGTTAAATAAATGCCAGAAATTAGGTATTATCTTTTGGAATGAGCTTTTTAAGTCTTTTTAATCTAAACATGACTTATCCATAGTCTTCGGGTTTCAGATCACATACGTGATATCCTGTATAACTCAATGTCTACTAATACTAATAATATCAAAATGTTAGCTTTAGCAAACCAGAAAATCTTGGGGGCGCTTTTTTTCGCACATTATATCTTTATAAGCAATTTATCAAAAATTTTGAAATTTTTGTTTTTTGAATTCTGGAAAGTACTCCCGATACCCCACAATATATAAAAACAAGCTTTTAGGTGGGCCAACCCACTACCATAAAAATTAAAAAAAAATTTATACTCTTTGCCAGTCGATATGTGGGCGCGTCCGTTTTCCAGAAAAATGTCTGTGCGATCCATTTTTTCCTTGGTTAACGAAACCTTAAAACACAGTCTTCCATACGTTTTTTAATTAAAAATAATACTCGTACATATGATGCTATAAAAAATTCCACATGCGTTAAAAAAGTGAATACTTTTGAAGCTCTGAGATTTACCATATATAATAATAGGTTGGCAACATCCACAAACTACATTGGCCTCGCGCTTTGTCATTTGGGACACATTTGAGTAGTTTTAACTCATAGCTTTCCTTTCACCGCAGTCTCAGAGACAACCAGGGTTACATATAGTAAATACTGTTGTGGTCGTGATTAACCCAGAGACCTTGGGCCAGTCGAGCTGCCGCCCGATCGCCCGTACTCCCAGTTGGGCTCTGCATAACAGTCCTTCCACCGCCAACCTAGGTCTGATAATTAGTCGACAAAAAATAAAGAACGAAACTTGTGTGATCCTACGAGCCCCGATAAGTTGTAATTCCTCAGTAAAAGCCGTTTGTCATTTAAGTATTAATATGCATACATTTATCGACATTTGAAGGCACACATTACAAAAATGTTTCTGTACAAAATTATTGAGATTTATATGGACGAAAATATAATTTAATTTTTAAGTATATTTTATATAAAAATATTTCTGAAAACTTTTATTTTCTGCAGAATGATTTTAGGCCTACATAATAGGGTTATCGTTCATTTAAGAGAATATGAGCTTAGAAAATTGTCTGCCTTTAATAACTTTTCAGTTGTTAAGGTTTTGTGAAGTAGAATATCTACAAAACGTGTGAAAAGCTAATTGTATGTTACTATTTGGATTCGTAAACAAGGTTTAAATGGAGTAGCAAAATAATACTTTAGTTCCACAAAAATTTTTTTATTAAAATAAAACTCTAACACGTACGAGTTTCGGTCTCTTCGACCATCTTCAGAGAGATCTCTGTTATGAAACTAAAGTATTGTTTTGCTACTCCATTTAAACCTTGTCTACGAATTGAAATGTTTCACAAACCGATAACTGTCCACTGCATTAATACTACGTATTTGGATAATAAGGAAATGAGGTTTTTTTTATATAAGTATTAAAATTGGATATTTGTAAAGAAAATTGATTTTGAAGCAGATAGGTAAATATTACGTATTCTAAGGAAGATATCATACTTATCTTTTTTATTCTAGAGCAATAAAACTGCAGGATTTTTTGGAGTAATTGGAAGACAATGATACGTGATTTACCAAGTCCTCATAAAATTTATATTACTTTCATACAATTTTATTGACATAATATAGGATTCATTTCTAGATATTCTAGAGGTGTAATATTAGTTATTGCCAGAGTAAATCATTACATCAAAACTTTCCTTAATAGGCAATAGTAAAGAAATCAATTAATTAAAGAAAGAACAAGAAAATGCAAAAAAAAAAAAATAATTAAGACCCAAATGCCTAGATAACATGTAATAAACTTCAAAATTACTGCCGAAATAAAATTTCATCAATATCAAAATGTCTGTTACTTAATTCATTCAAGAGGTCACCAAATAAGTTCTTTTAATAAGTTGAGAATTAGTACATTGAATGTTGTCAACTTCTCAGAACTTTGAAAAAGATTTCTTTTCGTTTTCTTGTTTTTCTTTTGTATACCTATCAGCATCCTCGATATCAGATGAAAACTGAAGTTATCTTGAACTTGCCTCTCACAGAAATTGCGATAACATAATGGGGATATTGTTTTAACATTCCGGATGGGAGAAAATTGTCCTGTAGGTTGAGGCTATTATCACAGCAGCACCTGAAATTAATTTCAGATATCTCAGGAAAACTTGAGTGACTACAATAATTTCCTTTACCGAAAGTTTATCTGATATATGTATATGTGTATGTATGTATGCATGTTAGTAGAGCAATCGGTTCAAGTGTGTGGTGATACCAATCGGAAAGTGAACAATGTGCAAACATAGAGCTTAAGGCTTCGGGAAATCATAAATTTTCATTCACGAATATGATGAATAGGACATAGATTACATAAGCCTGGAAGATAAAACGGAACATAGCAATCAGTATATCTCTTGATATATATACACACACACCCTCACACATATGTATATATGCATACTTGAGAGAATGTATATCAGGTGTAAGAAGCTGAAATATGTTTCCTTTCATTCTATGAATCGAACATATATAGTTGAAGGAGTCCTTATCGAATGCTTTCAGGATGTTGGATAAAATCATGTTGACTTTTTAACGGGATAATCATTAAAACTTTTGCTGTACAAAAAGATCTACTTGTTTAAATGCACAGTTCAGTACACATAATACAAATACTCGTGCTCGTACAGTTTTGTCAATGAAAAGAGGGAATACAGATAAACTATATATCCAGATGTTGTAATCTATTAACCGAAATTTAAGAATGTTCCAAGTGAGTAGTTTGAGCAAAACAATATCAAATTAAATTGATAATTATTATTGTCCGCTGCAATATAGAAACTATAATGCACAATACTATTTTAATTAAAATTTGTATTGTATAATAAAATAATTTGGTCAATAGCGAGGAGGGTCCGCTCAATGAAGGTTATATACCAGAAATTTATCAACGAACTGTCAAACGAATCTAAATATATTTAAATCTAATACAAATTTGCCTATGATAACTGAAAAATGAATTAATTATTCCTCATTTTTCTGGAACATTTGTATATTATCGGCCAAAACAAATGCAACTCAAATCACTCCCACGATATTAACCAGCAAAAGTCAGAAATTTTAAAGGACAGTAAATTATTTTTATTTCATTATTACTATATAAACTTTTTAAAAGAAAATCAAACAGAATCTTCAAGTAATCTTTCATTTCTACCTACAGAATAAATTAAATTTACGAAAACTTTATTCTTTGATGGGTCAAAATAAATGCAACTTCGTGGTTTAAAAAAAATTATTTTTTTATTATTAATAAGCTAAAAGGTTTTCCATTAAGAGGTGTTATTTAAATTAGCCCGCTATTTCGGTAGATGTCACTTATGGAGCTGTCATTTTTTGACATGTGACAAGTACAAACTACGCAATAAATAAAAATGGAACGATACACGATTCAACAACGCATTGAAATTATTAAAATTCACTATAACAAGTAAAAAAGCTAGAATTGGTCTAAGACCAATTCTTATGATACCCTAGATGAATGCCCGTTTAAATTTCCTATGGTCACCGATCTATTCAAGTATTGATTACGAAGTTGTTTTTCGCATACATTTCTAGAACGGTTTTTCGCACAGAAAAAGTGATTATAACCAATTTTATAGGATTACGTATTCTGCAGAAGTTTTTAGTACAATAAAAATGTCTTGGACTTATCGTTTTCAAAGTATACGTAAAAAACCTATATTTTTATATGGCAACACCAAGAAGGAGTTGCCCAATTTAGTCCACTTTTGACATTTTATTTGCTAATGTAGTAAAAACATCATGTACGAAATTTCAGCTCTCTACGTCAACGCGTTCTCAGGCAGTGTCGAAATATATAGCGGAAAACGAAACTTTTATACGGCAACCCCACGAAGGAGTTGCCCAATTTGTCTCATTTTCGAACTTAATTTTACTTTTTTTTTAAAGTCCGTGAACAAAATTTCAGCTCTCTAAGTATACGCGCTCTCGAGTTATCGTGCGCACAGACGGACGGACGGACGGACATGCAAAAATCAAAATAACTAATATTATGAATGGGTGTCCAATCCATTTTGCTCTACCATCATTATTTCGAGGTGTTACAAACGGATTCACAAACTTAGTATACCCCTATGATTTCATCTAGGGTATAAAAATCGTGAAAATGTAGCAGAGACGGTTCGTAAAACTCGAACATTTTTGGGTCGTCGAGAAGCACCTTGTCGGACCGCAATACAGAAATTGGTAGAAAAATTCGAGCTGTCGGGACAAGTTAGTGATGTGAAGAATAAAACCCGTGCACGTCGCTCAAGAACAGCCGAGAATATTGCTGCTGTAGCCGAAAGTGTTGAATAAAACCCAGGTTTGTCCATTCCTCGTCGTTCTTTGGAATTAGACATTCCACAAACGTCATTGCATAAAGATTTGGGTCTTAAGGCTTATAAAGTTCAGTTAACACAGCCGCCGAGTCTTTGCTGAATGGGTCCTTGAAATGCATGAAAATGATCCGGAATTCCATTGAAAACTCATCTTGAGTGATGAGGCCCATTTCCACCTGGATGGCTTCGCCAACAAGCAAAATTGTCGCATCTGGGGCTCGGAAAACCCAAGAGTTATTGTTGAAAAGCCTCTCTATCCTCAACGTGTGACTGCTTGGTGCGGATTATGGTCCCGCGGGGTCATTGGACCTAACTTTTCGAAAATGAGGCTGGAGCAACAGTTACGGTGAATGGATTGCGCTATTGACAGATGATTAATGATTTTTTATGGCCGGAATTGGATGGTATTGATCTGGACAACGTTTACTTGCAACAAGACGGCTCTACGTGCCATACAAGCAACGAAAGCATTGATCTTTTATGGGAAAAGTTTCTGGACCGTGTTATCTCTCGAAGAGGTGATCACAATTGGCCACCGAGATCTTGTTGTGACTTAACACATTGCGACTTCTGCCTTTGGGGCCACGTGAAAGAGAAGGTCCACGTCAACAGCCCAGCGTCGATTCAAGACCTCAAAGATGGAATTCGTGAGGCTATCGAGGACATATGGCAGCCACTTTGGTTATGGAAAATTTCATGAAAAGGATATGGTCCTGTAGGCGTGGTCGTGGTGGTCATTTGGCTGATGTTATTTTCCATTATTAACGGCATGCCTTCCTCTTTATAATGAAATAAAGATCCGATCATTTATCACAAAAAATGGCATTTTTCTTTGAATATCAAAATAACACCTCTTATTGGAAAGCCCGTTATAACCAGAGATAACTTAATACTCCATATAAAGATGCGACAGCTAGAATAAAAATCCCAAACGCTTTTCGCATCTGCAGATCTCTGAGTTTACCTCCACTTTAGCAACAAGCAACATATTAAAGTTTCCAGCTACATTACGATGCCAACTTTACTTCTAAGCCTTGATCCGCAACACAAGAGATGTGGTGGGTTTAAATATCATGAAGCTAAGATTTTAGGGGAGCAAGGAACCGAACTGCAAATAGAATATTTTTCGCAACATTTTCATCGATTGCTTTATGGCAGCTGATGCTGAATGGGGACTTTTGCTCTAGCGAGGTACATTGAAGAATTGTACTGGAATTTTTTGTTTAATCATTTCTCAGAACATTCAGAAGAGTTTTCATTGTGATTTTTATATTCTTGTATTTCGGTATTAAATTATTAAATCAATCAAGCCAGATTTTGGAAATAGTTTAGCTTATAATTTTTTATTTTGTTTTTTATATGAACTTTCGCTATTGGTTTTAAATGTTGGATTTTGGCTTTGCGTAGGTATATTTTAGGTATCGATTTCTGGAGACTGATTTTCAATTGGACTTTGGATACGTGAGTCTTAAATTATTGAGCATTGTTTTTGGAATTTTTTTCTAGACTTTCGTCTTTAGTTCTTATTTAAATTCTAATTTTGTAAAGAATACCAAAAACTCGAACCTGAAAGGTTGTTTGCATCAAAATTGAAAAGCGCATAAATGTACTGAACAAGATCTGAAATTCTGATGGTAAATTAGCATCCCCGTCAACAATAAAAATGCATCTCTGCTAAAAAAAAATCAAAAAATTCAAAATATATGACAATCTGTCAATATGTCAATTTTTCAGGGAAAACTTATGAAAGAAGGTTGTCAGTCTCGGATGTACAATTGCATGATTTATCAATCTTAGACCCCCTTATCCACAATTAAATATTAAGCCCACAAATGTATTCTAGAAACAATGTTTGGAAAGAGAGAAAGCAGTATGTTACTACCGCAAACGATATTCTAGTTTGTTGAGGAAATATAAATAGTTGAAAAGAAAAACAAAGCAAAAACAAACCAAATTGGAGCGCTCAAGGATAATGTGTAGGAGATCACTCAATTATCATTATCGGTAAAATACCCTTTGTTTCCCGAAGAAAGCAAGGAATTTTCGAAAATGATTCTAAAATTTAATACTGTATGGCCAATATAATGAAAATGTTATTGAAACCTACCGGCAATATGTTTAGGAATGGTCTGTTGAATTTGTTTTAAATTTATATGAAATCGCTATAAAGCGGAATCTAACTTGTAATTCTAAATTGGATCAAATTGTTGGTCTTGAAAATTTAGGACATAATGAAGTGTGGTACGGGGTTGGAAAAACAATTTGTCTCTTTGTGGCAAGAGGAATCTTATTCAACTGAAAAATCATCATTGCATACTACGTTACAAAAACAAAATCATTTGGGAAATTACATCACATAAAGTAAAAGGAATTCTAAAATTATATTATCGGATGAAATTTAGTGGAGTGATATGCGGTCAATGGCCAAATAATAGAAATTGTTTCTCCCGATTTAAGCCTTATTATAAGAAGAAACCGCCGAAAAATAAAGTTTCTTATATGGGGGCCTCCTTTAATTTTTAATGTTATTTTATTTTTATTATTTGTTGTTATATCGCCAATACAAATACACAGTCTGCGAAAATTTCAACTGTCTACCCATTACAATTCATGAGATACAACCTGATGACGAACGGACGGATAGCGAAGTCTTAGTAATATGGTTTCCGTTGTTACCCTTTGGGTACGGAACCCTAAAGCTGGGTTTCCACGACGCGTGGTTTCACGCGCCGCGCCGCGCGAACACGAGTCAACGCACCGTGGGAAGGGTCTGGCTCGCGGTGGCGCAAGCTCGCCTGTACTGGCGTGCCCCGAGCCCCCGACCCATTTCGAGTCGATAACTTTAAAGGCGCGGGGCGAGCGTGCGCGAGGTGGCTCGAGGTGGCTCGAGGCGGCGCATGACATTTACTCTTCATTTCGGCGGCACCGCGTCGCAAATCAACCCAAGCCAACACGTGGACTTCCCACCGCCTGTGATTTCACGCGCTGGCTTGGTTCGTGAAACCATGCGCCGTAGGAAGCCACCTCAAAAAGGAAATATTAAAATTATGTTCACATACATATGTAAGAAATATTTCAAATCAAATAAAATTGTGGGCGGATTCGAGTCCAAAACGTGATTTAAACAATTTTTCGTTTCTTGTGTAGTCGCGATAAAATGTGCACATCTTTTGTATCCTATAGCAAATGAGTGTTAGCAGATTCGATCAAATTAATATGCGACTAAACCATGTATTATAATGTTCCGATATGGTACTTATACTATTTTTGATTACACACCTTCAAAGGATAAATCTGCATATATATATCTATATTTTTTTTTTGTTTAATACCAAACGACATAGTACGAGTACTTTGGGTATTACATAATTTCCATGTTATTTCATCTGCACTATTCAACGAAGTTTTGTCAAGACGAGTAACAAAGAAATTTATGGAGTTGGGTACAATGTGCCTGTCAGGATGTTGCATTTTAAAGAAAATTTCCCAATTATTTACACGATTTTCAATTTTAATGAATACCGAAAAGTATAGCAAGGAAAAGAGAAGACAAGCTTTTGTAGAAGGGTGTCATGTTCTCTCCGCAAAGCTATGTCCTTAATTTTATTCGAAAGAAACTTGCTGACGCTGACGTCGACAAGTTCCTGTAAGGAGTGAGAGCATAATTAGTGAAAGCCTGAAACTTTCACCAACTTCGAAATCAGAATATACGAAGAGTTTGAGTTCGGTTCCACCAAATCCAGTTGCGTATACTTTCAAGGTAGCGTGAAGTATAAATTTGTCTAATTGCATTCATGAATAATAATGCGACAACTTATAGCTGTTTTATTTTTTTTTCTCCTTGCGCGTTCTGTTGGAAGTTCTATCCACCCTTACATAAATGGATAATACAGCAGAAGTCTTAAGTTTAGACATAACATTTCATTACAATAGAGAAAAAGGCGGGTAGCAGGGGATAACCAGATTTAGAGCATTATGGAACGCACTGGATGGCAAAAGTATGCTAATTTATGATAATCGTACGTCTGCTGATGGAAAATGCCTTCCTACAGGAACTGCGGGTATTACAGCAAGTTTGGGATTTTGTTGTTGTTGTTGTCAACATTTTGTTTTGCCAGGGGACTGTTTTGCACCGAATTTATTTTTCATGTGAATACAGAATCCACGCCTACCCCACTTACCACACCCACACCTCTTTTGAGTGTGTTTTTTTTAGAAATCATAAAAAAAAAGTATTTCCAAGCCAATTTCTCTCGAAAAAGGTATCTTTTCGTGTTGAGGAAATACTTTGACTTTTGAAAATAGTTAATCAAAACAGACCTTTATTTTCTCCTTCACCGCAAGAGAGTTAGACAGTTCTCTTGAAGTTCTGTTTTCTTTTTCTTTTTTGTGCAATTGAAATTAAAGAACTTCTTTTTATAAATATTTGTTACTTTCCACCGTTTTTTCCGAATTTATTTTTCCATTTGGTTATCCTGATTTACACAATTCTTCTTCAAGCATATATAGATTTTCCTTTTAAGAATATATTTTGCCATATTGTTGCCGAAAAGAAAAAATAAGAAAATCTAAATGTAAATTTTTTGTTTAAGAAGGTCGTTCATATTTTAATACATTGATTTCCATTTTTTGATTACTCATGTTAGCTAACGTGAAGACGGCTTCAAATATCAAAACTGGAAAAAAATTATTCAATTTCACAATACATAGGTACATATTTATAATAATTGCATTAAAGCGAGTATGAATGGGTAGTAAAAAAAAAATTAAAAAGGATATACAAGGTCGGCTAAAAATAGTTGATAAAAATGAAAAACTAAGTTGAAGGCCTTAATATCAGACTGGAGGGGACAGTAATCTTTATTCATAAGGCTGGCAGAACGGCCCATATAAAGGCAAAATAATTCAGACTTATTAGTGTCTCCTGTTGCATGCTTAAAGTCTGGAGGAAGTAATTGAGGTGTATATAACATAAGAAGTGTATGGCAGAACAACAGTGGTAGTTAACATACCTATATAAAAAGGAAATTAGTAGAGTCGACACTACAAGCAGTGGTGTCCATTGTTGAGAGATCCCTAGAAGTACACTCTGGCCGAATTCCTGAATATCGATGTACTTTTAATAACGCTAAGACGGAGACTATATACGTATCACGGGCTGAGAAGGGTGGGGACATACAAGGGGCTATGTGACTGGATCAACTCAATGCCCCTTAGCAACAATATTAGGTCTTGCTCAGGAGATGTGGTTGTGAGAAGAGTAGTCTGAAAAAGTACAACGTGGGGGAGCAGGTGCTATCACCACACATATGGCTGCAAGTAATGGTTGATGAAACCGTCATTAACTTAGAGAGCGAGGGCTCGAAAGCGGTTGCTTATGCGGATGACATATGCATACTTGGTAACCGGTAGATTTCTGTCTACTATTAGCGAAAGGCTCAAGTATGCGCTGCTTAAGCTGGATAATTACGCTATTAATAGAGGATTAAGTGTAAGCCCCTCAAACATAAAGCTAGTGCTTTTTATACACAAAAAGGCAGGAGCAAAGTGTTGGATAGAGAGAATCTTACTCTCTCCAGCGAAGCAAAGTATACGGGTCGTCATACTTCATTCTAATCTCAGATGGAAGACTAAGATATAAGAAGGCCAGTGTGGCCATAGTCTGACCGATTGTCTGCTACGACTCCACTGTTTAGTGACGACACTGACGAGGTAATGTAGCCCGGATGTGCTGTCAAAAACTCAAAAGGCAGGCAGCTTTGGAATAACACGCGATCCACACCCACGCCGACATTGGAAGTCATGCTTTATGTGTTATTGCTAGATCTCCACTGCAGGGGTGTAGCAGCAATTAGCAGGAGTGGGGGGCTTGTGCATGGAGAGGGGCTTGGGGCAATCAAATATACTCCAGAAGATAGAGTGTAGTGATTGAAGGAAATAAACCGACTACTAAATACTTTGCCTAACTTTTGGTGCGGGTTTCAATGCAATGATGTCCACCAGGAGTGATTGGGATGGGTGGGATATGGTGGTAAAATCCGATTTTTATATCTTTTGCGCATAGAATAATGCTAGTGACACGACTCTTATTAACTGCCGGACGAAGGGAAAGCCTCTGTTGATCGTTCTGTTACAAACGAATTTGAAATTTTCCATTTTCGAAATTTGCAAATTCTTTGAAATTTCATTCACAGAGTTCAAATGCCGTTATTACTAGACAACTCATCCAGTATGTTAGAGTATCCCTCCACATTCGGCTATATTACGACCTGACTAAGATCATTTCTTTAACTCCATTTATTTTAATTTAAAAGCAAGGATCCAAAAACTACAATTCCTGTCTACTCTCACGTCTTTGACAGTAGATGCTTAAGGTTAAGAGCAGGGGAGGCTAGTACACTAAGACCCTGCAGACACCACACCAGAGTTGATCTATTGTATCATCCCTTAAGCTAAATTTTGAGCTCGATTATTGCCTTTGGGGTAAGCTTGCTTGCAAACCTCATTTGGGGGAGATATTTCTCCAATGACTTTCAACCTTAAAGTAGCAAGCACGAGACATACCCTTGTTGAATAATTCCTGCACGTAATACTCGCGCTGCAAACCGCGGACATCCTTTAACCCTTCAAATTACTTTCGGCTATACAGTAAAATTCCGTGATGCTTTTTTATCCCGAACAGTGCGAATGTGGAACAGCTTACCATCTTCTGTTTTTCCTACGGCATACAATCTGCGGATGTTTAAGGGCGACATAAATAGGCACCTACGCCACTCTCCTCATATCCCCTAATCATTTCCCTATCTCCTTCCTGCCATGCTGTGCTTTACATCATATGGTATCTCCTGAGCTTGGCTTAATAATATAAAAAACAACACTCGCATATGATATGCTTTGTGACTTCATCTTCTTTTTTCTTCGCACAATCGACGCACTTCACTGGAGTTCTTAAGAAGCAGCTACCTAGAAGGCCATGGATAATTTATTCCAACCGCAGCAATGACATTTGAGCGCATTATTATTTAATGGTTTTATAAAATTATAATCTCTTGCACCAAGTCAATGTCACTAACTGAGAGCCAGATAGCCAATAAGGTGCTGGGGGCAGTACTGGTAAAATCGCAATTGGTGCAGTTATGCAAGGCAAGAGAAATTATCTACACGGAACAAAGTGACTCTATGCTGGTGCCTGTCCATAGGGATAACCAAGACAACGAGTTGACCAAAAAGGTCTTTGAAATGGATAGCTCTGCAGCGATAGCTTACCGAGGATCCCAATGGGAACTATAAAAGAGGAGATCATCAGGGGTACCCCTGAAAAGGCAAGCCTCCAGTAGAGCATCAGGCAAACGTGCCATATTGCGAGGCAATTTTGGCCTGCATATGATAGGAAAAGAGCTCCATAATGATAAGAAAATCTAGTAGGGGTTATTATGAGTCATTGGGCCATAGTAGACCATAACACTAGACTGTCGGTGAAAAATTTCTGTAGGAGCTGTAAAGATTGAAAGGAAATCGAATCCATTCAACACTTACTTGGCGAGTCCCCGCTCTAATGAATAAAAGAGATAGGCTATTAGGTAGCTACTTTTATTTCAAATCTGAGAGTTCAGATGTATCCTTAGATTCCTAAGGGAAGTAGAATGGATCTAGGGCTGTTTCGAAAGGTTACCGCATAAGGTCGAGAGGCACAATGGACCCACTGGAGGTTAATGTGAGGCAGGCTGGTTATTTCAAGCGAAACCGCTCTTAGCTAACTTAACCTAGCCTACATATATCTACAAAAAGTCAAATGATACACAAAACAAGTATTGTAAATTTTCTAGTACAGTTGCCAGCGGTTATTTAAAAACAAGCAAGAGCTGAGCCGGTTCAAATAGAAAAAATTGTAGAAGAGATTAAACGAGACCGCATAATTCGCTCAAAAGCTGTAAGCGAAGTAAAACTGGCTAACGACTTATTTGATTATGAGGACTTGAAACCTGGTTGTCGGCACAGGTACATGCAATTTTCTGTCTGTGTTATAAAACTCGTCGGCAGAGTTGACACTAATCGGTACTACATGATCAATTGCTATTGGGTTGCAAATATTTACATAAAATTGAAGTTATTAAAAAATCAAACATACAAATTGAGAAGTGCTTTAGAAGAAAACAGAAAAGTATCAAAATGAAAAAAGCAGCAAATAAACATTGATTGAAAAACGTAGCAATTTTCCCACTACAATAGCATTGTGGCATCCCTATTCCTCGGCCAACTGTCCTATATTGCGGGGAATAGACGCTAGCTTATTTACATTAATACAAAATATCTACTTAGAAATGCTTTTAATTTGCTTTAACAAGTATTTATTTCATTGACATAATTAAGGTACAAATATTTTTAATTAATTTTGACAAGCCTAGAGTATGTAAAGTATCTATAAAATTTTGGATAGACTGGGTTCTAATAGTTTCATTTTTTAAATCTTGCTGGTAAATGTTCTAGAAAATTCAATATTTTTATTGTTACACGGCATTCTCGAGTAATCCAAGAGGTCGGATAAAATTTAAATGGGGATAAAATAGGATTGATCATTGATAAAGCTTTGAACAAGAAGGCACCCTGAATAGGATCTGTTTCGGAGAAAAACCCTTTATTGTGTATTACTGAAGAATGCTCATAGAATTCAGCAATCTGGTAAACAAATTAGAAAATTATAAAGAACTTTGGTTTAAAGGAGCTCGTGTTTTACTTTATTACGAAGTCTTTGACAAATTTTAAGAGAATAGGTATTATAAAGGGATCGTTATGTAGTACGATGGTATGCCTATTGCAAACTAAAGTAAAGCCATAGTACACCTATGTTTGTTTAGACAGCTGATTGTGTAATATCTTCTCAAGTATTTTCACCAAGGATTTTAGTTTTTGAATTTTTTTAATCAGCCATGACGTGGGTAACCTAAAAAGAATGTCTGTTATGCCTAGTTGCGTACCGTTTCACGTTTTACCAAATCACGAAAACAAATCTCTTCTATGAAATCCCATGCTTAAAAGTCTTTTGTAACCAAAATCATTTTCGAAAAAATTCACCCTTTATTTCATTTTTCTGAATGTTTTTTACAAAAAGTAATCAAAGCATGTAATCTTGAAATTAACCATTTTGAAAACTGATCATTTCAGGAGAGCAGCGGAAAAAGAAAAATTCGAAAGAACTTTCAACCAGGATAATTTTTCAACAGGAAATTTCCTAAGTGGTTCCTGGGGATTTGGTCTTCTGGCCTATTTTATCCTTGCGGAATTGGAATTTGGAGATAGTTTGATTGGAGATTTTTGTACATTTTAAGATTTTGAGATTCACCAAACATTATTTTTATTTTATTATTTATATAGTTAATATTATATGCAAGAGCAGCTAACTCAATATGACTCAACCCTAAATTTATGAGTGTACGGAATGAAATCAAGAATATGGGATATTAATTGCGCTTATAGAAACTTAATCTAAGAGATACGCTCTTTCAAGTATTTCACTTTATGCGATTTAGAAAATAGCTCAAAAAAATATTTTTTCCACTTGTACCAATATAGGAATATACAAACTCGGAATATTAAGCAAAAAATAAAAAGTATGCTACGATACACAGGAAAAGCTATTTTTCATACATCCCAAATATGATAGCTTGCTTGAAGTAATATTAAAAGAGTGACATCAAAGATAAGATGGAGTAAGTAAGGCTGTTTACAACTACGAAAGAAATCTTTTGTTCGAAGCAGAACATTATCTTGAGTAAATACTTATTCAATGAACCATACAAAAAGATATTCCCGATATTCTTCTTAAACGAAAATTATTGGAATTATATTATCAGACGAATATACATAATATTACCTTATTTGCTGCCTACGAAAGAAACAATTTATTTTATATAGTAGTAACTGTAAGGTTTCCATTATCAAATTATGTAACTTGAGTTATATAGACTTCTTCGTAACCACTATATACCCCTTATAGAACTTAAATAGAGGACTATATATAAGAATTACTGGACTGGATTTAGGTAACGTTTTATAACTAAAAGTTTTATAATATTCTGGTTACGTTAATATAACTTCTTATATAACCCTTATATAACCTAGGGTGCTCTCGATTAATTTATTTTCGTCATATCACTGGTTGCAGTAAAATTTCGGTTACCTTTACAAATATTGTTTATAATGGTGATGGTAATGTTTCCACAACGCTTGGAATTTTTTCAGACTGATTTCATTTAGTGATTTAAATGTTTTGTACTGCATTTTTATAATGTATGGGTTTAATATTTTTACTTCTTAGAATTACAATTTATCGGCATGTATGTGGTGAAATTCAGCTGCAATTAAAATTTTACTGTGAATATCATCATAGATACTTCTAAAAAAAAATAAGCAATATTTAATAATTTTAATTAAATATTTCTAAATTTAAAATTTTCACCTAGGTGATATTAAATCATAAAGGTACCATTGTATAATTTCTTCATATAAAAATAAAACGGAAACCATATACAGTGGAACCTCTCATATATGGACAGCAACGGTGCAGAAAAATTTGTCCGTTCAGGAGAGGTGTCCTTTAATTAGAGGTATGGTAAGAAAAGTCACTTTTAACGAGAACCCCAAAACTTTATTACTATGAAATTCAAATTGTCTTTTTTTAACCTTTTTTTTTTAATAATCTTTTATATTATGTACTTTGTCGCATATGCTTACCGGAAGTAATTATATTTTCGAAATGTAATTTTATCCTAGATACAATGATAAACCCATTACTGTCACCAGTTTAAAGAGCAAAATACTGCAGTTGCTGGCACATATTGTAGGCCTCTCTGAACGTGATTTATACCCTCGTCATTATTTTCCTATAAATTCTCATTAGAATTGATGTCTTGTTCATCCTCGGAAATCTTATGTTGTTGTTCAGTTTGGAAATTGTTTTCATCTTTGGTAACAACATTTTCATCACAAGTTGCAACACGAAAAATATCCATTTATAATTCTTATTCTCTAATCTAATAAATCCATTCTTTTATAGATTATAAGAAATTTACCTGAGCACATCCAGAGGATTTAATTAATGATGAAAGTTCATGGATAGTCGACAAAGGTATGTCTTCCTCAACGTTAAAACCAAAGCCTTCTGCAGGAGCTCTAGTATTAAGAATGAAACCAGCTTTCGTGAAACTGTTTGTAATTGTTTCCTTTGAAACTGCTTCTGCCCATATTACGGCATCCAGAACACTAACTGACTTGCACAATTCTATTATAAAAGATGCTGTATCTAGTCTAGCTTAGTTATCATATGTTTCAAAAACAGCTTCCTAAAATAAACTTTAAAGGTTTTTATAACCCCCTGGTCGAGAGATTCACAAACAGAAGTTGTTTTTGCGGGAAGAAATTTTACGCGGACATTACTCAGTTTCAGCTGCAAATGAGATTTTGCATATCTACAACAAGTTTCACCCTTGAAGTAGTAAGTTTTATTCGGGGGAACTCTTTAAAAAACAACTCAGTTTTGCCTGCGTTGTAAACCTCATTTTCTTCAAAATTGCGGCAAATATGCCTTAATTACTCTTTCCAGCATTCGGCTGTTTCCGGAATTACATCTGCATCCTCTCTAGAAATTGATCGATAAGAAATATTGTGTCTCTTTAAGAACCGCTGTAACCAACCATTTGAAGCTTTAAAGTCACTAATGTTAATTCTTAACAATTTCCAGTGGTTTTTGTTGAATAAGGGCTCCAGATAGCGGAAGAGATTTTGCGCGAACTCGTCTGAACCAAGTTAACCTCCCGTCATCAATACATTGTGAGCGTTGTTTATTAAAAAGAATTTTTTTCATGTTCTGGTTATAGCCTCCATGCCAACCATCCAAATATTTCTCCTTTTTCTTCAAAATGTCGGCTACACAAGACTTTTTGACAAAGATCGTACAGTACACTCGCTTTTATCCGCACAGTTTTCTACAAATTTTATAATTTCTGCTATAAAGTTAAAAGCTTTGTAGCAGGTGCCATATTTTTACTTCAAATTTATACTTTTAGCGCAGAAAATACACAGCTTGCCCTCACATGTCAATAAAACTTCTTAAACTGTAAAAAATGGACAAATGGTTGCCACAAAGCTTAGGTATTTTTACTTAAAATGTAGAGAATATTCAGTGAAATTTAGGGAATGTTCCCTACAATTTCGGGAATATTCCCGACATTTTAGGGAAAAATACCTAAGCTTTGTGGCAACAATTGTGCAAATTTTTTTACTGTGTAGTTTGTGCGCACTGTAGCTATGATCAATAATACAAATCGTAAAAAACAAGAAATAATTCTGGATATCGTTAATTTCTGAAAACCCTACAATAAATTCAGTCGTTTAGTAGGAGTACTACTATATATTCATATTACGTCCTCACGAATGTAGGGGGACAGGTAAGGGAAACCAAACATTTTCTCCCATTTTATATAGCTACGAGATATGTAGGATTGTGTCAGCCAATGAGCGCTGTTATTTTATTTTTTATTTGATATGTTTTTTTCAGGAAACGTCCGTTATTAAGAGGTAAAAGAAACAAAATAACGACGAAAACTGAGTGTCCGTCCGGTTACGAGGGTGTCCACGTTAGAGAGGTAAAACGTGCATTTGTGACAATAGAAACCAGCCATACTAAGGAAAATTGTCCGTTAGAGAGGGGTGTCCCTTAGTGAGAGGTGTCCACTAAGAGAGGTTTCACTGTATCTGCAATTTAAAATATTGGCTTAACCGACATTTTCTTTTTATCTGCAATGCACAGATGAAAAAATGGCGGCTTGTACTTAAATGAACAAATTACCCTTATAAAACTTTAAGTACTTTTATATAAACTCTGGTTCTATTATATAAACTGAATGATCCCTATAAAACTTAGAGAAATATTATATAAACTAAACGAAATACCATATATATATACCATTTAATCATAATATGTTACCTTTGGTAATCTTATATATCTTAAAGTAATGACAAATTGTCTGGGTCATGTTCTTCTTATAATAATTTTTGTTGTGTAGTGAATAATTTTAGTTACGAAAAAAAAATGTTATATAAAATCGTGCAAATTAAAGGGGCAGGTCAAGAAGACCTACTTTGTGTATTATCCGAACAGCTCGGAAAAATGCCTATTGAATTGGCCAAATACGAAAAAAATTGACATTACTAAAAGTTTCAAATTTTTATAACAGTCATCTTCGTTACTAAAACGCCGTAAATAAATGAAAATAGTATCATAAAGGCTCCACTCGATACTAAAAGTCATTTGTGTTTATAATGGTCACCGTAGTTACTAGAGGGCCACAAAAAATTTACGATATTTTATAGTGGGTATATGTGTTACCGAAAGTTCCCAATTTTTATTAAAGTCACCTAAATTACTGAACGCTTTCAACTTATATAAGGGTAACCACGGATACCGCAATAAACACTTATTACCAATCAGTTATATAACGTGGTGATGAAAACAATTATAAAACTTTCTTATATGTCTTCTAGTAATGGTTACTCTAAGTTATAGACCGGTGATTGAAAAATTTCCATCACCATCTTATAAAAGCTTTAGTAACTTAATTCCGCGAGAACTATTAGTAATCTTAAAAAACTCTAATATAACTACGTCACCAATTGGTAATATTATAAAACTCTTATATAACCACTCAAATTCTTATATAACCGAGTAACCATTATATACCTCTTATAAAACTACACCTTGAGTCAACAAAAATTGGAAAAATTGTTACTTTGGGTATGTATCTAATCTATATATATATATATGTAGGTATACGTCTGCTGTAGCTCTAAATTTAAGATTGATAATAAAGTTTTCTCTCAACTGTTACAGTTAGTAAAAATTCACAAGTGAAATCATGACATATAAATCCATTTCAGTGCTATTCATATAAGCTCTAAATCGCTTTAAATGCAAATTTTAGCTCCAACGTCCACAAAATCCCCCCAACAAAAATCAAAAACACTCTACTCGTCACCTCTGCTCCCTCACCCGTGATTGGATCTTCAAAATAAAAATGTCACAAAGTCATCCCCATTTTACGCGCTCGTGATGCTTTGCCCATTTCGGAAATTTTAATTCTTTCCCTGTTTTGTCCGGAGATTATCCAGAGCCTGGAGCTGTGCTAACACCATGAAATCGCTTTTCATTAAGATCCATCACATTTATCACATTTACAAATCTCCTACACACTAAAAGATGCCATTTGGCCGTTATCGCGTGTTTTCGGTGTTACTATGCTAACGTACCTAGTATACGATGCTGTCGTGATAAATAGCCCAAACAGTGTGGACAATAGCGTTTAGCTTTGGGATTCTGGATATCTGAAATTCGAGGCTATTTAGGAATAACACGGCTATTATTTATGCTGGCTTCCGTTTTACGTAAAATGGTAGATGGAAAGATAAAAAAAAAAAAAACGTATAAAAGCACTGATATGAATACGCGGGCATTAATTTATCATAAATAAAATTTACTTGATTAACAATTTATGATTGAAATATTTCAAATTGCCTGCTTTAATTTTTAGATCTTCGCATTTTAAAGTCAGCCCAAGGACCAAAACTTGATGAGACATACATTATATGATGCAATCTGTGCGGAAATGTGATTTGACCAAACGTAAAGTACTTTTTATTTCGAATATGGGGACATGAAGAAGATAAATCCCAATCCATGCACTAGTGTCGCAGTAATATGAGGTATTTGAAGAGGTTCAGGAAGAGCTCAAACCATTGGCGTAGCTAGGCTTTTGTTTGGGAGGAGCGATCCTAGTAGGGGCCAGTCTGACCCAAAATTGAGAAAGAATAATGTCCAATTAAGTAGGTATTGTTTTGTGTAAAAATTTCTAAAACGTTAATTAGTATTAAAGCAAAATTTCCTTACATCAAGAAAACTATTTTATTAATTACCGTTGTTGTTGTGCCTTGAAATTTTTGCAGACTTGCATGATGACCAGGTTGTAAGAAGTGAATATACAAAATTTCGAGGCCATTAAAAAATGTATTTGCTAGTGAAATATTTTTGCATGAGTCAACAACCACGACATTTATTTTGATCGCTAAACAATGGATGAATATTGTGTAAGGGTGAGTTTTATTTATAATAGCTTACAGGCCTCTATTTTTAACAAACATGACGCTACCGCCATCATAAGACTGTGCAAGATTTAAATCATCACCCAAATGGTGTTTATTCAATGTATCCAAAATTAATTTGCCAGTCCTTGCGTACCTCTGGATGTGAAACAATTTATAAAACCTCGACTGTGTCGATACCGTTCGCATATCTCATTGTTATTGACAATTTTTCCTCTTTAAACTACCTGGCCTCGTCCACTCTGAAACAAAAAGAGCCACATGCTTTAGTTCCTTCAAAAGTATGCTCTGGAGTGAGGGTCGATATCACTTCAATTATTTCATTCGGGATATCTGGGCTGTAATAGTAGTAGTATTTTTCAAAGAGGAATGAAAACTGTTCTCATTTTTACAAACAAAAAGAAAAAAAACAAAATTCAGCAGTTTTCATGAAATTACCTTCTATTTTTAGAAACAAACAAGTGTCAGTATTATATCAATAAATTTAGCCAAGTATTCTCTGTTTTGAACAATTCAAGAACATCTCCAAATGTAAGAGATTCACGATAGGTCACAGGATACATTTGACTGCACTCAGAGTGAGGCGATGACTTTGAGTGTTTTTTAATGGCTCTGCTAATTTTTTCAGTTATTAGAAGCACTTTTCACAACTTTGGAACCAACTTCAGATGGAGCGATACTTCACTATTAAATAATTTCATTATGCTTTCAATGTATGTCCCCATGCTTGGTTGAAACTTAAATATGATTGATCGTTTAATTGGGTTTAATAATTTTGGATCGTATTTTTCTGAGGAGGGGCACCGGTGCCGCACCGAGTTCACAGGTGGGATCCGTGCCGACGCGTGCCCCTACGTAGCTGCGCGCATGGCTCCTACTACTTATATGAAGGTTATTCGGGTTTTAGAAATATATATAACCTACTGAAAAGATACAGTAAACCAACGTAATAACTACACCTTTCAGGGGCAGCCTACCATATTTTTCTAGAAATGTTTCATTTCCGTAATTTTTTTATGGAAAAATGGGCTTCCAATAGCTGTCCCTTATTCTAATTTTTCGTCCTTCGCTAGTATCATATATTTCTTTTTGTTCGTAAAGTGGTTTCTGTGTGTGACAGGAATACAAATACTTCTTGTAACTTCCTGTTGAAGGTTAAACAAATTTATCATAGTCATTAATAAAAATCCATTCGCATTATTATTACATAAATGCAGCCGATTATAATATTGTGCAGCGTCCGCTTCCTTCTGACGCTCGCATTTATCTGTCTCAATTCCGCTGTATGGTACAGTTTATATGACTAAAGTGCAGCTTCCTTGTTTTTGATGACTATATAGCAGTCATTTTTAAACCAAGATGAATTGTTAGATTTAATATTCTTGTGTCTGTGCGGAATAAAGCTGCACATCCCAAATCATAAGATGTTGATAATGAATTCAGAGCAACACTCAACATCTCTCGAGGAAAAACACTCAGACCACTCTAACTCTCTAATGAATTTGTTAAGTGCAGCCCAGTCAATTTGATCATAGTGGCACACCAATCGTTTTTTACGAGGGCGCCTGGTGGGTTTCAATTATGATATAGAGAATTGGGCTGAAAAGAAACAATGATCCGAGCTGCCAAGAGGAGATGACACTGAATTGGACTATTTGTCAGGATTAGATGTTAAAAATATATCTAATAGATTGGTGCTAGGGTCAATTATATCAGCAGCCCCCTCGCTGGGGGTTCCTACCCTCCACAACCCTAAAAGAATCCAAAAAAGTTTTCTTTATGAATTGTAGCCGGTAATGAGCTGAAGCGAACAGTGAAACCCGTTTTCCGATCGAATATAACCCCACCGAGTTAGAGCCGATCTAAGGTGTGAAAAATCTAGTACCTCAGTTCGATTAAAAAAGGTAAATACTAAAACAATGAGTATTAGGATGGCTATAAATAGCTATTTAAGCTTCCGAGTATAGAAGTTTGAGTACTCAAACTTCTTCTCAGGACGTAAGGAACTCGATTCTGTAATAGATTTTCCAAAATATACTAGACCAAAGTTTGAACCATCCTCGAGGTTTCTTCCCGTTAGATAAAAATGGACATTGTTAATAAAACATGTTCAGAGTATCATAATGCGTCGTTTAAGATATCTCGCATGTATGAAGGTATCGGGACTAAAATGGGCATACCCCTTTATATATTATTCTAAATGTTGACGTTTGCAAAATTACTCTCGTTAAAAAAGAAGTTTTTCTGAGGAAACAAATAAATAGATTCTCCAACAGCAACTGATTTAAAGCCCAACAAAATTCTTCATGCTTTCCGTTTGTAATCGCTTTTTACTCAACCATAAAAAATTGTATAAGTGTTTAACTAACGCCCTCAAAGTATTTGCAATGATGTTAGCTTTTTATAAAATCCGACTTTGCTACATATGTTAGTAGGTACGTCGATTCTGTTGAAAAAATAATTAATTTAGTTCAGAATTCAGAAATGAGAAATTTTTATTTGCGTTCTGCATAACTTTAGCTGCCATTTATATTTACACAACAAAGAAATTGTTTTCGGTTCTCAAATTCAAGCTAGCATTCTGGCTGATACGAAAATTTCTTTAGAACAAATTCCCTTAAAAGGTCTTCGTATAAAATATTTCTTTTAGCAAACATTTTCATATCTAGTCAATTCACTGACGTGTTTTGAAATAAATTTTAGATGCTTTTCTTCAAAGATAAAAGTTATAATTAAAAGCGTCTATCCCTAAAAAGGATGAATGCCGTAAATTTCAAATGTTTATATTCTACGCAATGAACTGACATTTTTTCCTCCAAATATATTATTTTAAATTGCTGTAAAGTCAGTTTCAAGAATTTTAATTTTTTAACTTCAGAGCGATGATGGTTATATGTATTTACATACAAAAAGTTGTCTAGCAGATGATTTTTCAACCTTGGAATTTTCACAAAATGCCTCATGGAAAATATGTTAATTAATTATGAGATAAGTTAAACGTACGAAAATGTCTTTGATGAAAGATTATGTATGCTATGTAGTTTTGAATAAAATTAACGTTGCGTAGTTTTACCATTTCAAAATAATTCAGCTTTGAATAAATTGTTCAGTTTCACTTTGAATTCCCAATGAGTCAAATAAAAGAGGGATGTTAATAGCCATACAAATAAGACCTCGAAATTTACGAAAAAAAAATTGTTATCAAATTTAACTTAAACTTGAAGCATAGGTTATCAAAAGCAATTTGTTTGTGGTTATTTTCTAGAATAATCTGCACCACTTAATTTGTCAAATTATTTTTGCAACAAAACCTCACTTTATTTAATCAGTAATACATAACTCTTCCGGTAACAGATAAGGTTCCCGATAGTCTACTCAAAGATTGTGATTAAATTTTGTTTGTGGTAACTAAGGTTGAAACTCGTATGAAAATAAATCTCAGATTGTTGGAATTTTGCTATCGGCATGTCAGAGAATCTCAGACTATCGTGAAAAGCTTTTCACAATTTCGTGTCGACACGCTGATCATTTATGGATGTAACACATAAAATTTTTCTAGTATATTTTGGAAGCAAGAGACACAGTAAGAAGTACCTATGTAGTATATGGAGCTGGATTCTGTAACTCGGAGAGTTTGGGAGTTTGGGAGATGAGAATTTTCGTTTTCCCCAATTAAAATTTCCTAAGTCTCCATTCAAGATTCTTGAACATACTTGGCGAGTTAAAGAAAACGTGGGAAGTGTCGAAATATTGAAAGACGGCTAATTCTGTGTGGGAGGGCCGTAGAGCATTGGGGTTTGTTTCCTACGGATTTACGGTCTAAAGTACAAAAATATAGGTGAACAATTTCTGGTGGAGGGGCTTTTGTGATTTGAAGGGGGGTGGGCATAGACCCCCGTAAGCCATTGCGAGTAGTCCAAAATACGTCATGTTTGGTATAAAATTAAAGAGGTACCAGCAGGTAATCGAGTGGTGTAGTTTTTTTTGATAATTTCAACTCCATAACTGACTTTTTACCGCCGAAAGACGGATTTTTTGCACTTGGGTCATATACACCCCAGTTCCTATATTTTTTACATATCTCTTCCTTTTTTGGTTTCACAACCATTAGTACTCTATTGTGCACAGTTTTCTTCTGGAAAGTGAATTTCCACGACTTACCAGTTCTTCAGAATGATGAGTTGAAAATATGTCCATATTTGTAACAAAAAAAAAGGCCATTTTCTCTTCTTAAGAAGGACTGATTCATTTCTTTTGTAGTTATCTCCAAAACCATTTATTGGACTGAAAAACTAATTACATATCTAAATAGGGGACAAAATGTAGATGCGATTCCATCCCACACACAAGATTTAACGTGCATATTTAAAATTTTTGTAGTATCTTTTCTGTACTGGAAAACGACCAAATTGACCATTGTGGCGTAATTTAAAATTTTATTTCTCTGTAAGTGTTACAACGATTTCCATAAGTTGTTTTTGTAAACATAGCCAGGATATGAAGTGAATCCATAATTCAATTTGAAAATCATAAGTACCTTCACAAAACACAACAAAAGCAGCCAATACTGTCAGTTGAGAAATATTCCTCTTACTTCTCCACAACAAAAACAGCCGAGAATTTGGTAATTCCCAATACAAATTCCCCGAGTTACAGAATTCCGAGTGGAGAGTTAAGTGTCGAAAAAACTCTCATCTCCACAATTCCACAAGTCTTCGAGTTAGTGAATCCGGCCCCTGGAGGTCATAGTAATTTTTATACGCGGCGACTACCTTTCATTAGGAGTGTGGACACATATGAACGGTTAATTAGTAAGATCAAACAGTTTAGTTTTATACTCAAGAACTATAAGAGCTATTAATGTTAAAAGAATTGACTCAAATTATTAATGTTATGAAATTGCTTTATTTTATATAATTTCCTCTTGTAGCTTCATATTATGAGCATGGAAAACCTCATATTAAATATATCTGTCAACCAAGTGGGTACTATTTTATTAGGACTGATACATACTTAATTACAGCTTAATTCATAATTCTATGAGAGGATGACTAAGTTAAAAATGCTCCAGCAATTAGTCATTTACTGAAAATTATGAATGTTCTAGGGTATATCAATATGAAATTGTAGAGTACAAAAATACAGGGTGTGCCATAAATTTGTTAGCATTGAAAAATATTATCAAAAATAAACTATATGAATTATTATTAAAATTATTTATTTACATGATTACCAATACACGGAAAATTACGTTTTACAAATAATATCATTTAAATGTCCACCGGATCTGGTATTCTTCTATACGACTACGCAAATTTTCGAAGACTCTTCACAAAGAGAGCACTAGATTGCAGACATATCTTCTTTAATCTTTGATTGTAATTGAAACTGTGTCTTTGGCTTATGTTTACACACGATTCTTCAAATATACCCATAAAAAGAAATCAGCTGGCGTCAAATCAGTACTCTTGGGTGGCCACGGGATGTTGCCTTGCTTAGAAATTAGCTTTTCCGGAAACATGTCTTTAACATCAGACAGGGAAACTTTGGAGGTCTGGTAAGTGGCTCCGTCTTACCGAAACCACGTGTCCCGATTGTAGCCATCAAATTCCTGTAACTGTGTTTCCAGAAACTCCCGTAACTCCGGTAAATTATACTCAACGCGAAACAAATGTCTCACAATAAAGAGTTAACATGTTATCTAAATAAAATTTCTTTGCACAATAGCCGTGCTGTGGCCCCCTGAACGGTTCCATTGTGACTAAATTTCCGAGAAACGTGCTAGTGGTTAGACCATTTCCTGGCTCCGTACCGCTTGGGTTTGCGTGGGAAATCAAATCTAAATGTAAACTAATTCACGGACCACCCTGTATTTACTCTGTTTATGTATGTTTATTCTCATTGAATGACACATCGAGAATGCTTCGACTTAAAGAGCTAAAAAATTGATACATGTAGGTACATGGAATTCTAAGAATAATTTTATATTTTAATTGAAAATTGGACAAAATTAGCCAAGCCATTCATACTATCCCAATTTGTTGAGTCATAGTTCAACTCGGTTTGAACTCCATGTATACGCGGCTCGAGTTAAATTTTGCATGCAGGGTTGAACCGTGGTTCAACTCGAGTTCAACTCCATGTCTATGCGGCTCGAGTTGAATTTGGGTTCACTCGACCGCGCTTGGCTGGCATAGTCGAGTCAAAATGGTGCTCTATAAATGCGGATTGAGTAGCCGAGGTGGTAGCTAACAGTTGGGATGTATTTTGGTTTTGTCTTTGCACGAAAATTTTGTTAGGATGTATATTTATTGTGAGTTTATTTTGTTTGTTTTAACAAAATTTATATTTTATAACTCCTATGCAAGAAGTACCATAAATAAGATGTTATGTTGAAACTGTCACTTCAATTATATTTGGCCCCGTTCTCAATTCAATCTCTCAACTCTGCGAGCTGAAAACACGAGCCAGAAACTCAATTCAATCTCGTCTCAATCTTTTAACTCTGCATGCAAACATGGTAATTGTTAATTACTGCATATTCCTTCGAAATGTAAAAGCAGTGTATAGGTTACATAACTAATTTTAGTTACTATGGTAGAAACAGGAAAACATGAAGTTCAACTTAACTTAAAGAGGTAACGTCCTGATAAGAAGAAATTTAGCAACTCAAACCTATTTCATAGGTATTTTCTACATCTACCATTCTTGTACAGACAGAAAAACGACATTTTTGTTTGATGCGGCAACACATTCTGTAACGAATTCCAAAGTTAATGTTTCCAATTTTCGTATGAACTTTTCGATTGTCAAACGACTTAACTGAAGGGAAATATCATCTTGGCCCGTTACTATTTATTCTGTACATTCAATTCAAATATGGTATGTTGTGAAAGGAATCGTTATCCAAGCTCGACAAAACCAATGATTTGGGTGAAATTCTCGCCTTTTTTTTTTTTTAGGATCATACTGATTATATAATTTATTGAGCTAATCCGATTCTGAGTTTTATTAATGGATGGTGTAACGAATTTGAAGTCCATTATTTTACGAAACCTCCTTACTCCATCTTTGTTAGGTCGATGCTGGAATATGCTAGCCGCTCTGGTCTCCTTGAAGATTTATTGCATTGAAACTGTTCAACGCAAATTCATCCGGTTTGGACTCCCTGGCCTTCCAAGTAGTCATTTTATATTCTGGTCGCCGTATGTGAGCCGCTTTTAGACCTGACAACTCGAGACATGAGATATACCTTAAACGATGCATTTAGATACACTGAACATTTTTTGTTAACAATGTTTATTTATATCTAGCGGGGAAATCTGGGAGGATGGGGTGAAGGTTTGATCTAGTAAATATTGGAAAATCAAGTACAGAACCGAATTCCTTCGGTCCTGACAAAAAGTTTGAGTACCTACCCACACTCCTATACTTGGAGGTTTAAATAGCTATTTATAGTTATGCCAATAATCACTTTTTTAGTATTTCCCTCTTTGTTATTCGAACTGAGGTACTAGATTTTTCGCACCTTAAATCAGCTCTAACTCAGTGGATTAGAACCGATCGGAACACAGGTTGGACTGTTCGCCTCAGCTCATTACCGGTCACAATTCGTCAAAGCAAATTTTTCTCTGCACTCTTTATTTGGCAGGAGGTACGAGCTCGACCTAGCCTTCGACCAGGGGGGCGGGGGTTTCAATACCGGATGTTGCAAATCATCGCCTAGTACTATCGAGTAATGTATATTTTTCCCGATTGGGATTGCTGCCGGAGAACCCATTTTCCTGCGCTTGGGTCACATACAACCCAGCTACTACATTTCGCATATATTTTTGTCTTTCTTTCTTCCGTGGCCATTAGTGCTCTGTCGTGAATATTTTTCTCGAAGGAAGATAGGAAGTCATTTTCCACGACGTACCAGTTCCGTACAATCACGAGAAGTAGAAAAGTCCACTTTTTCACCCAAGAAAGCCGCTTAAGCTACATCTGATCGCCAATGCTTTCCCACGCTAGATATAAATAAACCTTGTTAATAAAATATGTTCAGAGTATCATAATGCATCGGTTAAGATATCTTTCATGTTTGGAGGTGTCGGGCCTAAAGTTGTATGAAAAGTGGGCGTTCCGCTTTATATCCTTACAGACGCTTCAAACTAGACGTTATTATCCATATTGTCTCCATTTTTGATATTTTAAAGGGAGCAATAAATTCCCCTGATTTCGTAAGCTCTGTAGGGGTATCAACCCCAACTCGCTCACTGTGAAGACATAATTTTCTCCAGCTTCCTTACCATCGAACCAACTATAGCACGAACGTGCCTTTAACCAAAATATCTCATTTCTTTAATTAGTTTTTCACCAATATTAATTTGAATTTTTCTAGATTTCAATTCAAAACTCAGCTCAAATTTGACCGCGGTAAAGTTTATCTGCTTCTAAATTCAATTGCAGTAATCAAATGTGATGAATCTCAAATAAATATTATTACTTTTTAGGAAATTCATTGGACAATTTGTATATAAATCATGTAAAATCAGTGGTCAACTACGTTCCGGAAGATGTGGTGACTGGACCGGTTAAGATGTTTATGAGCGTAACCAAGTATAGATTTTTTTTTAGAAAATACTTGGAAATTTTTCTTTAGAATTTTTATGCACAGTTGAATACCAGGCCGATTGTAGTCCAAAACGAGGACGGGAAACTATCGTATACAGAAAACATGGGATGGAAAACAGAAACAAAATTACAAAAATAATTTGCGCAATTTTCCGAAAGTTGTCATAACCACAACTCCTAGGTAATATACCAACTTTGTTTCCTGTGTACTACGCACAGAGGAATTCCTTTTTTTCTTATGAATTTGCCGAAAACTTTTCCTTCACAATTCGTTTGGTTCGTTCTATATAGTGTATATGCAATAATATGCTAGATGCGCCCAGATGTACATATTTACAAGATGTCGCGACGTTAGATTTCCAAGGAGGAAATTTGGTGACAGGTTTAGTGCTTTAGATGCGAGTTCTTCTTTTTATGCCTTCTTTGCACAGACAAAACTTCTTCAATAAAATTTTATTTGTTTACCTTTCTATAGATAATAGCGTAATATTTTTCCAGCGAAAGGTTTCAGCAATTGCTCATAAGCAAACCATTACAAAACTTCACATTATCCAATAATACTAAAATATCAGTTTTATATTTTGATTTTCGAGAATACTTTCAAGCACATTTTTATATTCATGAAGTAGGTACGTAGGTTTAAAAATGATATCCTTATCTTCAACAAGTCAAAAGCAGCTCAGAAATTACAATTGAAGAAGTCATGAGAAGATTAAGTGATACCAACACTTGCAACACTTTCAGCGTATTTTAAGTCAAACAACTCACGCCACCAAGTAAAGGTATACGCAGATGTTTGTACAGATGGTAAAATGCTTGTATTTTATATGGAATCAATTGAGTTCCGTGAAATTTGTAGGGCATATGTTTTAGTTTGTGGAGATAACTAATCACCAAAGCATGTGCAAGGGAGAGAGAAAAATACTTATCGAGTTATTTAATCAAATTTTTTTTTTAATGATCCTTCCATTTTCAGAAACTAGTCATTGCCAGTCCCCTCTTCCTTTTTGAGGTCAGCCCGCCCCTTTAACTCGCATACGAATTTGTCTGTCTGTATATTTCTTTTTTACTATTTTCGATACTCTCGTATACCCACTTTTCGTCATCACAGCGAGCTGACATTTGGCACACAGGTTCATGTCGCGTGACAATTAAATCTATCAAAATTTGAACCGGAAATTTTCATCAAAAACCCGGAAAATCGGGAGAAATCACATGAAAATTTGGTACAAATATGATTAGTGATAAATCCGTTTCAGGAAAAAAGCAGTTTTCCGATTTTTACGAAAAAATTCTCCGGAATTTTCCGACTTGTCCGAAAACTTTCCGGTAAAATTTTTTGTAAATTATGCAGGATCAAGTTCCCTATCAACTGGCATCATTACTTTCTCTCCGACAATCGTGAAAACTTGCAGAAAAAATCGCGGAAAATTCATGTAAAACGCTTTACCGGAGTTTTTCCGACCAAGGAAGCGTTTGAACGTTTTGCAACCTAAGATAAAGTTGTAGAGCGAAATGAGTTGCATAAACTTGCTTTTGTGGAAAACTCCATGGAAAACCCGGAAAAGCGGGAAAATCATCGGAAAAGTTTTCATCGATATGATTAGTGATAAATCTGTTTCAGGAAAAATGCAGAATTTTCCAATTTTTCTGGAAAATTTTCCGAAAATTTCCGAAATTTTTCGACTTTTCTGGAAAATTTTCCGACAAAAAAGCTTTATAAGCTATGCGGAATCATTTTTTCTTCCATCCTACTGGCATCAATACTTTCTCTTCAACAATCATGAAAACTTGCATAAAAAATCGAGGAAAATTCATGTAAATTTTTAAAAAAAAAATCATAGTAATAGGAAAAGTCTGTGGAAAACATGGAAAAAACGGGAAAATTCATGTTATATGGGATCAAGTTGGAATACAGCTAAAAAGCGCTGTTTAAAACATAATTTGAATTTCAGAAAACCGTTGCAGTACTTCAAAGATTTGATACTCAAATAAATTTGTTAAAAAACTGGTAAATCAGTGCCTTTTCAGCCGTCATAAAATTATTTTAAAATATCTCCATGCAGCACGTAATAATAATTTAGTTAACGTGGAAAAGGCAGAAAATAAAATAAGTAAAAAACGAGTTTTCAAACAAAACTGAGGGCAAGCCGCATGAAAAAGTAGAAAATAAAGTTTTCTTCACACACAGAGGTGGACTCAGATTTTATTCGCTGACAATCGCCGATATATTTCAATATGATCAATCAGAGGTAATAAGTGATGTGATTCATGAAGAGAAAGAATATTCAAGAGAAATGTCTCAATAAAAAATCTGAGTCCACTTCTGTGTGTGAAGAAAAGTTTATTTTCTACTTTTTCATGCGGCTTGGCTCAGTTTTGTTTGAAAACTGGTTTTTTACTTATGTTATTAATCACTATATTATTTCTTAACGTTAGGGCTTACGTAGATGTTTTCATACAAAATTATATAAACCGGTTTTTCGTTCATGAAAAAGTGTGATCGCTTGGAAAGTCATTAACACGCAGATGGATTAGTACCTCCTTCTGCTATTCGCCTCAACATGGAGAAGGCCCTTTATAGGCGCCCTTGTGGGAGCATCGTGGTGGTTGTTGTAGCGCATATGCGAGCAGACAGAGATTTTCTGAGTCTGCATGACTTAGGCGGACATTCTTCTTTTGTCCTTTTGTATAACTGCATACTGCGTCCGAGGATTTGAAGGATGGTCACTTATTAATATATGCTTAGAAGCTTGGCTTTCAGCGTAGAGCTGCGCTAAATCAATTAAATTGCGTGACCCAGACATTGGTAGAGATTTTAGATAGGTCTCGCTTCGACCAGTAAAACCCTCACAGATTCTGGATAGTCATCTCTCAGAGATCTCCTACAGAGGATGGGTCAATCCTGCATGAAAAGTTCGCGAATAGGATTCTGAAATTCATATTTTTTTCACTATCCAGCTTTGTCCGATAAGCGTTACAGATTCCTTGACCAGCAGGTGCTAGATGAACTGCATGAAGAGGGTAGGGAGGATTTACGGCCAATAGTAATTTTTGTAAGGGCATCCGACTAGGATTTGTGAACGATTGTGCAAAAATCTGGAGGCTGAATAATGGGCCTTGTTGCTGCCTAAATACTACCTCAACTACTTTTAAATCCATCCATCCATATTTAAAATGTTTAATGGTATGATTGCTGAATACCTAGATATGAATTTGGTTTATGTAAGAGGTGGCCAATATTTTGATTTGAGAAATGATAATAAATTCAGTTGAAACAATATCAAAAGAGTTACCTCACAGAATTCATAGCTATTTATACGTCTAAGTGTATATACAATTTAATCTGAACGAAAGAAGAACCCTAGTGCATAAATATAATACAAAAATATTCCGAAAGACTGCTAAATTAACTGGAAATTTAAAGAAATTGTTTTATAAAAGTTATTTATAAAGCTAACTAAGAATATATTACTATTACATCTGTAAGCGATTAAAATATTTAATAATATAAATACAAGCACCTATGAAATCTGTTATATCTGTTATAGAGTATCAAAATTCTGAAAAACACAACTGTAGATCAAACTAATTCGAAAATAATGAAAGCAATAAAAAGGTTTGCCAGAATCTTATCGATATTCTACACATTTCAAACAATCTGTAATTTAATGCGTATAAAATATTTCCTTTCATGTCAAACAAGAATATCAGAATTCACACAAAAATATAAAAAACAAAAAACAATTTTAAAAAGTACACAAATTGTCTTCAATATCTCGTCTAGAAAGAGGATTCAAGTTAATAGGTTCCGTCACACAAGGACTTAATACAGTCACTGGTAGTCGGCTTTTAAGGCAAAGAGAACAAACAGCTCAACTCACAGTCGGATAATTTACTTTTGTGTAATTTTGCATACGAAGTAAGACAAATTAAACTCGTAAAACAGGAATGCCTGCGGCTACATGAGAAAATCCCTCCATTTAAATATTCTCATTTGAACTGACAATGAAAGTTTCATTATTTAAAAAGTTTTAAGTCACAAAGCTTAAGAAGATCGAAACTTCTTGCAGCGTGTTCTCGTCCATGTTTTATTTTTGGAATGATAGGGGGAACAAAAGCACACGAAAATAAAGTAAGAAATTTTGTGAAAACAAAAGTACACGAAATAGAACACGAGCTATAATATATTTGCATAGTCCTTGCTAGGATGGAGGTGTTTTATTCCTTGAATCCTTCTTGAATACGACCTTGGGTATATGGAATGTGACATTTTATTTTGTGATATATTTTTATTAAAATTTGGAATCAGAAGAAGACTTAAATAATAAGTCGTGTGCGAGTTAATGGAGTTTCCGAGTGCGGTTTCTGAATTACGCAGCATGAACTCAGTCGGAATAATACATTTTCAAACATATCACACACTCGTCTACAGGAATTGTACTAAATGCAGATGCAGCTCGCACGAGAATATTATGACTTTATATAATGAAACCCAAAGATCCTCTATATTTTTTTACTTTTCAGAGATATAATTGTGTTTGGAATTATAGACCACTGAGAATATATGTAGTAAAAATATGTCGTTGATGAAATCTGGACAAAAATTTCAAAGGAAATGTCAGATTCTGGTAAGAATATTATTTTTTTACCTGTAATATACATGTGGGATATGGTAATATGAATTATAACAGAGATGGTACTTGATGTTCGAAATAAATATATTCAAACAATTTACAAGGTTTAATTGATTATTATATTTAGGAACGTCCGATGCGAGAGGACATAAAAAGATGGCTTAGCCTTTGTCAGCATCGTCAAATTCGTCAAAAATGGTATTGCCATGTTGTCGCTATTATGGGTCTGTTTCATAGGATCCTACATACATATATACAGGCAGATCCGTAAATAAGCTGTATGGAGTATACCAATGGATTCCTTGTTCTAGATCCCGACCCTCCCTAAACTCACTCCTTTCTCTTCAAATTTATCTTTGAAAATGTTCCTATTTTTCCATTTTCCTAAATAAATGTCCAACGTTGCTTTCCTTTCTCAAGATACCTTGGAAATTAAGACTTTTAAATTGCATAAAATATAAAGTAGATATTGAGCTAATTATTTTTTCTTAAAGGATTGTTAATAGGTCACATTTGAGAACAACAGAAAAAAATGTCCTTGATGTAAACATTTTGCAGGATCAAGGATAATACAGGAACTTTTTCCAACATTTTCCAACAATTATAATTTAAGGCTCGATAACTGAATCATTTAACCATAAATCGTAACAATTTTGATGTCATTAAAGTATAAAAACTTCTCGTTTGAACAAATGTTCAAATATGATTCGACAATATCTTCTAAAGGACTTATGACTATTTAAGTTAAGTGACTACACTTCCTTTGATACTGAAAAATTTTCAAATGTAAATTTGAAGGGGAAGACTGTCTTTTGAGGGTGAAGGTATAAAGTGATAGCGCGATAAAGACATTACAAAGCTGGCCAAGTAGGGCTTGAACTCGCGCACGAAGGGTTCGGTACTATCGTGAAAGATTTAAAACTATGTACTTTTTAGATCGAGCAAAAACAAAATTATATTGTATGGGTACCCCCTTTAATTTTTAACTTTATTTTATTTCCATTACATGTTGTAATAGCAGCTATAGTATTACTCACTTGTGAAAATTTCAACTGTCGAACACTTACGGTTCATAATGTACAGCCCGCTGACAGTTAGACAGACGGAAGGGCAGTCATAGTAATAGGGTCCCGTTGTCTCTAAAAAAAAATCCGTTGGTATACTCCATCCTACTTACTTATGAAACATCTTGCATCTTCTTAATATATAAAAATCAGGTGTCACTGTGTTCGTACACGCTAATCTCCAAAGCCGTTTGGTTGTTTCCTGCTTGAAAGATAGGATAGTTTTGGGCATAATTGATGGTGCTATTGTCGAGATCTAAAAAACGGCCTTAGAAAGGGTCAACGTGGAAAGCTGAAATTACGTACACGGTTTTTTCATAAAAATAGCAAATACACGTTTGAAGATGGACTAAATCGGGCAACCCCTTCGGAGGATTACCATACAAATATTTAGTGTTTTAGTATATATGTAGACCCTGCCTGACAACGAATACACATAGAGTGCTAAAATTTGGTACGTGGTGTTTTCATAACAATAGTAAATACAATTACAACAATGGTCTGAATGGGGCAACCCCTTTTTGATGTTGCATATCACTATGTCACTATATTTTTGGAAACTACCTGAGAACGCGTCGACGTGGAGAGATAAAATTTTATACACGGCGTTTTTTTTTTTTTTTTTTAAGGTAAAATTTAGCTAAAAACCGTGACAAATCGGGCCACTTCTTAGTAGGGTTGCCATACAAACATTACTTTTTAACTATATATTTGGGCAAGGTGGAGAACTAAAATTTGGTACGTGGTGTTTTCATAACAATAATAAATAAAATTACAAAATTAGTCTAAATCAGGCGATCCCTTCTTGATGTAGCCATACAAAACTTACGTTTTGCACTATATAACGGGTTTTCCAATAAGAGGTGTTATTTTGATATTCAAAGAAAAATGCTATTTGTTCAGATAAATGCAGGATCATTATTTCATTATAAAGAGGAAGGTATGCCGTTAATAACGGAAAATAACATCAGCCAAATGACCACCACGACAACGCCTACAGGGCCATATCCTTTTCATGAAATTTTCCATAACCAAATCGTAAAGTGGCTGCCCTATGTCCTCGATAGCCTCACGAATTCCATCTTTGAGGTATTGAATCGACGCTGGGCTGTTGGAGTAGACCTTCTCTTTCACGTGGCCCCAAAGGAAGAAGTCGCAAGGTGTTAAGTCACAAGATCTCGGTGGTCATTTGTGATCACCTCTTCGAGAGATAACACGGTCCGGAAACTTTTCCCGTAAAAGATCAATGGTTTCGTTGCTTGTATGGCACGTAGCGTCGTCTTATTGAAAGTAAACGTTGTCCAGATCAATACCATCCAATTCCGGCCATAAAAAATCATTAATCATATGTCGATAGCGCAATCCATTCACCGTAACTGTTGCTCCAGCCTCATTTTCGAAAAAGTAAGGTCCAATGACCCCGCGGGACCATAAACCGCACCAAACAGTCACACGTTGAGGATAGAGAGGCTTTTCAACAATAACTCTTGGGTTTCCCGAGCCCCAGATGCGACAATTTTGCTTGTTGACAAAGCCATCGAGGTGGAAATGGGCCTCATCACTCAAGATGACTTTTCGATGGAATTCCGGATCATTTTCATGCATTTCAAGGACCCAATCAGCAAAGACTCGACGTTGTTGATGATCGGCCGGCTTGAGTTCTTGTGTTAACTGAACTTTATAAGCCTTAAGACCCAAATCTTTATGCAAAATACGGTGTAATGACGTTAATTCCAAAGAACGACGAGGAATGGACAAACCTGGGTTTTCTTCAACACTTTCGGCTACAGCAGCAATATTCTCGGCTGTACTTGAGCGACGTGCACGGGTTTTACTCTTCACATCACTAACTTGTCCCGACAGCTCGAATTTTTCTACAAATTTCTGTATTGCGGTCCGACAAGGTACTTCACGACGACCCAAAAATGTTCGAGTTTTACGAACCGTCTCTGCCACATTTTCACCATTTTTATAGTGAATTTTAATAATTTCAATGCGTTGTTGAATCGTGTATCGTTCCATTTTTGTTAATGGCGTAGTTTCTACTTGTCAAATGTAAAAAAATGACAGCTCCAAAAGTGACATCTACCGAAATAGCGGGCTAATTAAAATAACACCTCTTATTGGAAAACCCTTTACTTGTTAGCTACGTAAAAGGGCATCTAGGTGGAGAGCTCATGTTTTGTACATGGCCCCTCCATAAGAGTTACAAATGCACTTCGAAAATGGGACCATTTGGGCAATGGCTGAGAACGCGTCGACGTAGAGAGCTATACTCTCCCACACATTTGAATGTATGGACGCACACTTATCCACGCACAAACAAACAAAAACACGTAGTTAAACTTTAGAGGACGGAATCGCTAAATCGAGTCAGTTAATAGCTTAGATATTATGCATTTCTAGGCACCCCACGTCCACCCCACCCATCTGGGCATTTAAATTATCACCGGGCAACGTCGACGGGTTCCCCCTAGTGTATATATATGTAGACAGTGGACAATGTAAGGAACCTGCAGACCCTGACAGGTAGGCTCCCATTTCCACCCCTTCTACCCAAAACTTAGGCCACGGAACTGGTAACTAAAATTTTCCAAGAATTCCAGCATTTGACCAAAAATAATAAAAAATAAGGACATCGTATGACCACGCTTGGGTTGTACCTGTAAATTGTTTCCTGGGATTTGTTAGCAAAATACATACGACCGCACTGAACACATCGCTCTATGTTTACAATTTCTCTAAGGATTTTATTTTATTTTCTATAAAATATTCTGAAATAACGAAAACAAAGCTTACCTTGTATTGGATGGTTTTCGTGGGTTATATAATATGTTTTAGTATAGGTGAATGTAGTAGGTATAGTATATACATGAATGCATACTCTAATTCTAATATAAAACTAACGATACCTCGACCTGATGTAGATTTGTTTTTTTTTTTAGAATTTTCCTGGAAATTTTTTCTTTAGAATTTTTATGCAGAATTGGTGACCGACAAAGAATCTGAAAATAACTCCTATCGGCCAACATAAGTGTGATTAAAAATCCTGCCGAAGCATTTTCAGTAAATTTCTAAAAAAAATATTAATGCTTATTGTTAAAGATTTTCAAAAATTCTAGAATTTTATTTTTTTTTTTTTTTGCTTTATAAATTGCTCATAATTGTAGAAATATGTTGAGCGCTTAACCGTTTCAAAATTCAAATTATTTCCGAAGTTACATATTTGACTACGACTGCGTTAGTATTTCTGCTGACTTCAGGGATAATACAACCTTGAGATTTCTATAAAAGGCATTTTTGTTGTTAACAATTTTTTTTTTAAACTTTGCAGAAAAATATTCATATTCTTTATATATATGAATTCTTGTCTACGCCACTGTATATTGAAAATCAATACTGTTGTATGGCAATACTATGATCGAGCTACCCACCCTAGTAGAAATTGCTCACAGTTTTACCTTGTCTCCTGCCCCGCAAGGGGCAGTTTTTATGTAAACCAATACTAATTTGACTGAAAAGTATCAAGGTGTTTGCAGTTCAAAAAGAAACATATAGAAAATTAAGTCCCCATGAGCCTCCTGATGAGCATTCATTAAATCTCATCGAAGGGCTCATTAGATAGCATGAAACTGCTCCCTATATACTAAACCAGCAATAAATAAATATTTATTATTGTCATCACCTTGTCAGATGACATTTCTACTAGGAAAATTTGAATTGATTTTTGTGATTTATTTATTTAAGTTTTTAAATTATTTATTTTAAATTAATTTTTTGATTTGTTTTCCGCGGAAAGACTGTCGCCGCGCCGGTATGCTGAACAAGACGTTATGCCCAAATCCTTACGCCTCAGCGTCTTATAGTTTGAATTCGGGAAAAAATATGAAATCAACCGTAAATGCAGATTATCATTTATGAATTCATCATGACACTCATTGACATGCTCCTTAATAAACTCATCATGACACTCAGTGCTACGCTCATTAATAAGATCATCGTGACACTCATTGATATGATCATTAATAAGATCATCGTGACCCTCATTGACATACTCATTAATAAGCTCATCGTAACGCTCATTATGTACTCATCGAAGTGCTCATCTAATATTGTAAAATGCTCAAAAGAGAAGCAAAGTATACATTTCAAAATAAGTGAAAGAGATGCAATATCTCATGCACACTATCTGTGAATAAGTAAATAAATGAGTTTTTTTCCCGGATTTGATTCAAACGCGAATAAATTTCATTAGTACGTTCATCTGATTGCTCATGAGGAGCTCATTGATGAGCTCATCATGATATGTCTACCAGGGCAATTATACTAGTCCACAAACGTACCTTACATTTTTCTTAAAATTTGTGTGTTCAAAAAGTTCACTTTTATAGTCATGTTCGAGTTCTTCTTTTTCTTAAAATGGTTGCTATTATTTTGCTCAATACACAACAGGGTGTCCAACTTTTTAATAATTTTGAAAAACATGAAAAGAGTTTTATAATTTCATTTTGTATTTTGCAGAACTCAGTAGTACCCTCTTTCACCATTTCGATCAAAAAAACAGATTCGTTAGCCAGATGTCGATGATTCTGAAATTAGGATTAAAACAACATGTATAGGTTTCAGGACTTTTTAAAATGTTTTCAGCAGTTTGCGAAACAGCATAGGCAGTGTTCAGTCAACATAACATAATTTCCCACGAAGTACCACGAATCCGACGAATATCCCGTCAAATAATGTACTTCCTAAAAATACACATAGAAAAGGACACAAAGAATCAATTTTATTGGTAAAAATTCCAATATACTTATCTGACGAGTAAGACCTTCATCCCAAATGTATCCTGCGAACACCCTGCATACCATGAAATCTGAAAATAAACACAAAAACTCTCAAAAATAACTAATAAATGAAATAAATATTACAAACTTACCATTTCTCGAACTTCCCTCCGATTATTTACGTTGACACACCATATGTTCTCGCCTTCGCTGCAGTAAGAGTTCAGTGCAACTCAATGGTCTCATATGACGTCACTGCGGGACGCCGCCATCAAAGTATAACAACTTTGAGAACGAGCGTTGCCAAGGCAACCTATCATGAAGCCAAAACGTAGCGGTTCGCGGCGGCTATAAAAAGGCGACGAGCTGCAACAGAATCTCCCATTCCCAATTCAGAATTTGATCTGAAAACATCAGAATTTACTCTGATTTTCCTAGTTATCCTAACCAACTCTTGTTTCCACCTAAGTAGGAATTTACTCCTACTGCAGAAATTTAATTTTGCTAATTCCATCTCCCACCTGAGTAGGAATTTACTCCTACTGCAGAAATTTAATTCTGCTTATTTTTTTTTATCTCTCACCTGAGTAGGAATTTACTCCTACTGCAGAAATTTACTTCTGCCTTATTTTTATCCAAGAAGGAAGTTACTCTTATTGCAGAAATTTACTTCTGCCAAATTATACTTATTTTATCATTGCTCCCGTGCTTAGACGTGCAGCAAAAAACTTCTATTTTTATTTTCAAGTTATTTCATTAAATTAACAGGGATTTTCTTCTCTTTCTTTCAGAAGTAAAGGGAGCCAACCTCTGTGGCAGCATTTTTTTTTTCTTTTGAAAGTATTGAATTTATTTGTTGACTTATTTTAGTAGATATACGTATTGAATTTTTGAAAGATAGTCGTAAGCTAGGTTAGGTGTTAAATTGAATTTGTGATAATAGTTTCTAAGCATTGCATTTTCTTTTTTTTTAATAAAGAATTTTATACATATTTGAATTGTTGAAAGTTGAGTTATCCTTTCACAACCGGCAACCCCCTTTAGCTTGAGCACAGATCAGAGGCAGGCACCCTCAAAATATATTATTTCTTACAAGAAAATATGATCAATGTGTATCGAACAGCAGCTAAATTTTTTGCACATAAGGCTTATAAATTCAAATTAAAAATATAATTCAATACCGTATCTACACCCAATTTTTCATGCACAAAATATAAATGATTAAACTTCATTTGACATTTGAATTAGAAAAAAAATGGGTTGGTCCATTATCGAGATATGTTTATTCGAAAATGACAATACATCGAAAATTCTGAAATTTTTAACATCCTCGGCGTGGGAAATTGACGTCGTGTTATAGAGAAATAAAAGTATGGGGGTATGCTAATGTCGAAAATGGGAAATGTTTGTGGTAAACGCAATGGACAGGTAGATAATTTTGTATAAAGTTAAAGGATGGTTCAGGGAATTTTATATGACCACGAAATCAAATATTCCGAGTTTTAGTCGCCATTAATCAAATACGACCAGAAGCCACCAAACTTAAACAACTGTGGGATATTTGGGGATTTGATTTTGAATGAATAGTTTTTTTTTTAAATCTGTTACAGATTTGTGTTTTCTTAATGATGAAGATTTCATTTTAATCCAGCGGAAAAATATTAATAAATTACAGTCATTAATCATATAAACAGCTTTCTTCTGAAAGATACTAAGAGGTTTATTGTGAGTAGAAATATGTATGTTTACTAAGGTCCAGCAGATTGTACAATAGCACCATCCTCTTAACTTGTACCTACATAATATAAATAAATTATTTGCTTTCTACACTACTTCAAATATTTTTATTTGCGTAAATTTACATTGAAAATTGCACCATTTTTATTTTATTTCAAATCATAAACAACCAGTAATCCTTATTTTTTGTGTTATTAATTACTCAAATTCTCACGTTTTTGCTAATTCCGTGAGTCATGATATTCTATATGCACACAGTTTATACAAAGAATATATAAATGTCAAAAGTAGTTATTTGAGTCTTTTGCGAAAACTTTAACACACCTATTTTAACCCCTCTCTTGCTATTTTGCAGTACGCGCCTCATTCCGTGCAAAATATTTGCCATTTATAGACCCATATTTGCCCAAAGGTGGTTTAGGTAAAGAAGTTTTTGGAAAACGACTTGTCTTTGATCTCAGTTGGAAAAGATTGATTTTATAAAATGTCATTTGTGAAATGAACATTTATTTTTTTAGGGCAAATGTCCTTTTACCAAACGTCTCTAGGGGAAGTGTCATAGAATCACTTTTAGGGATTATTAAAAATTTACTTTCGAACACTTAATTCTTGAAAAACTAAAATTTCTTCATAGGTAACGTGCAGCTGGTAATCGTATGCCTTGACGTTTTTAACAAATAAAAAACCTCTATTTCATCTAACTATCCTCATTTAATTATAATATTGTCATCATCAGATCACGTAATTTGCTTTCTATTCATTACATGTACGTACATATACCTACATACATACATACATAGTATGCCAATGTCAAACAAAACTCAAAGAATCCACCGGCATATAATAGTTAAAGTTCGCCCAAGGATAAAGTTCATCATTAAAGATAGATTCCCTACTGATAATAATGTCATATTCAGATGTAGAAATTTCTCTTGTGAGTAAGCAGCAGTGACAGTCTGGAAAAAAAACCCCAATGCTCAAATTTGGAGAATTTCATCTGTTCCCATCGTAATAACTTTTCGGAACAAATGTTCTTGATAAATGTGTGATGGCCTTTTCAGATGTCCTCATATCAAGGTGCTTGAGATAAAAGTTTTTCATATGGCTTGGGACCTAAATTCACAGATTTTTTTGTTGGGAAAAAGATACCAGCAAATTTATTCCATCTTTTTTCGATTAATATATTTATACATACATATGAACATGTCATGTATACACATATTAAATATACGTATACTGTTATATGTGGAAAATTCCTAAACGTTTTTATATTCATCACAAATGCGCACTTGTTGGAACACGTTTGATGCCTTTAATAGAAAGTAGATTAATGACTTCAAGCAGAAATTGAGTGCTAATTTGAAATGTCAATCAGGTTTTCACTTAGATTGAATTATGAATATCATGCAGCCCTATGTATATTTCGTAAATTAAATTTTGACGTAATTTGAAGAGAAAATGTTGATTGATAGGAAAATGTGCAAGGATCACAAAATAAAATCACGAATAGCATGAACATTTCCAGGACAAGGTTTAGCGAAAAAAATTCCGTTTGATTCCATTTAACGATTTCAATAGGAAAATTCATTCATCATACCTTCCTGTAGGATTGCAAGGAAGGTTGAAAATTGTTATGATACACGTAGACGACTTTAGCTACTTATCCTGACGGAAGAAAGCAACGGCCAGAATGCTTTAAAGGAAAAGGTCAGATGATCATACTTCTTCTGGTGTGGAATATCTAAACATCCTCGAGCGGGTCTATAACGTCCTAGAAGCTCCAAGGGATAACATGGAAGAAATATTTCCTTTCGCAGTAAGTTACCAGGTAACCATTAAGGAGAGAAGCCAGATATTATGAGGGGCTTTAGTTCCCTTAACCGGTCCATATCTAGTATACTGACGGATCCAGGACGGATGGCAAACCAGGTGTGGAGCCGGGGGTGATTGATCTAGAAGTGCCTTGAAATCTATGCTACAGAGGTTGGAGCTTAAGAGAGGCTTCAAGAGCTACAACATCTGTATTTGTTCAGACAACCAACCTGAGCTCCTAGCTCTGTGTTCTCAAGACTTTTAGGCGAAACTAGTTTGGAGTTACTACTCGAAGCTCCAGCTGCTTTCTAGGTACAATAAAGTAAAGTTCATTCGAACTTCTGGACACGACGGAGTGGACACTAATGAGAAAACGGACGATTTACTGGTTCTGATCGGAAATTTAGCATACCTAAAAGCCAGAGGAAAAGAGGCAACTATGTCTCCTTTGGCATAGTGTGTCCGGTATGACATATGAGCAGGCGAAGAAATTCTTCACTACCTCTGCTCTCGATATGCATAAACTAATTGGTCTTAGCAGAGAGACACTCAATCTGTTTAATAATACACAGTAATTTTTGTTTATGACGACTGTGCGAGGAGGAAGATGGAACCTCTAAACTATTATATGTGAGTGCCCCGCGATTGCAGTATTAAGTTTGCGAATTACGGAAGACACATGTATATCTTTTCAAATAAGGTTTGCAATCTAATTTTGCCTAACACTTTAGAGGAGGACACAATTAATCAAATCTGGTCGCGGTGTTCGCAGGGTCCTAGGGGCCTATTCGCTTCTATTCTTAACCTAACTTAACCTAACCTAACTTACATGAGTTCCTGATTTCGTTTTTTTTTTTTGTTTTAGTGAAATATCCAATGAAATTTTAGAAGTATTTATTGGCATATTTCACCATTATTTATGAGGCCTACCGGAGCTTAAAAACAATATCAAACGAATACCTGTATATTCTTCATTTTTAGCTGCAATACAATATATTATACTGTAGATACATAAAAACTGCCGCGAATGTGGAAATGGGATTAACATAGTGAACAATTTATTCAAGATATCAGCTTCTTATACAGTGGCGTAACTAAGGATTTATGCCCCCCCCCCCCCCCCGAAAATTAACGTACTTGCGTAAGAAAATTTAAATTTTTGTTTGCTTTAATTTCAAGGAAATATTTTCTAAGCTTTCCCATAATTTTTACGGGGGGACGAAATTACTCCCTTCTCCCTTTTTAATTTTTTCAGGTCAGAAATTGCTCTAATATGGGGGAGTTCCCACAATATGGGAGAATTCCCACGATCACTCAACAACTCCACTCACTCCAAGTCAGAGTTGAGCAAAAAAATGAAAATGTTCCGTGGGTACTACGAGTACTGTTGCCAAAATCTCGATTGCCAAACTTATTTGTTCAGATTTACTTCGTGCTCCACATTCAACATCAAACCTTTTAAAAAACTGCTGGCAGCCCCAGCATATGTATTCTCACGAAAGAACATTAAAAGGAAAACCGATGAGTATCTGAAAGAAACGCTTAAGCAAGTCAATGCGAAAGGGAAGAGCTTCTCACATAAGTAGCCGGAAATATTCAATTACTTAAAGTAAGAGCCGGAGTCCACTGACCATCGAACCGTACAACAGTGCTGGAAGCTTGGGGGAAATTCGAAACTTTTCAACCTGAAAAATTAGATCTTATACATATTTTTATTTCGGTTCGTTGCTTACTTATCTAATATTCTAAAGTTAAAGTAATACTCTTCTCTCGTTTTATCTACGACCTTTGATCCATTCAAGCAGCGTGTACGCCTAGCATACTTTCTTCTCTGTTTAAATACAAAGAATAAATAGAAGAATTCTTGACTTTTTTATTGTTGTATCATGACTACTGCCTAATTAGCGTATTTGCAGCTTCTCAAAGCCTACACGGTTCAAAAAAATGGTATAAACGATGCAATTTTTTATACTTCAAGGATCCAATTTTTTATATAAAATCTAATAAATATACTGATATCAGCAGCTCTAATACCAAAATTTCTTATCTGAATTTACTACAAAAGCATAATATAAACGACCAAACGATAGAATTAAATTTGAGCATCAATTAGGTTCAGTTTAAAATTAATACACTAACTAGATATTTGAGTACCTGATACCATTTTCGTGTAAACTTTATCATTTATCAGTAGAAATACTTAGAAATATGTCATACGAACAAAAGAATTAAACGAGTTACACATAACTGAAAATTCATCACGGTCCGGCACACTTTAAATTTAAGCGGAACAAGTGGGCTTTGTACTGCAGCCATATTTGGCTTATTGTCCACCGCTCATATTACAGTTCTTCTAACAAAACCACTCTTCCTAGGAAGAGCAGTATTTTTTTGGAAGAGATTTCTTCGAAATCGGCAAGCTTAAAGAAGTATGAGGCAAAGGCCTGGAATCTACATTGTGCAATGGCCTTGCATTCACACAGTACATGCTCCGATGTTTCATTCTCTTCGAAACATAGCCTACAAAAATCAGTGGGTGAAATTCCCATCCGATGCATGTATTTGTTAAGCTTACAGTATCCGGTTAGAACTCCTGTAATAATGTTGAGTTGATTTATAGATAGCCCCAACAGACCCAGGATCTTCTCTGAGGAGGGTCTACTGATGAATCTTTTGGCTTGTCTGAATCCTGTCATCGAGTTCCATCTCTGGTCCATTTGGTTCTTGATCCAGGTGTGCATGGTAAACTTCACGGTATTGTAGGATATACCGCAAAAGGGTTCTGGTCCTATAAGGGGCATGGTTGTTCCTTTTTTAGCCAGTAAGTCTGCATTTTCATTCCCATCAATTCACGAGTGTCCTGGCATTCACTCAAGCGTCAGATGGTTGTATGTGCCAAGGTTCGTTAATGCTTGAATGCATTCCCACATTAACTTAGTTTTGATCTCAGGTGATCAGATGGCTTTCAAAGCCGCTTGGTTATCTGTGTAGAGGTCTTCGTATGCGCATCTAGTGATGGCATACACCTCTGCCTGAAATATTGACATGTATTTTCCTAGGCTTTGATAGATGTTAGCTCTTGGCTTAACACCATATATTCCAGCTCCTACTGCTTTCTCGATTTTAGAACTGTCGGTGAACCAGATTAGAGCTTCGTTTACTAGACTTGTATCTATTTCTTCCCTATCTGGTATTAAGTATTATCTTTAAGGGCAGACGGAGGATGTGCTCAGCAATCATTATATCTGCTGTCATATCCATTTTGGAATTACTTCAATTCTATTGGCTATGGTGCTTAGACTATCAGAGTCCCATTCACTGTAGCCATCTGTTCGGGCTCTGTACAGCATGAGTCCAGCCTCTTTTGCAACCATGTCGCCGAGTGCCGTTAAGTTTAATAGTGTCTCTAGAGCGCCGGTAGATGTTGTGCGCATGGCACCACTTACATTTAGACAGGCCAACCTTTGGAGCTTATTGAGCTTTCTGGTGGTTGTCTTTTGTGTGCATTTATTCCGCCATGCTGCTGCAGCATATGTGACCATGGTTCTGACTACTGACTTGTATTACCAAATTATGAGTCCGGCACACTTACGCAGCATATAGTTTTTCTTAGTGGTACGTTGGCAAATAGGTATACGAGTATGCTCTTGGATAACACTGTATGGCTAATGACTGTCAGTGTATGGGCATTATGATATAGTATAGTATAAAATAAAATAAATCAATAAATCAACATTTGTTTTCTAATTAAAAATGATGTCTACGAGCAGGAGAGCTTCATTTTTTAATATCTTGACTAGAAAGTAAATGGGTAATGATAGTTTTCTGTCTAATAGAGTACGAAGCATCCCAATATGCTAACAAAAACTTACAATTCCCTGTTTGAATTCGAATCAATTCGATCTATCGAATTCATCAATAAGGCCTAAACGGTCTATAGTGTACCTATACTGCATTGTATAGAATAGTATACAGTCAGTAAAAAGGTTTATTCACAAAATCAGATAAACTTAATTTAACAGAGATACAGGGTGTCTCAGAACGACCCGACCATTTCAAGAGTGAACGAGACGCAAATAAAGCTGGGTGTGGGGGGGGGGTTAGAGTGGCGTCTTTTACAAGATCTGTCCTTACATTTTTAGTTGCCTTACACGGGAGAGCAACGCTCGTTTTGCGTTCGACGGCTATTTCGACTACAATATGGATTGCGCAATATTATAGAAACCCCAAGTAACGCCACTGATCTCGCTTGGATTCAGGCATTCAACGATACTGGAAACACAATAGGTAAGATTCATCATGGTCGTCAAAGAACAGCACGAACTCCTGGAAATATCGAGTTGGTTGCGAATTCTGTAAGTCGACAGCCCCGTGTTGGTACTAGGAAGCTAGAATCACAATTGGGGCTGTCAAGATAGACGATTCACCGCATAATGCGATGCTATTTAAAACATAAGCCCTACAAAATTCAGATTGTGCAGGCTATGAATGAAAATGATTATGTTTTTAGACTTAATTACGTGAACGTAATGTTAGAGAGATTCGACGATTTGGACAACATTTTCTTCAGCGACGTGAATCGTCAAAATTGCCGATTTTCGGGGCAGAGAGCAATAAAACAACGTTACAGGAACGCCCTTTACACAGCCCCAATGTTACAGTTTGGACCGCAATGGACCTTACTTTTTTAACACCATAGAGGCAGTGCGATTACGGTGAATTCGGCGCGCTATATCGAAATGATACGGATTTTTTTTGGTCTAAAACTTCAAGAATGTGAGCATTACAATCCCCTCTCATGGTTTCAGCAAGATGGAGCCACGGCACATACCACTAACAACTCGTTGGCAGAACTGCACAAATTGTTCCCCGGAGAGGTGATTTCGCGAAGATGTGACATTAAGTAGTCACCACGGAGCCTTGATTTTTCCTGTGGGGTTAAGAGTACTGTTTACGATAATAATCCACTCAGTTTGGCAGATTTAAGAAAAAATATTGAAGAAAAAATAAAGTTGATTCCTCAACAGTTTCTTCAAAAAGTCTTCGATAATGTGCGCAACAGGTTTCAAAAGTGTCACCAAAGAAACAGCCGTCATTTAACCAATGTAATATTTAAAAAGTAAAATTTCGTTCACTGTGTATATTTTGGTATCTATAAATAAACATTTAAAATAAGTTCCTTTTTTTTAAAATTGTTTGAAATAGCTGGATTGTTCTGGGACACTTTGCATAAGAAAGCATATCTAATATGTATTTATTTTATGCAAGAGAATTATAAGCACATTTTATATGAGAGGTTGATTGAACTATATATAAAATTTATGTAAAACAATTTTATAGCCAGTTGTATTATATTAATAAACGCTCTTATAAACTTTTATGAATTGAATTAAGTATACAATTTATTTAAACTCTTTATAGATCTATATGTATATTATTTGTTTATAATATTTACACCTAAGTTTTTAGACATATATGATAGTATGAACAAATTTAGATAGAACTGAAATAATGAAATCATTACAGACTTAATATAATTTTTATTCAGAAACTTAATCCAGCGTTGTTATTTTATATGGTTTCAAGTTTCATGACTTCATATGAAAATATTAATTTTATAGGCTTTCGTGGGCCTCTAGAAACTGTGGGCCCACCCGCGTGGCGGGAACTGTAGGTATAATATAGTATAGTCTCCACGCGCTAACTTTTCTTAGGTATGTAGTTATTTCAATTTTATGTCATTAGTTCATTTTTTATCTTATGCATTTGCTGAAACCAAAGCCAGATCAATAATAATCAATAATCAACTGACATTTTACAAAGAAGAAAGTATCATTCCGGCAGATATTGTGTTATAACCGACCACACCCGAGTTCTATATAAGAATGGTATTTCAGTAGATTAGTTTGCTAACTTAACCTGATTATGTATTTATTGACTTAATCATTTCTTCACCAAAGCGTAGGAAAAACTTTTCCGAAACAATGGACAATGATTCAGATATAACCAATTTGTCATTCCATTATTTCGATCGGACAGTGAGAGCAATAAAGCTCAAGAACATTTACTACAGAAAGTTCTGGGAATAGTCAACATTTAGATGTACCCCATCCTTTTCACCCATTGGAATTACAATATTATTCCAGATTACTCAACACTTTTTCCTCCTTTACGAAATCGTTTCACTGATGGTTCCCAATAATTTGCAAGGTATGTTTGGATCTACCAGGATTAAGTCCCCAAATTAAAATACATACCTATACGTAACGTACATATATACATGTATACACACAAAGGTAGGTCATAAATCATTCCCATTTCCCATTTAAACCAATCACGCCAATCAATCCTGAGCCATATAATTAATGCGAAAGTAAACGAGCTGTTCTACGCAATTATTTATGCATACACCTCATTCATATTACAACGGATGTAAGATGTTGCTGATTATATAAGGCAGAGACGGGTTTCTTAAATCACCTGTACAAATTTTTATTAAAATTAATTTTCTCTTAGGTACATTACAGCGAATGCAATATCTAAATCAGCAGGTAGAAATTTTGCAGAGCTAAATCTCACCTTTTTATGTTCAAATGAAAGTTTTGATATCCGTTTTCTGATACGCCGCCATTAATTTCCGTTGGAAGCGTTGTAAGCTCAATACTGAAATTTAATATTACACAGAAAACTGTTTGCACGTTCACTGATGATTATTTATCTGACCCGATTTTAGTGCAGTTATTTAGTGCAATTTTGCTATAATTTTGCACCTCAGTGTGATACGTAAAATCTCAGGTAGATTTTGGGTTGAATATTTATATTACGATGTCATGTGGAAAGGTATATGGAACGTAGGAAATGAAAAAATAATAAACAAGTTATTACTTATATTTAATACGAAGTATTCATCCGTAAAGACGATATTTCCATTAACACATTTTAAATATATTGGCAGCAAGTGAAGAAAATGAACAGCCTCAAACAAAGAAATGCTCTCGATTGAGGTCAATATTTTGTATCAACAATTCTTGAAACTTATTATTAAACTTATTCTTTACTTCATATCTCATACTCTGCGAATAGCTATGGCTAATTTTAAGTATATCTCCACTATCCGGATAATGCCAGCTGTAATATTTAAGGAGCTCAAAAGCAAAGGGGTACAAAGACAATTTTCACACTTTTGAGATCTAACACTTTAAGACTTTTTATATATCCTGAATTCTGTTTCAAATCTTAATTTTTTGTAATTATAAAAAAAAAATAATCCGAATATTTTAATATTTTTTTGATGTTGTTAAAATAATGTTCGCCGTTCGGTGGCTCTATATTTAAACCAATTTACTTACTGATCTGAGCACATTACACTTCTGATTGCATATTTTAATATTTTGTAGGAACTTGTTTAATTTTAATCGTACACTCCAAGAAGCATAGGAATGCGAGTATCGTATTAAATTTGTGTACGTGTTAAGACAAAATTACCTCTCCTGTCTATAATAAAAGCACTAATGCAAAATATACTAGTAACAAGTGGAGACTTAAGTAACGAATGAATGGCAACGTGCAGAAATATCGACATATTTGCACCCATGTCCTATAGAAGAAATCAAAATGAAATCATGAATTCTGCTAGCTGCTTATACCTGCAGGCTGCAACGTGCTTTTACACTAGCAAATTTAAGCCCAAAACAAATACTGGTCCGTTCTTACTTGCATATATGAATAATGGAACATAGAAGAGCGAGTCACCTGCAGGCCTGGACATAAAGGCCCAAGGCCCCTAGGCGGTCAACAGAGTCAGGGCCCCTATTTAAAATAATTTAATAAAACGAAAATGTTAACATTATTTTTTATTTATTTAACGTACATTGACCTTAGAAAATAAACAAGCAGAAATATCACATATAAGTAGGAAATTATGCACAAAGAAAGTTAGAAAGTTACGCTTAGATTGCCATTCGATGAACTTTCTTCTTTGCAAAGGAACAGATGACTCTATGTACACCAAAAAAAGTGAGTTGGGCCTGATCTCCTGTACGGTGGATCTTAAATAGTTCTTCACTCGTTTCAACGCTGGAAGCTATGGGTCTTCCGAGCAATACGATCATGGTGTATACAATATCCGGAGCGCTATTTCCACACTTTGTTAAATGTTCAAAAAGCCTTATATACTTGTATAACTCCAGGCCGATAGTTGTTTTCACCGTGTAGCCTCAATCGGAGACAAATGAACTTGCAGATAACTCTCAAGTTCCGTTGGTCTCCGCGGATATCTTTAGACTCTCGGCTATGTAGCTTCATAAGAAATGCAAATATTTTACTCAAGTTCACGTTAGCAGAACCACGTCTTTGTAGTTTTGCAATCAACCTGTCAATCTCGTTTCCTTTTACTTCATTAATTGAGAATTTGCTGCTCTGCATATTGGTTAATCCGTCCCTGTATGCAGGAACAATAAAGTGACTTAAAATTTATATATAATTTTTTTTTCATGTCCGATGTCCTCCTACAAAGTGTCCCCTTAGGCAACTGCCTAGTTTACCTAAGCAGAAGTTCATAGTTGATCGCCTCTATCATCTTCTTTATCATTGTGTAGAACCAAATCGGAGAATCCTGCCGACTAGCTTTGTTTTTTCCTTTTTTTTTTTTTTGTTGGTGAAACTGAGGTGCATTGCTTGGTCTTTACGTTTAATTTCTGTTACAATTGGTAAAAATGAGACTTTGTATACCAGAAACTTCAGACCCACGTGAAAAGTTTTGTCCAAAGCTTGTCCAAGTACTTACTGATAAAAAGAATCGACAATTTTATATGCCCTTATTTTTAATTTAAAGCAATGTCGTTAGTTCTTAATTAATTAATTAATAACAAATAATCAGCTGAACTTACAACATCTTTCTTTGAACTAATTACGAAAAGGGACGATGGAACGGGTCTGTCGAATCGGGTCGCAATTAGAGGATCCGGTTCCAGTAATACCTCCGAACAACACATCCCTACTTGTAAGTTATTAAAATAAGGCTGCTATAAAACAGCACGGGATAGAACTTAGTTATATTTCTTTGCCAGTAATATTTTGAGTACATGTAGTTTGTATTTATGTACTTATCTCAATTTTTAACAAAGTTTGTTTGTATCCCTTTGCCTTGGGACCCTTCATTTGTTTCACGTATGTATTTCTGAAATCGTTGTAGACTGAACCAGTTTTAATAAAACTTCGTACCTCAAGTTTTCCTGAAGTCTAAAATCTATTTGATGAAAAAATATGTGTTATAAAAACCGGATTTAGATCATAATGTGAATCTTAATAGTAAGGAAAGCCGGGAAGACAGATTTAGAAGACTGGAGTTTCTATAACTAAATATTCTTAAGAATAGAAAATATTATGACATTTTTTTTGTTTTTTTTTATTTACAAGCTGTGTTGAAAATGAAAGCCATATTCTTCAAAATACCGACATTTGACCTATGAATGGTTTTTTCCCTTATTCTAATAAATGGTTTGCACCATCAGGCAAGTCTTACTTTGAACTGCTTTTACAGACTCATCTTATATGAACTCAGGTTATGATGGTAGAATCAAAATTAGAATCGTACAAACATTTTTATAAAAGTAATTACGGCCTTCTGTACTTTGAAGTTGACAGAAAATTATTTCTAAACTGAGAGAGTAGGGTGACGATGCTGCAATTGCATTGCGATCTAATTCGACCATATGCAGAATTTGACAACAATATTTTTACTACTTACATCAAGTAGCAAAACGTACAGTCTACATTTATAAGTTCAGTGATAAAGATCCATTAGGCAGTTTTTATGATGGCGTAACAAAGGTTAATTTCAAAAGCATGTGAAGACCTTGTCTTCAAGACCCCAGCCTGATTTCGCTGTAACGACATGCGAATGCTATGCAAATTTCGTTGTCTCATCAGTAAGCCAAACTTTAAAAGTATAAATGATAATTTAATCGAAATAGTCCTGGTGCAACCAATGACAAAATTGAAATGACTTAAAGGATTGCGCTTTCATTCAATCCTTGTATAAGATGATGATTATGTCTCTCATAAAAATATCACCAAATGGTTTTTCAAGATTTTCCTGACCTTGTTGTTCTCTACTAAATTTCCTTGCTTTAATAATTGCCTTATTTCGGCTTTTCCTTGCACGTTATTGGGGATTTTATCTATTAAATTTCTGTTAAACTTATGCTAGTTTTTTTTTATGTTTTGCCCAATATTATATCTACGTTTAGAGTAACTGCACATACTGTGTTAAAATGATATTCAAAGGAAAATCCAATTTACTTTTTCTTATTTGCAGTAAAAAAATAAATTAATTGCAAAGTTTAATCGAATTTCATTCAATTCATTCATGCAATTTCTCAAAATTATACAAGAACCGACATTAAAAGGGAAAATTTCCAAGAAGAAGTGGCGTTCGAGCAATCAGGATTCAGAGACAGTGGACCGACCTAATTTTAGTAATATATGTTTAAATCATATCAAAATTTGCGTATGATAATTGAAAAACGAATGTATTGTGCCACATCGATAGTCGAAAAATTAGGAAAAACAAAAATTGAGTCCTTAGAAGTAGCCCATTCAAACCATATATGTATACTCCCTACGAAACAAAGAAAAACGTTTTTTTAGGCCCAACTTAACCCCATAAAAAATCCGCACAAACACTTTCAACAATTTCGTTTGGACCAAGTCGTGCTAAATTCTTTATGGAAATATATTTTCGTTTATATAATTCACACATAGTTCTTGAAAACAAGTCATATATTGTTTTTGAATATCTTGTTTGAGCGTCCCCAGCGCACCAATATAACTTCGATACTACTTAGTGGCTATTCAGCTCATTCTTATGTTTTTTAAAGGGGGTGGTGTTCTATCACCTATGGTGGAGTATGGTGCTATCACCTATTCCCTACACTTTAGAGAATATTCCCTAAATTTTAAGGAATAGTCCCTAAATTTTAGGGGAAAAACTAAAACAGAATTTTAAATTTCCTACATTTTAGAAGCAAATGGAAAAAAAATATTGAAAATTCCCTATATTTTAGGGAGCATTTTCTAAATTTTAGGGGAAAAAACAAAAATTCCCTACATTTTAGGAATAAAAACCTACGTTTTCCAAGGTGAGCTTTCCTTAATCTTATCGACAAATACCTAACCTTTGTGGTACAATTTGTTGCCATTCATTTTATGGAATTATTTTTTACTGTGTATATTATGCGTGATGATTTCATCACCTAGGAGGGTATAAAAATTGACTAGGTCGAGCAAATCGTTCATGGTATTGTCACACAAAAATTGACACGAATAATGTGAAAACTATAAGTCCTGGCCGTTTTTATTGTACTGAAAAGTTCTTCAGAATATGAAATCCTATGAAACTGATTATAATCATTTTTACTGTCCGACGAACCCTTCTAGAATAGATGCGAAAAAGCATGGTTATTCAATTAGGGTACCTATCGTAAGAAGTGGTCTTAGACCTATTCCAGCTCTTTTCCATTTTTAAAACTATGGTTTCTGACTGTGGTACGATTTCTATCCATTTGTGGTAGTGCAGCAAGTGGTACTGCTGTGGTTCGTGTGAAAGTGGCCTTAATATTCTTTTGGCTACTGGGATTTTACTTAGGTATGTGTTAAGTTAATGCGTTTTTAATAGCATATGTTTATTTAGAGAGTATTGTATACATGGCCGTCTTTAGCCGAGTGGGGGCCCTAGGCACTTTAGAATATGAGGGCCCCTAATAGAAATTATTTTCAAAAATGTTTTGGGATATCAACAGAAACTATTTTGGTACCACCGTCAATTCTATATGGGCTAATGTAAATGCGCCAATTAAGTGACGTGACAGCAAGGTGACTTTTTGGATCCTGCTGCTACCAAATTTTGGTTGACGAAACTATCACCGCCCCTTCACGTTAGATGAATGTGCATGCACTGGTAACATTTTTGTTGCCGCTTGACTGCCATTACTTTGGGAGACGCTGTAGAGCTAGGAAGAAACGTACGCACCTTTTTTTTTTGTCTTTGAAAATGACTGTTGTAACAATAGTGTGAGAGAGAGGAATATATATATAATGAAGCATGAATACAACAAAAATTTAAAAGAATACCCTGACAGCAATGCAAACATTGATAAGTTATAGCAGGTCTCAATCTGTAGTAGTAAATAATCAAATAGGAAGGGCCCAATAGCGTTTCTTTCATTGATATTTTCTACATCCTTATGACAAATACACACATCACCTCCACGTAATTTATGTTGATTAATGGTGATATAAACCATGAATTTTTGGGATGACGCAGTTACTCACGGTGTGTGTACTAAACTAACCCACGGCGACAGGATGGCCATAATTACGAAAAAGTTGCACGACAAAAAGTCTTCAGTGCACATTAGGCATAATATTAATCAGCGGTATATAAATCGTCGGTGTATTTGATAATATACATTAAGTTTGGCTACTGAAACTATAACACGAGAAAATTCCGGAAATTTAAAAAATATAGGGGCTGCAAGCACGGTCAATATATGTTACGCTGTAGGAAAATTTGTTTCCATGAACATATAGAAATTTTAATAAATCCCACGGTTTACTTTCAGTAGCCAAATCTAACAATCTAATTTAACTTGTAATAGGTTGTCTTACTGGTTGGTCATCGGTTCGTCGCAAAGGCTAGGCGGGTCCCATGGATCACGGGGCCCAGCGAGTCCATGCGTAAAGATGGCACTTATTGTATTGAAACAGTTAGCGGTAGATTTATGCACTTTAGTGATTGAAGAGAACACAATAAGTTCTTTCAAACTGAATACTAAAACTCAATACGGTTCAGACACAAATTGTCGTATACGCCATTTTACCGAATTTTAAGTTAATATTCAATACAAAGGTTTTCAACAAAGCTCTTTTCAAATATGTAAACACGTTTTTCTATACCTGTCGTGAATTTTAAGATACTTAGTGTAAATTTTGAGGTATATCACATAAAAAACAGTAATAACCATATTGTTTTGAATTATATGCCATTTTTTGACGAATACAACAATGATCGTATGAAAATATCAGATTTTTTTTTACAAGAATTTGTTTGCCTTATGTCAGGAACTAATGTATGCCTGAGACTTTATAAACTAAAATATTGGTTTATTTTACGTGCACTATCTAGAGTAATTACTGGAAAGATTGTTGATATGATGATTAGGCTTGCTTTGCCGTACGTTCGTTGCGTCTTATTACGTATTTCGTTCGATGTTACAAAAGAATCGAACAAAGCCTCATGGTCTCAGTCGTAGTTTGGCTTTCAAAATAAGTAGAATGCTTTGCGTAGAAGAAGTCGAAATTTTTTTAAGATGGAATAACCACCGCCTGATTTATCACCAACATTATTGAGGTTGACATGCATATTATAATAATTTTCTATGGTGTTTATTCAAAAGTACATATCTCCAAAAATTTAATTTGCGCTACTTACGAAGTTGTGCGCCTTTAATGGAAATAATATTCAGTTTTTTTGTAGTTATGCATTTTATTACAGATAGACAGAAAACATTTTTTTGTTCAAACACTTTTATGTACATAACTCCAAAAAACCAATTTTGGAGTTATGTAATTTTGACTAATTTGTGCAAGAATGCTTATATTCCACTTGTTTTGAAGATGGGAAGATGAGATGTTGAAATCGCCCAAACTTTCAAGCTCTCTAGAAGATTTTTTTCCGAAATGATATACCATGTAAAAGAAACAAAAAGAATGGATTTTTCTTCCCAGATTGTTACGTCCACTTGAGGCCTAACACAGCTAGCTCAGCTGAAGGGTAGGTTCGGCATTAATTCCTTTCTCGCAATCACAAAAGGAGAACTCCTGTTCACACAAATCAAAAAGGAAATAAATGTGTTGGGAGCCACGTGGTTTAAAGAGTCCACTAACTCTTAGACTAAATATAAATAAATCACGAAATTAAGAGCAAAGCTTAAAATGTTTATTAAATAAAAAAAGGTAGAACTCACACAAGTTCGGCACAAAAAAAGGAACGAAAAAGGAGATAAAGCCAAAAGGAAAGAGAAAATTATTTAGACCACTAAATTACAAAGAACTATTAGTAAAATATCAATTAAGGTTATCTATGAAAACGAAATGCAAAGGCGCGGGTTTGCCGAAATAAAAAGAACAAAAATTAAGTTGTCAACAAAAACATAACTTATTATTTTTCCTTCGAGAACTTATCCAAACTTTTTCCGCTCTCAACTTTTAAAAACTGATCCTTCTTGCTTTTCTGTACTGCGCTTGTTTTCGGAAAAATGTCTAGTGAAAATTTCTTTATGGTATTTTTGCCCCTATTTGAAAATGGCTTCCAAAATTTCCAAGATTTCAAAATTTTTATAATGATGGTTTCCAATTAATATACTTTGTTAAATTTAGTTATTTAAATTTCCTTTTTAAAAGGTTCTTTTATATTTTAATTTTATTCTGGCTTAGCCAGAAAAATTATTAATTGCATGGAAATTGCTTTTTTTCTCCAAAGAAAGATTTTTACTTTCAGATGTTTCGAATATCATTTTCCGGCGCTTTGGTGCATAAATTATATATTTAACATTGACTTTGGGTTGCAAGTGTTTCCCGCTATAGCGCAAATAATCAAAAACATGAAGTTTCTTCGATAAATCAGGTTGTTTGGAAACCTAGGATAAGTTAGCATTCGCTTCCCCTTCTGAAAGAATTTTACTCGGGAAAACCCTTGGATAACATGCTTACTATTTACGCATATGGAAATTCCATTACAGATTACATAAGTTTGGTGTCGTTAGCAAACACTTATTTTCCAAATAAAAGCTCGAGAGCATACCCCCTTCGTTTACATGGTTCCTGACATTTTTTTAAGGAAAATTGCAAAATACAATATCCTAACGTATCTGGTGGCCTCAGTCCAGCAAAGGACTTCCTGGTGGGTCTCGTTTCATGCAACTTTGCCATATAAAAGTACGCGATAACTGAACTTATTTCCATTCCTTGTTGTTATAGAATCATAGAATCCAAATGCCGTTCGTGATATACTCGTGTATCACAAGGTAGATAATTCTACTACCCCCATAAGAGTGCTATGGTAACCGCACGTAGCCACTGCTGATCAACAATCTGTAATTGGAAAATAAATACAGCACCTCGAGTTGAACTCGGAACATATAGTGGACAGAACAAAAGTTAAGTATTGTTAGTTTACTTGCATTACAAGTGCTATATAAAAAAAAAATCTATTTTTAGGTGCCTGCAGGATCTTGGTGCCGTAACAAGATTTCATTGAATTTTGTTTCATCTTTCTAGTGTCTACATAGTTCTGCACAAATGATTTTTATGTAATACAATCAAATTCCCCAGTAGACCTGATTAGTTATGTAAAAAGAATATTGCCGCACATAAGTACATAACTCTGATTCATTCGGTATAAAAGTTGACGTATACGGCAAATTTCATACATGTTCCATTCAAACTCCTATAACTAATAAAAACGTCATTTCCACTATCCTAAAGTTATTTGGAAGATCATTACCTTAAGAATAAATATTTCTATCGCACCATTTTTTACAAATAGGTAAGAACATAAATTTAAAACTCATTTTATGGAAATTGGTGAGATTATCATATATGGTACATCAATTGTCAGGTGACGAAATGTCCAACAGACCCCCCCCCCCCCCTGGAGTAAGATGGGAGTTTGTCAGTTAATTGCATTAATAATGTTCTACAATTATACAATTAAAATATAATGAAACCCCGCACAAGAGAAAATGCCGTATATTTAAAGATTCCGTATTAAAAAATCCCGTATAATTAAATCCAGCATATAAAGTCCACGGGAATGGGTTTAAAAATCAAAACAGAAACAATAGTGTCCATTGGCATTATATCTCTCTCGGATGGGAATCAAAGTATTGAGAATTTCAACGAAAATGATGTCAAATGAAATTATTTTCTGTTTTAAATGGAATTAATTTAAATTAATTTTATTTCCAATTCGAAAAGGAAAAACCAATTAATTTTGTTTTCATTTGGGCGTGTACATGATCAGTATGTAAAGTAAATGCTTAATGAGTGACGGAGAGCATGAGAAAGAGCGACTCCAGAGTATTAGGCGTATCATGTTTCCAAAAAAAAAGGTAGTTATTTTAAGGAAATTTTTTCGGAAAATACAAAGTAAAAGTCTAAGAGCCCAGGGGCCGGATTCACTAACTCGGAGAGTTGTGGAGTTGTGGAGATGAGAGTTTTTTGCAACTTAACTGTCCACCCGGAATTCTGTAACTCGTGGAATTTGTATTGAGATTTAGCAAACTCTCTACTGCACTCAACAAAACTCTCGGCTGTGTTAGATGTGGAGAAGTAAGAAAAATATTTCTCAACTGACAGTATTGTCTGCTTTTATTGTCCTTTGTGAAGGTACCAATGTACCTAGGATTTTCAAATTGAATTCTGGATTCACTGCATATCCTGGCTATGTTTACAAAAATTACAAATTATGGACATCCTTCCAATATTTACAGACAAGTAGGGATTTTGGTGTCGCAAGGTACCCGCTAAAAATTGTAATTCAGGCGAAAATGGTCAATTTGGTCGTCTTCCAGTACAGAAGAGATGCAATACAAATTTTAAATATTTATGTAGGGTGAAATCGCATCTACATTTTTCCCCTAATAAGATGTGTTATTAGTTTTTGAGTCCGGTAAATGATTTTGGAGATAATTGCAAAAGAAGGGAATCAGTCCTTCTTAAGATGAGAAAATGGCCGGTTTTTGGTATAAAAATGAACATATTTTCAACTCATCATTGTGAAGAACTGGTAAGTCGTGGAAATTCACTTTCCATAAGAAAAATATTCGCAACAGAGTACTAATGGATGTGAAACAAAGAACGGAAGAAATATATGCAAAATATAGCATATGAACCAAAATGTAAAATATCCGTCTTTCTGCGGTAAAAAGTTAGTTATGAAGTTAAAATGATCAAAAAAACAAAAAAAACTACACCACTCGATTAACGGCTTCTCCCTCTTTAATATGATACCGAACATGACGTATTTTGGATAACCCCTAATTGGGGGTGGTACGACCCCCCATCCCCAAAACACCCTCCCCCAGAAATTATTCACCTATATTTTTTTACTCTAGGCCCTAAATCCATAGAATAAAACCCCAATGTTCTACATTCCTCTCACACACAGTTAGCCGTCTTTAAATATTTCGATACTTCTCACGTTTTCTTTAACTCCCCAAGTATTTTAGAGAATCGCCAATGAAGACTTAAGGAGTTTAAATTGAGGAAAACGAAAATTCTCATCTCCCAAACTCCCAAACTCTCCTAGTTACAGAATCCGGCCCCAGGACAGTAGGCAGCTCCCTCCAAAGAACTTCTTCGTCGTAGCGGTGATTGAAGTAGGAAACACAATGTGGCGCTGGACTGTAGAACGCGCTGAAAAAATTTAACTTTTCCGAATTTTCAGTAATAGCGGGTATTCTGACACTCGCTCGTAGCACTTCGTTTTTGAAATGTATACTAATTTTATGAATTTTCTTATGTTTTTATGAAGTGCCGAAAAGTCGCCCATTATACCTACCACACAATGGTAAGTAATTTTGAAATATTGATTTTGTTAAGAACACGAACTTAAATCTAATATAGACTGCTGACAGCTCGCAAAACTTGAAGATTTTTGTGTGTTGCGAGTGATAAGTGCTGCCACACAGTAAGACAAATATTTACTGAAGGGAAATTGTCACATATAAAAGGAAATTATTAATTGCAATATGTTATTAGCTTTATAATTTATAGTAATATGTCAAGCTAATAATACAAATTGTGTGCTTTAACATATAGTTTAAAGGGGGATTACAACTGAAATCTTAAAAAACACGAAAAGTTAGTACAACTTTGCGTCAAATCTAATACACACAGCTATCGGGTTTCGTATGTATGTAACTCAACAATTGATGAATTTTGCAAACTTTGGTACACAGTTACGTAATAATGGTACATCAAGTAGATAAATTTGTACTTGAGTATGGAAGGTATTGAAGTGGAAGAGGAAGTGACGGAAACAAAACAAGTAAAAAAGTTTTGGTTAATAATATATTTTCATTTGAATGTTACTATTATAAAAAATTACTAGATTATTTAAGAAAAAAAGTCTAATAATGTAACAAAGATCGAAACCTTGTCCCTTTATTTTCAAAAACTCAAATTGTCTATTGAAATGATAAAGGAAATATAGTCAATAATGTTAACCATATTAATAGCAAAAATTTCTTGTTTTTATATATTTTGCATATAATTTGGCGTTTTTAATTCGTTTCACCAACGTAAGATGGATTCATGTGCTTTTGGAAAGCTTTCACCTGTTTCAAAAGCTCTCTGGGCTATAGTCTGCCACTCAGCCAGTGAATGCCGTCCATTTTCTGTATTAGGTATTTGTGTGTAGATTTCGCAGAATATTTTAATTTTTATCACTGGTAATTTATTATTTTTGTTTAGGACGTTAGACGTTTTTTATGCCAGCTCTATTCTGGTTATAGGTAACGAATTGCGAATAACTATTATTTAATCATTGAATGTATTAGTAAAATTTGGTGCAATTATTATGGGATAAACAGAAAACTGAATATTGCTAGATATGTAAATTTGTATATACATATGTAGATTGTACAGCCAATCCACACAAAAATGATAAAAAGGGGCTTATTCTGGACCCATCCAGCTCATATTTGGATTAAACTTTCACAGTTTGTATGGAATACTAAAATAGCTTACCCATATTTTATTGTTTCCCCCTATAACGCTCCAGCCCCCCGCTGAGGAGATTTGAAATTTCGCGATTTTACGATGAAACGTCATTTTCAAAAAATCAAATCTTGAGAATGGAGTAGCCGATTTTTCCGATTTAAACGTCAAACGAAGCCCTTATATTTTCATAGTAGTACCAAATGAAATTTTTTTGTGCTAAGCCTAATCGTACCACGTATTTTTATAACGAATCATACCACGATGTGAATCTCAGTCACTTATGAGAATCATGGAAATAATTAAAATGTTATTTTCTATTTATAGTTTAAATTAATTTTTTTATCCAAGAAAGCTATGTACATATAAACATAAAGTATTATATATGTCGTAGACATTTGACGTAACTCAGCACTTCACGAAAAGTCTAGACACTTCATGAAAAGTTCATAATTTCCCAGTTGGAAAAAGAAGCATATATTATGCATGCTGGGGACCTTCTTTGGAAGTTTTGGATGAATGAATCCTCGTTTCCCAGTTAATTTCGTTTTTATATTGCGATGTCATTGGAGAGAAGGCATACATAAAACTTCTTACGAAGTGATTATACTGTCATGATGTGGGAGTGAGTCTAATGGCATGATGTGTGATAAAAGCGGAAGGAGTATTTAACTATTATAAAATCGAAACCCCATTTTGTGATTTTATTCCATATTTATTAATATTTTTTCATACATTCGTTAATTTTAATTTACTGTTTAGTGGCGTTATATGGGCGGTAAGGGGTTTCTTTGCTCTTTCCATCAACACCCTGTTCTTGTTATATACACCGTGAAGATAAGTTTAAACTCAGATGATAGCATTCCATATAATATTTTGCTTGTCTGCACCTTATCTATCAAACACTTAAATAGAGTCCCCTCGAACATTATTTGACATTTACAAAAATAAAAAAATTATATGAAAAAGTTTCAGTACAGTATTTTTATTTTAAAACACTTACCTTAAAAATTCTTTTTCTTCCAATAATTTTTTTAAACTTTAACTTTAAACCGTTCGTTTAAGACGTCCGAATACTTCAAGCACCACATTCAATATGAAGTTGTCCATTACACATATTAAAACTACGCAGTAAAACATGAGTCAATAACTAACGATACCGCACAAATTTCGTAGCTTTTCGATGCATCGCATATATCTTCCTGGGAAGGTTTGGAATTTTTACTAAAAATTCGATTCCTTCTGCATACCTTCCACAGGCAGGCCTTCTGGGTTTTCCAACTGAGTTATGCTTGCAACAGTACACTTATTCAAATAGCGAGGGCTGCGGCGCTGTATTTGTGGTTACCATGTCCTGAACCAAGTTTTTAAAGAACAACTTGCTTCGAAATTCTGATTTCGAATGATTACAATTCGGGTAGATATTTATCAAAATAACTTTTCCTGCCATTGCACATACGTCAACTAAATTATAAAATAGGATAATTGGCCACCTATTAGATTTACGTCTCAAAAACATCAATGCGCCATTTGATCCAAAACATTAACTTCTCCTTTTGTTGTGTTATAAAATTTGCTGATTTTAGATCTATTTTTGTTATTCACATCAATTTCTGCATCATGATATAATGTTGATAATAAGAGGATAGCTCCATTGCTTTTGTATATGGCTTACTAACGTAATATCTTTTCTGATGCCAGATATGTTGGTTTCCTTTTCTCGTTATCTGCATGGGTAAAAATGCAGATGGAATGCATCTCTTATTTTCTCGTAGAGTTCCAATGGACATCAACCCCATTTTCAATAAACTTTGAGCCAGTTCATAACTCGTAAAAATATTATGATACTGCGGTTATTGTTCTGAAATGGTATGCACAGTTCCTCAACGCATCTCTGTCCCAAATTTTGTCCTCGATTGGCTCTTTCATATCCAAGATACGGGAGTCCTTTCAATGGATATCAGTCGCTGCTGTCTCTTATCCAAAAAAATTTAATTCCGTACTTTTACGGTTTTGATTGTAAGAATGATATTCTTTCACGATAACGAAGGAGCTGTTCATGAATCGTAAAGTTGGTCCTGGGATATAGTGTTTCAATAAATTTTTGTTGATTATTTCCCAAAAATCTCGAAGTGGGGCAAACTTATCACGTTCTCTGCGGGCTGACCGAGTGCTGTTATCGTCGAATCTCAAGTGATGGTGGCGGAAATTTGCAAATCTATTCCTTGACATGTTCTAAATAATGGATTGCCATGTAAAGATTCCCAAAATTCCCGAAATTCAGTTATGCCTTCCTTTTTTAGGCCCGCATTTATTACATGATTTGTATTTCGATTGGGTCTGTTTTTTTTTTCATTTATCAGCAGTCACTTTCTGTGCTCCTATGTTGGTCTATTTGACAATAATGTTGATAATTTCTTTATCGAAGAGTAATGAAAAGCATCCACCATTGAGTCAATATGCTTGCTTGGTAGAAATTTTACCTTATGAATACCTCCTCTAATGTGATAGGCCGAATTTTGCTTAGTATACGTGTGCTAATCCATTCCTTGACATTTTTCCAAGGTAGATTGTAGTAAATTGATCTTTATTATATTCATCATTGCTAATCAAAGAAAGCACATCTTCAGCATCGGAATTGTTTTCTGCTGCATTTACTCCATCTACTTAACTATCCTTTCATTGTCTTCCAATTCAGCCCCGTTAGCAGTAGTGTCACTGAGGTTATCCATAGCACGACGAATTTCTTCCTCAACCAAAAAAATATTCCTTCTTATAGCCATTTCTATAAAAGGGACTTATAATGCAAGTTAATTTTTTTATAAGGCACAATAAACGCGGAAAACTAAATAAATCGATAGATAAAGATGCAATTTATTATCACAACGGATATCAACTGAACATAAGCTTCTAACGTGTTGAACTAATTGAATATATATTTTGTTTTTGTGTGCTCGCACACATACATTTCCTAATTCACAGTTCCTATATAAAACAATATAACTGTACTTCTTATGGTGTACGTGATGTGGCAAATACTATAATAATTCCTACATGATTGAATACAAGTTAAAACATGTCTCGGCAAGTATGATTCGGATAAAGGTTTATTTGTAATGTTCTTCCTACACAGCGTAACTTAATAATGTACTGTGAGACTGTGAGTCACATCGTGGTATAATCACTGACTTATAACAATGGACTGAGCGTATTGCCATTTTCCTATAGAAAAGCATGGCACAAGTTTTATAGTTCTCTCTTTCGCCCTGTGGCAGAGTTGGAGCTACCAACACAAAATATTGCATTCGGGAACATTTGCTTATGCCATTTGATGTTTTTATGTTGGCTACAGATGCAATCACTTCAGAAGGAATAAGGTAAAGATAGTGTTTACCATGCTCCGTCTCTCTTGCCCATAAGCAGGATTCAGTTAAGAATAAATTTTGAAAATTAAAGTCGGAATGAGTTTAATTCCTTATAAACGATTAAAATATCACTTGGACACAAGAAAATACATTTTTTTAATTTAATTCGATTTTCGGGTGTAAAATTTCATCTGATTGGTTGAGTTTTACATGTTTTTTATGTAATCTTTTTAAAGGGTGCTCTAACGGTGATATACAGAAACACAATATTTTTTGTGCCACATGAAATAGCAAATCGCTCAGTCCATTGTTATAAGTCAGTGGGTATAATAATACACGTTTTGCGAAAACGGGTAATTTTGATATCATGACTAACTCTAAATTTAAAAACACTTTTTAGTGTTGATTGTGAATTTGAAGTAAAAATCAAAGAAAAAAATTTTGGAAATGTAATATGAAATAATCAATATATTTAAGTTCAAAGTTAAAATGTGACTGAAAGTCACATCGTGGTCCGATTAGGTTTAATAATAATATTGTTTTCAAGAAAATAGGATTATTCACTAGTGAGGAGCTCTTGTACTATTTTGTACTTTTGTTTTGAAGCCATAAGCCTTATATATCTATGTACAAAAAATTGCGATGGCGTTTTGCTTGGTTTTTGAGATATGAATTTTTACAGTCATCGTATACCCAAAGTAGCCTGTATGGGAGTACTGCAGTGAAGGGAATGTTGGGTTTCTTTTTTTCTAATGGGGACATCTGGCGCAGCGAAATGCTTTTGAGTACAATACACACGAATACCACATATAGCTTTACATGTACATAGAGTGGTTGTTTCATTTTTCAAATTGCATACTTTTATGCGTTTATGTCCACTGAGCTTTTGAAAACAGAAATTCTTTATAATTAAAAAAAAAAAAAAATTTTATAGAACATTAAATGTGTTACAACCATTAAAACCAAAATAGGAAAAAATATGAATATTAACAATATCCGAGTTTCCACACCACCTTGTAGGTATCGCAATTGGTGCCTTAATCATTTATTTGATCCGTTTTTTAATTCTTTTTCACTTTTAAATCCTTATTGTATTTTTACATATCATCAACGCACCAATTTAAAGAAATTTAAATATATGTATTTCACATACTCTCTCTCTCTCTGCTAAAATCTTTACACTTATTTAAACACGCTCCCTTTCGACATCGCGCCTCAGGTGGAACAATGACCTAAGTACAAAAAACGGAAAATTGAAAGAATGCGTAAAAATGTTCTAAAAGCGGGACTGTTTCTTGAATAAAGGCTGTGAGCGACACGACAAAATCGCCGTACAAAACGCCCGTGAAAATACAATGGGAGCGACACGAGAGCGACAAGAGTTGCCAATCTCCACTTAAATTTATTCTGTTATTTGTGGTCTGAACTAAAAATAGAAAACATTTCAACGAATAAATTAAAAAAGATTATTGAAGTAGCATGTGTGTTATATAAAACTCAGTCGGAGTTGGGCTTCTATGCGGATGCGTTTTTTCTTTTTCTTTTTTTTCGTATAATATGGTGGCATTTTACCACCTCAATAAACCTTTTCTTCCATTTTTTATTCAACCAACCTTGGTATTTTCCACGGAATTGTTATTTGCTGATATTTTTAATCCATTAAGTCATAAATATGATTAAAATGAACGTATGACAATACATGTGAACGCAAGACAAATTCATAATTTTGCTAAACGCACCCTATCAAAACCCTCGAGAATACTTCACAAGCCATGAAACAGACTCCCTCCCTACCACATGCGAGGCCCAACGTAGTCCTTACATTCTAAAATATTTGCAGTGTTCTTATGTAAATCTGACAAAAGTTTGATTTGAATAGCTCCTCTGCCTTAAACTACTATTCATACAGAAAAATGATGCTGTGATAACTTTAAGCTTGCTTTCTTATCTTCCGAACCGTAATAAAATTTTCATACCTTTCCTAACAAAATTATTTAAAAAAATTAATCTTAACCAAATGACTACGATTTCTCAAACAAAAATTCTCAGCTGAGTAATCATTGTACATAATGTCGCTGTGCCGTCTTGGCATGTCGTGGGCTGATGATTTCGAATGTAGACTCGGACTCCGGCTGCACATACACACATGCAATTATCACTCAGTTGACAGGTATTGAGCGTTAAATGGTAAGGTTACTTTGTAATCAAAATTATTTTATTATTTTGTTAAGTAAGGTATATAGAAAGTGTCGCCTTTGGGATGATAAGGAATCAAGCTGTAAATTACTAGAAGACTATTTTCCTATATGGATAGTAGTTTAGGCTCTGGTTCATACATAAAGCCAATGTTTAGCACTTTTCCATAAGTATCAATATAGAACATTTTAGAAAACGAACTCCGAACGCACACATCTAGATTTCTGTTTCATGGCTTGGGAAGGATTCAATTTTCATTTAATCGTTCGACGTTGTCGTCGGCATTGTATTTTATACCATACACCGCCATGTTATTAGAATCAAATTGACAGCGATTTTACGGCATTTTTGTCGTGTAGCTTACATTTTGTTTTAGCCTTAACAATGACACAATGATAATTCTATTGGTTTCCATCAGAAAGCGTTTACTTCGTTGTGCATTGGGGCCAAATTCATTTCACTATTGGAACGACAACGCCCCATTTGTCAGTTGTGCTCGGACTGTGGCAGTGAATGGATGTGTCTAAGAAGCAACAATGTCGCAAATGGTAAATATATCAAACTATTATTATCTCTTTTGGAAGAAAAATGTCATAAAATGTTCATAAAACGTGTTTTAATTTAGTGAAACAATGACGCAATTGAAGGTTGCTCCTTCCTTTTACAGTTTGGAATGGGGATATTATATTAAGTAAATGAAATAAGTATATATGGGTCCGCCAAATAACTTTTTTTTTTTTTAAACAGGGCGCAAAACATCGAGTGTAGCTTCGGCTGTGTGGCACGTAGCGCCGTCCTGTTGAAACCAAATGTTGCCAATATCCTCCTCTTCAATTTTCGTTCAACATGGCCCGATAACGATTGCCATTGACTGTAACGGCCACTCCTTGCTCATTTTCGAAGAAAAATGGCCCGATTATGCCTCTGGACCAAAGTCCGCACCAAACAGTGACTCGTTTTGGGTGTATCGGCTTTTCAATGTATGCGTGCGGGTTTTCTGTGCCCCAAATGCGACAATTTTGCTTGTTTACATACCCTCCAAGATCAAAATGAGCTTCATCCGAAAAGATGATTTTTTTGGCAAAATCGGCATCTTCTGTAAGTCGATCGCAGGCAATATTTCCCAGCATTGTTCAAGCGTATACACAATCATATTCGTTCAGCGGAAGAATAAAACTAATTATCTGTCAAATCAGACATGAGCTAAGTGTTACCATTCACGAAATAAGCACTAGTTGAAAAACAAACGTTAGATGGCGGACCCTATATATATAGCTTAAACTACGAAATGTCACTTTGCATAAAAAATACTTTATATAATGTTAATAACAATACAAAAATTAACTTAACGATTTCTGGAAAATGTGCTTTTGCACTTAGTTCATTGTTCTACCGGAGGTTGATACCGCGAAATAAAGTAAGAAATTTCAGGAAGAACTCATGTTTATATAAATTAAGAGAACATGTAGCTACCTACATATATAATACCAACAATAAGCACTCTGAAGAATACAGAACTTTTTCAGAATATTCTAGAAAATACAAATATTCGTTATTGGCTACCTGTAAAACTTCTACACATACAGTATTAATGTGCACGTATTGATACAAATTTCCATTGAAATATGTTCTTATAAGGTATGCATGCATGCGCGTAGCTAGGTAGGGGCACGGGTGGGCACTGCCCACCCCAGCGAACCCGAAACGACACCGGTTCCCCCCCCCCCACCCAGAAATTTTAGGCAGAATAGAAGATCTACAGCGTAGAAAAGATTCTAATGAATCATATTTATTAGATTTATTTGTACTGTTTAATATGGTATAAAAAAAAAGAGCAATTCAAAAATTTAATAAAATAAGTATTTCCATTATATACATAAAATAAGGCACACAAAAATATCCGGAGTTTTACAACACAATAAATTAAATTTTAATATATTAAATTTAATATTTTAAATGACGGTATCCCAAAAGCTTTGAGCCTCATGAACAAATTTTTTAGTGAACTCGATTCTCTTTTTCCTATTTGTTTTATTTATTCACGATTTTTTTCTTGCAATCCGTCTACGGTATCCGCTTTCTTTATCGTTCGGCCCACTGTTTCAACACTTATATTATTTTTCTTTTTTCTCTTTCATTTAGTATACTTGGTCGCCCCGTATGCGGTTTATTTATTAATATACCGTCACTTTTATACTAATTAATAATGTTTTTTACTGTACTTCGCGGTATTCCAATCTCATTTGAACTTATTCGTTCGTTTTTCAGAAAAAGAAATAACCAATTCTCTCTCTGGGAAGCTCGTTTCAAGCCTTTTTGGCATTTTGGAAACTTAAATGTTTAAAAGAAAACTTACTTTAACGAATAATATGATAAACTAATCATTATGCCTGGACGATACTCTGCATGCACATATTTATCTAAATTTCTTGAAAATTTACCCTATTTCGTACATGATCACTTCATGGGCGGATACTTTTGTGTATTTGTTTTGTGACTTGATTCATCATTGTTAGTTTTTCTCTGGAATTATTGTATTACATATTGTTTTTTAATTTGAAAAGACATAGTAGATACACATGTTGGAGTTTACAAATGTATAGTTTTTAAATTATTAGCAAATGCACAATCTTATAAATTACAAGCAGTTTGTGACTAATTTTATATAAAAGTAGGAAAAAGTGCCAATACAAATCCAAATACTTGTATCTAAGTGTAAACTCACTTTAATAATGATTTGACTTTCTCCATTTCGACCGACTGATAATAAATCCGTCAGAATTACTGTCAACCCAACATTTTTCCATTCTAAAGCCTTGGTTTTCAACAGAATTGCGCGGCGCAATTGCAATTCCGCCGCATTGTCTTGAAAACCAAGGCTTTAGCATAATGCGACAACGCACTACACTGTTTACGTAAAAACAAACCCCTCAACACACCGATTCTAACCATGTAGTGGCACTAGGCTGTCCCTGTCAGCCAGTGTGTGCCTAATGTTTGACCTACAAATTAGACTCTGTGTATTGTTTTTCGTTCTTTCCTATTTTCGCTCGCTTTGCTCATATTTAGAAAATACTATGCGCAATATGTATGATGCGCTTGATCCACATACTGGTACTACAAGATCTTTTTGGTTATTGGCCATGCAAGCCAATAGCACAGTATACATACAGTAGACCAGCTTAGAACAAACTACTGAAAAGTGAATTTTAAAATTTTAATTACAAAAAAAAAACCTCCAAATTTCTCCCATAAGAGGGAACTATTAAGTATGATACGGAAATAATGGGCGAACGGTATAGCTAGTTGCACAATCTACGGGAAGAAATATTAGTTTTATGTAAGTACACATTTCGACAATCTACTTACAAATGTATTGTTCCATAAACTGAACATCTGTTTGACTGCAAAGTGGTGTACGTTCATTAAGATGCCATGGACAGTGTAATATATACAAAATGGCTGTAATAATGTTTGTGACAATTTGAGAGTAGAACCAAGCCGAATGGCATGGGAAGTGGAACAAATTGTTATTAGCTTATTTCCTTGTCATTTTGCCCTTTTTCCTCTAGTACAAGTTTGTGCATGCCTTAAGTTCTCTTTGTTCCACTTTAGATTTATATAGGAGTCTTTGTATTAAAAATTGTCTAGTGTGTTAGGCAAAAATGTTGAAATAGAAAGTATAGTCACATTATAGAAGCATCCTATTCATGTGACAGTTTTGACAGAGCTGTTCTACTGTACAGATATACTGTGCCAATAGCCTGCCTTTAATTTTCTTATGCGTAGGGGAAAATGTTCCATTTCTATTTCCAATATTCAATTAATGTATAAATCGGAAGACGTACCCAAAATTATACATTTACGTTAATTTGTAAATATTCTCCCCTTTACTAAATCTTGCTGGATCACCAATTATCGAAGAAAATCGATGGATGATCCTAAGTAAAAAGCCGTTGTGTCGCTGTAACTTAGGCAATGGTTTTAAAACTAAATCAAAAACGCACCGATGGACTCCCGACCCAAGGTAAGGTTTCTTGTTCCCCTAATAAAGAACAAAAAGGAAAATTAAGAAGTGATTAAACAAATGTTAAGTCAATAAGTCAAAAATAAAAAACGTAATAAGAAAAACTTAAGTTCTGAGTTTAGAAATTCAAAATGTCGAGAAAAAGATCTAAATCGAGGCTGGTGAACTTCTTGCATAAAAGCACCCCAAGTCCTTGCTGTAATTGGAAAACGTAACCTCACAGAAGCTTTAACAACTGGAAAAAATTAGCAGAGGTAGGGTAATTTCTTGAAAATTCCTTAATTTTCTTTTAAATATGATGACAAATTTCTTAAATTCATCAGTCATTATAAAAAAATCTTCAAAATTGATACGGCCTTGGAAGCTGAAGCGATGGTCATGTAAAACATGTTTAAATTAAAAAATTACAAGATGTATGCTGAAAATTTGAAAAAAAAAATATTAAAGAAGAGTATAAACTTTTTAAAGCGGCAATATTACTCCCAGTGAACTCCGCCGTCTGTGAGAGAAGTTTTTCTGCTATGAGGCGGATAAAAACGTTGCTTAGAAACACAATGCTTCAAGAACGATTCTCTCGTATGTCACGCATGTTACTACTCAACCCAGAAAATGCCATTGTTACGAAAATGCAGCTGAAAAGGTATTAAGCAGGTTTACAGAAAAAAATAGTAAACTAATGCTTATTTAATTGGTTTTTAGCGATTTCTGTTATGATTATGATGATATTAATTTAGAAGGTAGTGATGTATGGTGACGAATTCAAATTAAACGATAATGCACTGAGAGAAATTTTCACTGAGAATATGCGTATTAAGGAAAGTTAGGAGCGATTTTGAGCTTAGCAGACATTTCCTGGATGTAAGATAACAAATTGCTTCGTCTTATTCAAATGAATATAGAAAAATTAGATTAACAGTAGTAAATATATTTTCTAAATTATCTCCGATTATGATAATAGCAGAAAATGTTATTGCAGAATATGAGAAAAGGCTATATATCCTAAGAATAGAATTGCTTAAATGTAGTCTACTTTTCGTTATTCTAGAAAAAGATTTTTTCCTAAATTTTCCAAATTAATTTTTATGTTGACTTCATGTAAAATGTTCTTTGTTGTAGCAAGTTAGTTTCGTTGAATAAGCGATAATTTTCTTATAATAAGAAGAATTGTTTTCAATATCGGAAATGATTCTGCATATATTAATTAAATTTGACTTCTATTAGATCTACGGTTTTATTGTCGTTAAAAGGAGTTTTCTTCTTTCTATGAAAGTTTTCTCACTCCAGTAGAAATCATAATGCTAGTAGATTTGAAAAAAAATCATATATGTATTTTGTATTCTATCTAAAAAAACAACGGTAATCAATAAAATAGTTTACTTGATGTAAGGAAACTTGGCGTTAACACTGATTAACGTCTTAGAAGATTTTACACATTTTTGATAAACAATACTTGATTGAAGAATATTCTTTCTCAATTTTTGTGTCAAAACTGCCCCCTCCTATGCCCACCCCAGAACAAAACTCGAGCTACGCCCATGTATGTACATATGATTTATATTAGACCAAGCATTTATACTTGAATTAGTGCATAGACCGATTTGATAGATAATTCGTATTTCAACCTGGTCTGTGAAAGTGTTGGCTTTATTCTGGCAATAGCGACTAAATTTATAATAAACCGAAACAATGGCTTAGGTATTCTGACATCAGGGTATCTATTTTGATCTTATACTTAGGAAATTATAATGCATTCGTCGTCGTTAATTTTAGAAAACTATTTCAGTACTCATTCATTCTTTCATTTTTTATGCTACCAAAACGACTGATCCTAAAGAAAAGTTAAGAACTTTTAGAGAGTCTCTACTTACCTAATAATGTAATAATCGAGCAAGATAGACAATATCGTCACTCACAGGAATTTTTTTTTCACTTATTCATAAAGCTTAAAAAGTGGTTTTAATAACTTTAAAACTGTATGCCGGCTACATAAATTGTTGGAGTTCTTACTTTGATTCATTAAAACTACACAGAGTGTAGAGAATGTTCACAATATTTATTTTTCATGTTTAAAAGGAATTACATGAAGTAAAAATTAGCGAAGAAACATTATAAACTTTTGAAATTTTTATACACTACAGATTTATCAATTCTAAAGATTCTTACTTTTCTTATAAAACACAAAATTTATTACAGCATCATATTTCATAACTGGAAAAACGTAAGCATACCTAAAATATTTTCTGAATATGTAGCAACACCTTAATTAAGAACTACGTACAGCATAATTAGAAATTGAAAATCTCCATTTATTTTAGCTAATCATGGTGGCCTTAATTATGTAATATCCCGCAAAATGACAGTAAATTGAGAAGTTTTGAGCCGCTGCATAACTCAATCTTTGCTGTTTTGCCCCCATTGCAGGCATTATGCTGCCTCCAACAATTTTGTGTGGGGAAGGCCTGCAGCTAGCAGTCTATATTATATTGAAGTCTGTGGCTTAGAATGTATGTATGTAGTGCTTAGCAGCCCTGTTATTATGCGGTTTTATATTTTTGCTACGTGGATTACTCTTATAAATGAAAAATCATTCATATTTCGAGTTTTGAAAGTGTCATTATTTCTAAGGAATAAGTCAGCGGTCATCAATTTTTTTCCCAACATAAATCTATGACAAGACAAATAAACTGGCTCAACATTTTTAGTTTTAGGATTCTTCCAACTGAACCCTAGATCGAGAAAATCAACATATAGGCAGCCATCCGTTAAGTTTCCATAGCAACATTGATTCAAGCCTGAGTTATTCAACATCTTTTCTATCGTAAGGAAACATTAAATTTTTCTTAGAAATTTAGTTGAAAATGTTCTTACGAATTTTAATGAATTGTTTACCAGCAACGGCCGAAACAAATTGATGCATTGATTCTGGCGAATCACTATTTGGGCACAAGTACGCAATTTTCTCAGAAAGGTTTGAAAAATTTTCCTTCGATTTTTCATACACTATATTAGTGGCCGATCATGGCTCCAAAGGTTATATTGATTATGCTACCTTACCTGGTCTGGTCCACCAAAGATATTTCTGATCATTAGCGGGCATGCATTTTGTTCTTAGAAATTTACTTGAAAAATTTTCTTTGGAATTTTTATACAATATTGGTGGCTGAAAATGATCCGATACAGTTAGATTAATTCAAATGTCGGGCCTGTGCCACTAAAATTGATTCTTTCACTGTTCTTGAGAATTTTTATGTGACCGACAACAATTTATCTGTTTTTCTCTTGATAATTAGTGCATATGTATATCAAACTTAATATTCATTTCGCATCTAATGCCCTACTTTCGTATCTACTAATTTATATTGCAAGTTCTTCGATTAAGGGAAGGCTACTACGAGTATATGGTGCCGAATCTAAAAAAACTCGAATACCTTTTATTCTGCTTTGCGCTTCAATAAAATCTTAGATCGTATCTGCTGTTCGGCACGATTATTAAGCTACATAATTAGGAAATCTATCCGCTTTCATCTTCGGTAGTTGGCGTTCTGTTGCTTCTACTTTGTTATTAATTCAAGTAATGCTGTTTAATTTATCTTCACGTTTACTTTTAATTTCTAGAAAAAAGATAAACTTGCTACCTAGTAACCACAATTTCAATGTCCTCACATTTTCCAAACTATACCACAAAAATACTGGAAGGAATTCTCATATTTATATATAAAAACTTCCAGGACAGAACGATGTCTTTACATTTCTTTGATTTGTAGATTATTTTTATGAAGAATTACGTATATGAAAACATATGGAGAAACTAGACATTAAAATCTTCACTTTGTCTAAAAAAATCTCTATACACTTTCCTTTCTTGGAAGAACAGCGGACACCTTGCGGATAACATTTTTGGTAAATTAATTGTTCTTTTAATTTTAACAATTTTTTCCTTTTTATTTTTTGAAAAAAGTGTGGATTAACAGTGGAACTGAAAAATCTGGACATGCTATGGATATTCTTCAGAATAAATCTGCACAATATCCAGGCTTTATCCAAACAAATTGCAATGTTTTATTGTTTCTAGGAAAACGTATTTAATGTTTTGCTATGGAACTGAATGGTGTCGTGAAATCAAATGCATTTAGTATTGTGTTCTTGTGAGTGAAGTGAGTTTCGTATTGGAAACAAATTTGTGAAAGAGAAGACAACAAAGGTAAGCAAATTTCTTTATATTTAAGAAGTTCATTTTGAAAATTTTCTCAATCGAAATGATATCCAACCTTACATGGAATAAGATGGAAGTGAAAAAAACTTAGTTTAAGATGAACTAAATTTACCCAATGCATTGAAGGTAACAATGTTCTTTTTACCAATAAATAACTCTAGTAAAGAAATAAATAAATAACTCTAGTAAAGTAACTCTAGTAAAGTATTTTCTATTTACTTTTAGGATTTTGCGTGGAGAAATCTGGTGTACAACAAGAGATAGATGCGCAAGATATATTTCGCAGAACACTATGTAGATTAAAAGACTCCATAAGGAAAGAAGCAAACAGAAGAATAATAAGATAAGACATAAATTTATTTATTTTATTACTTTTAAGACTAATAACATTTTTGTTCACAGAGAATCTGGAGGAAAACCACTCAGCTTTGAATCAATTTAAGATTTTTTTTCTTCCTTTTTATAATTGAATTGTTTTTTGTTTGTTTTTTTTTATTGAAATTCTTAAAAATAAATTTTATTTTGTTAACAATAATATATTTAAAATGCTTTTTATTTAATGTAGTATGGAGAAATTCTGAAGATTCTGACTTCTGAAAAAATTTTTGGAATGATTCTGCAGAATATCCGAACAAACCCTCCATAGAGTATGCGAGGAAAATATCCTCTAAATTTCCAAGACATTTGTACAGGAATTATGTGATTACATTGCATTAATATATTTAAGGTAAAATTACATTAACACTTCTTATAAAGTCAATCAACTCAATGACCTTATGCGTTAGCATTTCATAGTTCACGCCAATAAACCTTATATTCATTACATCAGCATTTTATAAATGTCAGTGAACTAAGTGATTCGACATGAAATGCGTATATCAAGATATTGATGCAGCAATGTAATCAAAAGAAAAAGCAACAACCTATGAAAACTATAAATCCACAATAAGTAATAAAGTTTCAGTTTCAATATACATTTTAATCCAGCAAGGTGTTTTAATCGTTATTATAGTAAAGTAACTGCACACATTGTTCTTATGATTTCTGAAGAATTTTTTGTGGAATAATTCTGGAGAATATCCGAACAAACTCTCCATAGAGTATGCGAGAAAAATTTCCTCTAAGCTTCCAGAGACATTGTTCTTATGACTTCTGAAGAAATTTCATGGAATAATAACGGCATACTTTCCTCGGACAGGGCAACTTTTGCCCCGTGACAATTCCATAAAATTCTTTTGACATTCTTGAGAATAATCCGCGGAAGTGATTTTTCAGGAAAATTTCCTAAGAATATATGTCGAACGTCCTAAAGCTTGGTTACTAGGGCTGTATTAGTTTGCGGTGTAGGTAGAATTAGTAGCAAAAGTGTATAGCGGAAAACTGATAAGACCACTGACAGCTATTGTTAGCAGAAAACAAGATCATTTGTGTTCCTATCAGCAGAAATAGTGAGTAACATATCATGCACTCCTAATCCCATTCTTTTGAATGTAACTCAAGGTAAAAGCTCTCACTCTCAGTCATTACTTTACCAGTGACAGAAGCGGTTACATCAACATCTATTTCTGTAATGTCAGCACGAGAAGACGTATCCGGTTATAGGTTCTATATAATATAATATATAGATGTGATCTCAGTAAATGCTGGTTGCTTGAGTTTCATAATCAATCAAATTTCTACTCAAAGTAAAATTCAGATAGAAGAAAATAGTGCTAGTTTTCATCCAACAGTGGAAACTGTAATTTGTTGTGGTCGTCAAAATATATGCTTTCGAGGCCACAGAGACATTGGGTGCCTATTTGATAGCCCTGAGTTATAAAAAGGCAACTTTTATGCTCAAAACGATAGCATATTTAAGGACTTGCTTCGACTCACGAGTGTCGGCAGGCGATACAAAATGCAAATATCTTGATAGTGTAAGCTCAAAAGGTACCAAATCAGCAATATAACACAAAAGCAGTTGATAGAATGCTGCATCGAAGAGATACAAAATGTTATTCTTAGCAGGGTTAGAACAGCTGTAGGATACTCCATCATTTTTTATGAGACTAAGCATATTGCGTATATTGAACAACTCAGCTTGTCTTTACGATATGTCTCTGAAGTAGTTATAAGGGAAGATTTCGTCACATTTGCCAACGCCTGTGAATTGATACAGTCGGGTGATAAAGTGTAGAAAGCCGATTAATAGGCATTGCTTTGCCATGGAGGACATGCTTATGAAATTCTCAGTGAACATATCCAAATGCATTACCGTGGGTACTGAGAGCTGCAATGTTATGACATGCGATCTAAAGGAGCTGTTCAAGAAATTTCAAAAAGAGCTATAAACTTCAGAAGATCTCCTTCCACTAACCACATATTCACTAACAGCTTTTCTTTATCGTCAAAGAAGATTTCATGTAGAAATGCTTTGCAAATTTTTCACCCAAGCTTCAACAAGGCTAGAAATAAAGGTACTATGTGAGATTGCTCTTGAAATAACTTCCAAATGGGAAGACAATACCGCCTCTGAGGCTTTCTGTTTATTACAGGCCCACTTTTCTTAGTTTCTCATATCCACATTCTTTCTCTGCGGTGCTCTAGATATGTTTATGTACTAGCAGTTTTCTTGAAAAATGTACGTTAATTTCTGATGATAACCTGATTTCATACTTTTGTAGGAACAACATTTTCTTTGGGTAGACTACTCCAAACGCCATTGTTAGATTTGAAAAGTGCTCCGGATGCTACAGCAGATAATTTGTCTTCGTCCTCGAGAAAAAGTATTATGAGGCTAACTCTGTTGTCCATAAAATTATTAGTGATGTACATAAGATCGCCACTGAAATAGAAGTAAATGTGACTGCACCTAGGTCCGTGGCGATACCGAGGCATAGACCAAATCATCAGTCTGAATCTAACAATCCTGAAGAGTACTCGCAAAGAAATTTATATACCCCTTTTGGATAATACCATATTGTCATAGATCTGAAAGAACAGTTTCCTGAACATGTCCTTAAAGCATTTAATCAAATGCACCTCTTTCTTTTGCTTATAAGCAAGATCGATCTGGTGTACCTCCGCTTTGTACTGAAAAGTTCTTCAGAACATAATTCCTACATATGAAATTGATTATAGTCATTTGTACTGTCCGATGCACCATTCTAAATATGGATGCGATAAACAAGTTCAACAAACAAGACAGAGGGGTTACGATACCAATTTACATACGGGCTAGCATTCCTCTAGATTTTTTTTGTTATTAATACCAACATGTAAATATTTATATGGAAAGTCAGTTTGTAGCCTTACATGCAGATTTTTTCAGTGTACATTAACGCTACTGCAGATGACAGAGTTTCCCCGTTTGCAGATTGCAGACCACGGTTTACAGGCGAATTATTGAAAATTACATGTACCATGGAAGATAGCAAAACTAAGCTTATGCGAATCAACCCACGCTTTTCAAGGATTTTGCATCTCAAGAGCCTGGTTGGATGGAAAGAAATCAAGGCTTTGTTGCAATGAAAAACCAGACGAACTTCTAGGCAGGCCCAGAGCACATCTGCGAGTTATGTTGTGTATGACAAAATGAACCTAAAGCTCGATGCACACTTACGGGCATACTAGGAACCGGCACAGACATGCATCGACCAGTACCGGCATTTTTCATGCACATATAACGACATAAAACGGAAAGGAAACTATCAATTTAGGAAGGTGTCGCGAGAAAACTATAGAAAAATGATCCCTGTTAACTTCGCAACGAGACCAGTAACCTACAAATGTCAGGATGGTTTCTAGCCACTGATAACAATCGGCAATGAAGTTTCGGTTATGTACCAGTATCTGCCGGTGCCGGTTGATGTGAATTAGCTAACTTCATTTCATATAAAAATATTTTGCCTGTCTGTCCCGTTAAGTGCTCTGGCGGTAAGTGTGCATCGACCTTAACTCATATTCCTATCTGAGGGGCATGTTGATCATTTCTGGAATGGAAACTTCGAAAGAGCATCTGAGTTTAAATACTTCAGATGTTAGCCTCATAGCTAGTCTGACCGATGTCCAGGATCTCTATTAACTAAAGTAGCATCTTCTCAATTCGTGTGGGCACTGATCATTACTGACACAGCCTACACTATCTGGAGGAATATGAGACTGTTTTACATGTCTGGTAATTCAGCTAAGATTGTGGACAGCCCATTTTGTGAGCCACTAAACCTCTTCAGGGATTCTGTCTCCCGGAAGGTGGAAAATTTAGCACAAAGTGCCCTCTTATTGGCTACAGAGCTTTATCACCTTTCATCTCCTTGTTTAAGACAACCATTTTATATGAATTACCAACTTTTATGTTAAAACACATATAAAAATTTATCTCCCATATTAAAGTATTCTAGATAAAAATTTTTAACAAAATTCTTTTAGGACCTGCAGTAAAAATATTTGCGGCTCGTAAAAGCTTTCAAAAAAGAATAAAAAGTGAAACTGAAAACGAACGTCATGATTTTATGCCCCCCTATCAAACAATGGGAGGCCACGAGAACTGCTGACTTCATTCCTACTTAAGTATGCAGAAAAGTGCACTATAGTCATCCATATGAAGAATACTAATTTGGTGATTCTGCATTTTCACCAGAATTCATCTCCATCCAAAGCATTCCAATCGAGGTACGTGGTGCATGCAGGTAGAGAAAATAAAACAGGGATTCATCCTCTTAATACATACCCAGATTCACAAAGTTTAGTTGAAATATCTGCAGGCAACCTAGCACCCGAAAACATCTAACTTCCGCTTTGGAGCATTATCGACGACAAAATGCGAATGTGCGAAGTTTAGCAGAGATTCATAGAATAACGTGAGTGTATTGCCAATAGGAAAACAGGAACAAATGAGAGATTCCTTCAAACCTTAAATTGACCGACAATATTTTCGTTTGGAAGTCATCGCATTTTAATGATAACTCATCGAAAAATAATTTTTGCTACATAGATAATTTCGGTTTAATTAATATAAAATGGAAAATAGAGGAAAATAATAAATATAAAAGAAGAGAAAATAAATAAAATTGAATTTACAATTTATTTGTGCGCTTTCGTCGTTACTGGTTAATACTAGCTGAAAGCAAACGTGGCTTAGTAGGCTAGTTACAAATTTGCAAATTGCACGTAATTTCGGAAAAGAAACTTTTAGCTTAATTTCAGGACTTCAACTTGCCTGAAAAATGCTTTCCCGGTTTGTTTCGGCCGATATTGCAACCGCACTGGACAGTATCCATACAGCACAAAATTACACAGGACATCCCATTCTTTTGCCACAGATCCCAAACTTTACCAGGATAAACAGAAAGTATTCAATATGTACTTAGGACTCTGTTATTAGAAATTTTCCATAAGTTATTCACTGACATATCCCACAACTATTTTCTACTATGGGAACATTGTCAGTATTTTACAGACAAATACATATGCGATGTACAAGACAATTTTGAGAAAAGCATGGGAAAGCCGTTTTTCCCCTTCCAGAATTTATTTCGGTATGTTCTCTGATTTTCGCGGTTCGCGTGATTCTCTGGTGACAGTACTAATTCGTTGCTTGCTCTGCCTCGGTATGTTATTTTTAACGAAAGAAAAAACAGAACAACAACATGTAGTGAAAAAAGCCTGAAGCGTGAAGTTATATTCCAATTCTATTCGCTTTTGCAGTTTCTTCTTGTTTTCACAAAGTTTGTTAGTTGTAATTTTATCATAGGAATTCAATTTGCCTGTATTAAAAGTATTAGATGTATGTTTTATGCAAGTGGTGCATACACCTCTGGCATATACTTTCCAGCCATTATTATTTTGTTTTTTAATTCCTACCCATCAAAAAAATTATACAATACTGGAAAATCTCAAACAATAACCTCAGGTATTCCTCCGTATATCCTGCCAATAAACTAGGATATCCGTAAATCCTCCTAGGTACACTTTTAGCGGGAATTTTTTTATTCTGGAATGCATTAACCGTGCCAAAGTCCAACCATAGGAAATCCTGTCGAAAGCTCATGGGATTTACTAAGGACATCCCAACCCCGGATTCGTCACTCACTGGGATATCCTAAGTTGGTTACTGGGACCCGACGGGATTTCCTACGTATAGTTTGTATACCCTAACCGAATTTCCCAGTAACATACCGCGGACACATTTGTGCTGGGTATAACTCATTGTTGAAATATTTTTCCCTAGTAACTCATGTCCAAGGCTGAATCACTAAATTATCACTTCGAATATTTTTTTGGGGTTATACCTCCCAAAAGTTTTTTATTTTTTCATTTTTTTTTTCATTGGCTTAAATCATTCTAAAATAATGATAATATGATAATAATTTCGGCTATGTTTCATCAATTTTTTCACTGTATTTACTACTCTTTCTCAATTAGTAGTATGTAAACGACGTGTGGTTTTTGGCTTCAAAATTATGGTGTCTTGTGCAAATTGTGGGGATTCCTTTATTAGCAGCTGTCCTATAATAAATGAGCATGCTTATGAGATCAACTGATTATTCTTGATATGCGCGTTATAGTCATAGGAATCAACGGCATAAAAAAGTTCTGTGCTATGAAGGATCTCGCAAAACTTACTATAAAATTATATGAAAGATCGCCATTACTAAAAATTTGGGTGTTGCTCTTAATAATAAAATGACCTGCTGTGATCATATCAACTCATCTCTGGCAAAGATTTATGCAACTTTAAGAAGGCTCAGGATAAGTGCGCCGCTTCTACCAACTACAACACGTATAAGGTTAATTAAGGCACTCATCTTTCCTTTTTTCCTGTACGGTCTGGTAATTTTTCCCTGTCTTGACTCTGTGTGTGCTAGTAAAATAAATGTTGCTTTTAATGACTGTGTTCGTTTTGTGCATAGCTTACGTCGTCATGATCATGTATCGCAGTATATATCCTCCATAGTTGGTTGCTCCCTTAAAATGTATTTCGATGTTAAATTATTGTGTTTTCTCCATAAAATAATTTATTGTAATGGTCCTGAGTATCTGTCGTCGTCTCTCAAATTCCTTCGCTCGCAACGGCGAATTAATATACTTGCACCCAAATTTAATACTCTGATTGGTGCACGCACCTTTTTGGTTCAAGTTGTTCGACTTTGGAACTCACTTCCTAGTCATATTCTGCACTTGGAGCTTTCAGGAAGGGCGTAATGGAGCACTTTTGTGGTTTGAATTGATGTACTACATTTATTATTTTTGATTCTTTAATTTTTGTTTACATATGTTTTTTTTCTCTCTCTCTCTTATTCTACTTAGAGTAGTTTATTTTTTATTATCTTTTTTTTTTATTGGTTGTACTGCTATTTGTTGTGTTATACGGTTATACTCTTATACTCCTTTCTTTTATCTTTTTCTTATTTTTAATATGTTCCGTTCCTTTAGGTACAAAACAAAAAGATGTAATTCTTGTTGCACCAAATCTAATTAGTATTAAATAATAAAATAATACCACTTCATCTGTTAGAACTGTATCTATGAAAACATCAGCGATTAAAGAGAAAGAAATTTCTATTGAACGAGGTGTCAGGCGATGGATTTTGGCGAAAGAGAGGGTTTTCTTCTCTTTTCGGATTGGTGACTTTGATTGGTTCGCACACTAGCAAGGTATTGGATGTGTGTGTAAAAACAAAATACTGTAAAGTGTTCGAATATTGGAAGAAAAGAAGGCACTACCGAATACGAAGACGTATACCCTTTGCATGAAGGGCACTCTGATGCCAATCATGAAGGCTCTGCCTGGAAAATGGAGGTCGGCGCAGGTATAGAAATGTTCAAACGCTCAGAAAAATTTCATAATAACAAGTACTTGAAATATATCGGCGACGGCGACTCAAAAACTTACAAAGGTATTGCCGACTCAAATCCGTACGAAGATTTCGGAGCCGAAAAAAAAAGAATGTGTCGGACACGTGCAAAAGCGTATTGGAACGCGTCTGCGCAATTAAAAAAAAAAAAAGCAAAAGGTCTCGGTGTTCGAGGAAAATTGACCGGCAAGCTAATTGATGAACTTTTACTTTTTTTACAGGCTTGCTATCAGGAGAAAATGTCGACGAACGAGAATCCACAGCACGAGAAGTGTCCCGTCGGAGTAGACACTTGGTGTACTTGGCAGCGCAGTAAAGCACTTGGTATCCTTGCAACGTACGAGCACAATACTTCAATGCAATTTATGAAGAACTTATCTCCGACAACCTTCTGCCACGCTGCTTGGGTGCGCGTATAATCAGAACAACAACGAGTCGTTCAACGCGTATTGTGGTCCATTACTCCGAAGTCGGTGGCAACCTGCAACTCTGTTCTGGATATTGCGACTGACGTAGCCGTAATTACGGTAATTACGGTAAAGACGGCTTACCAGGTCTGTTTGCCATTTACGATGCTCTTGGATTGACTGTTGGGCATACATGTACGAGTTTTGCTTAGGAACGGACGCCAATCGCGTCAAAACCGCTGAGCACCGTATGTCCGATATCGTGGAAGAGGTCAGATGCAACATTACATCGTCCAAAAAAAAGAAGAAGAAGAGGAAAATAAGGCCCTGGAAGGACAATTATATGGAGCAGGGATAGCAGAGGGAAGGTAAACAAATTATTATGGACTTTATTTTTACGATTCTTAAGATTTATAACATTTTGAAACTTCAAACGCGTTTTTCTCGAAAACATGTTTTCAAAATCGTCGAGCAGTAGAACTCAAAAAGTCTTCATCCGATTGACTTGACATTTTAACTGTAGCTTCATCGTTTGATTATCTAGTAAAGTACACACGATTTTAGCGATTGATTAACAAGAAAAAAATTTGTAGACAATTTAAGTCGATTTTTTTCATTGAAAACAAGATTCTTAGTTAAAACAATCGCCATTTTGCAAAAAAAAAATTCTAAAAATAAAATAAAATAAATTAATTTAAGTATTTAAAGGCAGAAAGACATCCAAGCAAGCCTCAGGTCTGGCCTCTCTCAGGCTTCCTCGCAGCTCGCCTCAAGGCTTGCCTCAGAGAATTGAAAACAAAATGATACTAAGGGGCTCGGAGCTGTCATTGTAATTTTGATAGTACGAGTACATCTGTTGATAGAAGCAGGCTTGAGGGAGAAAAGTTTGCAATATTGATCAAAGAGCGCTTTGCAGCTCGGGCTTGAGGATAGCTGCTGGCTTCGTTTTGTGTTACATCATCTAAAAACTCGTGTTGGAAATTTTGACAACAGGAAGCCTCGAGGCCTGGATATGTTTCTGTCATAAGTTCCGTCGCGTAATCGAATAACATATGGAAAATTTTATCATGTGTGAATTCCATTCTTCCCCGAACACAAATCAACTACTACAGGAAGTCCTTCGGAGTCATCACTTACATATATACATTAGAATGAATAGTGTATAGTTGCTTGAACACAGTTGGCACAACTTCGTTCATAATCCACCATTTCTCATCGGATAATATTTTCATAACTCTATGACAGTCACTTTAGTAATACGATTCCCGTCAAAAATTTCTTAATACCAAAAATTTCATGTGGCGCCAGTTTTGATTTCAGAAAGTATGCTCCCACTGTCAATGCTAGCAACTGTCGTTAACTGGATCTATATTTAAATTACATAGGAATTTACTGGGATTTACCGAATTTACCACAAAAGAATTTGGGACTACTGGTATTATTAAATTTTAATTATGAGCCGAAGGAAGTGTTTTTCACAAGGCTGTTTTGGTAGAAAATTTTTGGTTACCAAGTTGCCAGTTGTGGAAATACCGCTGAACTTCTAGCAATTTCTCATTCCCAATCGATACAGTTTAATGGGAAAGTATGCTCTCACGGAAAAGACAGGAATATGAAAGTGGTGCCATTTGCTTTCATGCATTTTTGGTTCAACGAGCAGTCCATTTATATACATGTCATTGATAATTAATGATGAAGACAATGCTGTAATGTTCGTCTATTAAGAGGAAATAAAATAGTTGCACCTTTGCCTAAAATTATCTTTCACTTAATTACTTTGCTGAATTTTTTGGTTTTAATCACAGTTAATGTATAATTTTGCGTAATAAACCGGGGGTTACACGAGATAGTACAGCTTGCATGCAACTTGCACTGCCATCCTTCGTGCACATGTAGTCCCTACTGCCATGCAGGCAGGTCAGCTTTCAGCGGACTTGTATGTTGAAAAATCATGGCAGCTAAGGTGATAGTAATTTGACATTATACAGTTTTCAAGATGGGCGAAAAGAAATGCTTTAAAGAAAGTGATAAATTTATACTGGGAAAATGAGATTTGCATTACATCATTTACCAACACCTTCCAATTTTTCTTGTGTTCTTGCAAAACCCTCGAAAATATTTCACACGCCATGAAACAGACTCTCTCACTTCACTACCACATGAGAGCCCCAACGACGTCTTACCATTCTAAAATATTTGCAGTGTTCTTATGTAAAGCTCATTAAAGTTTAGTTTAAATAACTCCTCCTCATACAGAAAAATGGTATTCTGATAATCATAAGCTTGTTCTCCTATCTTCCGAACCGAAATAAAATTGTTATACCCTTCCTACATACACTATTGCAACTCTAACTCAGTTGAGAGTTATTGAGCGAAAAATGGTAAGGTTACTTTTAAATCCAAATAATTTAATTATTTTGTTAAGAAAGGTATATAGTAAATGTAGCCTTTGGGAAGGTAGGGACCTAGCTTTAAATTACTCGAAGACTTTTTCCTGTGTGGATAGTAGTTTAGGCTCTATAGCGTATATGTATATTGTCAATGTTTGGCACTTTTCCACAAGTATCAATATATGTAGAACATTTTAGAGAACGGAGTCCCAACGCATATGTATAGATTTTTGTTTCATGGCTTGGGAAGTATTCTCCAGTGTTTTGGTTCTTCTCATTGCGTTTCTTCTTTTATTGGTTTAATTTTCCAATATATGCAAGACTTCACGTCTCAATGCCATTTTTTAAATGAACTTGCATGCAAGATGATAAGAACGTCAATTGAACTGCGTTCTGCTGTCAAGTTTAAAATCGCGTTGGAAGGGATGCTTACATGCCAGCTATACTATCCTAAACGATAAACTTTTTCTAGAAGTGCAGTATTTGCGGGGAATAGTTGATATATAAAAACAACATATTGGAATATTCATTTTTGCACATTTTCTTATATTTAAATTACCGTAGCGCATAGAAATTTTACTCTCAATTCAAAAGAATTTAAACTTGGTACAATAAAATAGAACCCTAGAATGAAATAATTTAATCTTGGTACAGTAAAGTTTAAGCTTGGTATGATATATGAACAATCTTAGAATTAAAATAATGTAAGGTCATTGTACGTGCATATCCAACAAATTTATTGTCAGCACATACTTACAGCTTATTACATGTCATTCAATCAATTTGTTGGATATGCACAAAGTTCATTGCTCCATATGTGAATTCTTCGATAATTTCAACCACGCATTTTCTCACCATCAGCAAATTCTATAATTTTCAAGCACGACTTGCGACAGTGAGGAAATGCTGGATTAGCAAGAATTACTTTAAATAAATTTTAAATATAAAGAGGAACAAGTTAAATAAATGAATCAGTTTGTTTTCGATCAGATATCGGCATTTTTCATTTTTATAATTAACCCGTTACCTTTCAGAATTTTTTCTGGTGTAGTGGTTTATGTACCGCGTACACCCCATCAATTAACAGCCAGGGTTTAAAACCTTGACTGCGTTTACATCTACATTCACGTGAAATAAAAGAATTTCACATTTTTTGGTGACCCCGACGTGATTTAAGTGTAACACTTGAATCACATCAACCATCATTTCTGAGATTTCGGCTTGCTACAATCCAGAAGAATTTCAAGTTCTACAAGAAGAAACATGTCAAAGGGTACGCAATCCAGAGATATGGATCAGTTAGCTGCAAAAGGAATATGCGGAAGGAGTGAAACAAGTCATTTCTAATTACGATAAAGATCCACTCGACAGGAAAACAACAGTAACGTACTATGAAGAGAGGCTTCGCCGTCTAGAAGCAGCATGGTCGCTTTTCGAGAAGATCGATGAAGAAATCAGAAATCTGCCTTCTCCGCCTATAAGTCATTCATACTTCACCACGGGATGCTATGAAACTACGGCTCAATTGTATGAACAATATGTTGCACATTTCACAGAACAAATCATGCAGTTGAAGAAAGACGCCAATAGTCAAACATCTGAAGAGCCACCAATTTCAATGGCCAACGATGAACAACAAAACCAATTCACGAATAAATCAACCACAAAAGGAGCTTCCAAGGGAGCTATGCCCAAGCCCTTGGTAGCAGGCAATTTACCTGAATCTGCTAAGCCATTATCAGAAATAACCAGAATAATGAGAAGACAAGGAGTGATAATTCAGTCACTTTATCGCTTACTCGCCACACTCGAGAATTTGGACCCCGAACAACATCCACAGTCCTTCTTCGAGTTAAAAATCAAGACAATTCAGCACTACTGGTTCCAAGTGGAAGAGCAAAACAGCGCCATATGGGAACTAGTAGAGGACCCCGCCACACTGGGTTATGATACCAAAGGCTATATTCAGCTAGAAGACATTGTGCATCGCCATCTAATCGAATTATCTGCAATAATAGAAAAACAAGGCCATACTCCACTGCCATCAACACAGGCTCCAGCATCTAATACAGCTATTGCAAGTTTACCAAAAATAACGCTACCAAAGTTTGATGGCGACTACGCAAAATGGCGACAATTCTTCGATCTGTTCTCTCAGATGGTTCACAATCAAACAATGAGCAATTGTCAAAAGATGTGGTACTTGAAGCTGAGAAGTTGGTGAGACACTTTACGCTATCTGATGAAAATTACTCGACCGCCTGGAAATTATTACAGGACAGATACGAGAACAAAAGATTATTAGTCGCAGCACTCATCAACAAATTACTAAACCAGTCATCTCATGCAGCAGAAACCTCATCTGCTACATCAATAAAGACAATGCATGACACAACGCAAGAGTGCATATTAGGATTGGAAAATCTTGGCATACCTACCAACAATTGGGATCCACTCCTGCTCCACATTTTGCTCAAAAAAGTGGATAAGACCACACACCAGCTTTACGAGCAATCGCTAGCCAAGCCAAAGGAGATTCAATCACTTAAGGAATTTCTGGCATTTCTTGAAACTCGTTTTCAATCTCTGGAAGCACTGGGCCATAAGGGAAAGGGTCCAGATGACTATAACAAAAGACAGAGTACAGCCAAAACTCTAACATCAACAATATCATCAAATCAAAGATGTGCAGCATGCAGTGATAAGCACCAACTGTTTCACTGCAGTAGATTCCTGCGAATGTCACCCAGCTGCAGGCTGAATTTACTACGTAAACACAACCTGTGCATTAATTGTCTAAAGCCAGGTCATTCGGTTTCGACTTGTACCCTCAGAGGATGCACCAGATGCGCTAAGAGGCATAACACCCTAGTGCACATAGAGCAAACTCAAATGACTGAACCTCCGAGGGCATTCAACAAGCCAGCAGATCATCAATTAAGGCCTAACGTTCAGGAGTTCATCCCTTCTCCTTCAGTTAACATCGGGATAAGCAATCAGCCACTTGCTTTAACTGCCTACAAGAACAAAGAAAAGATGAATCATGTACTTCTGAGTACCGCACGGGTTAAATTAGTGAGTGACAGTGGTAAGGAAATAGAATGCCGTGCCATCCTTGATTCAGGTGCACAAATAAACCTGATTACCACAAGAATTGTTAAAATGCTAGGTGTGAACCCAACGCAAGAATCATTGCACATACAAGGCATTGGAAGTGGAAAGCAGCACTCACAGAAGAGAATAAGTGCCACATTGAACTCCAGAATAAATGGATTTTCTACCAGATTGGAGGCCTTTGTCCTCACTCATATAATTTCAAATCAACCCAGTCAACCAATGGACACATCATCTTGGAAAATACCACAGAATATCGCACTAGCCGATCCAGCATTCGATCAACCAGATCGCATTGACCTTCTCCTCGGAGCCGAGTTTTATCTTCAACTTTTATCTATTGGACAAATCAGTTTGGGACCAAATCTGCCAACCTTACAAAATACTGTTTTTGGTTGGATCGTAGCTGGCAAGACTAGTGGTACAACGGCAGCTGTGGCAACTTGTGGAATATGTACAGATTCTGAGGTAGATTTAGACAAGGCCATCGAAAGATTCTGGAGGATTGAGGAAGCGGAAGAAGTTCCAAGAAAAAATTTCACGCTTTCAGAAAAACAATGCGAAGCACACTTCAACCAAACGTTTCAACGGGATGAGACCGGACGATTTATTGTACGCCTACCATTTGCAGGAGACCCAAGCACCCTCGGCCAGTCAAGAGACATTGCCCTAAGAAGATTTAATGCCTTAGAAAAAAGGCTTGCAAGAAATGAAGACTTACGAAAACAGTATATCGAGTTTATGGACGAATACATACGACTAGGGCACATGGAAGAAGTCAGTTCAAGACACATTTCATCACAACACTACTTTCTTCCTCATCATTGTGTAATAAAGCCAGATAGTAGCACCACAAAACTAAGAGTTGTTTTCGATGCGTCAACGAAAACCTCCACAAACATTTCATTAAATGACATCTTACACAAAGGTCCAACAATACAGAATGACCTATTTACCACACTTCTTCGGTTTCGCTTGCCACGTTTTGTATTCACAGCGGATATACAAAAAATGTATCGGCAAGTGAGGGTACATGAAGAAGACAGAAAATACCAAGCCATCTTATGGAGAAGTGATCCAAACCAAACGCTGAAATGCTACCAACTATGTACTGTTACATATGGCACATCTGCAGCACCATACTTAGCCATGAAATGTCTTCAACGGTTAGCCCAAATAGAAGCAACTAAATATCCAGTTGGAAGCGAAATACTACAAACAGGATTCTATGTAGACGACGTAATGACTGGCGCTAACTCCCTCACTCTCGAGATGCAAACACAACTAATCGGTGTACTCAAAGAAGCAGGTTTCAAACTACGAAAATGGTGCGCAAACCATCCACGATTGCTGCAGAATATACCTTTAGGAGATCAATAAATTCAACTAAACTTCACAGATGAAAACGACCTCTCTGTTAAAAATATTCCTTCAGGAATTGTGGATGCTTAAACTTGATTGGGACGCCGCTCTTCCCATCGAACGTTACACTAAATGGACGAGGTTTCGAGATAGTCTGAAAACACTGAACAATATACAGTTTTCAAGACATGTCCTCTCAACTGAAGTACCGAGATCAATACAACTGCATGGATTTGCTGATGCTTCTGAGAAGGCATATGGCGCCGTTATATATGTGCGCTCTATCAATAGTGAAGGAAGAATCATTGTCAATCTTCTATGTGCAAAATCAAGAGTCGCTCCAACAAAAAAGCTAAGTCTCCCACGGTTAGAGCTATGTGCTGCCAAGTTAGCCGCAGAGTTAATGGCCCGAGTAAAAGCAGACTTGAACTTCAGAGAAACACCTAGTTATCTCTGGACTGATTCAGAGATCACGCTTGCCTGGATAAACGCTACATCCACTTCGTTCCAGACCTTTGTAGCAAATAGAATTGCAGCTATTCAAGAAGCTTCAATCCCCGAACAATGGAGACACGTACCATCCAAAGAAAATCCTGCCGATGTTCTGTCCAGGGGAATCGACCCAGAGAAGTTAAAAACCTGCAATCTTTGGTTCTACGGCCCTCTATATCTGCATGGAAACGAATGCATATGGCCCCCGCCTTATAAAAAGAGTGCTCAGTGTAACGAAGAAAGAAAGGCATCGGCTTTCCCTGTAACTGTACCAATCGAAGATGAAGACAGTTCAATCCACTTTATACATAAGATAAATCACAAGAATTCCTTCCGCAAGCTACAACGGGTGGTTGGATATATTCTACGATTTATCAAAAGAAGTAAAGGACTAGGTGATAAACTCATGAAGGGAAGGTCACTTACTGCTAAAGAGATGGATGATTCATTATTCCTCATCGTAGGTAAAATGCAAGAAAAAGAATTCAAGGAAGATATTCACCATCTACAGCGATACAATGAGGTTAACAAAACAAGCTCATTGGCCACTCTGTCGCCGTTTTTAGATGATAGAGGTATCTTACGAGTAGGAGGTCGTTTGGAAGCTTCCATCCTTTCATATGACGCAAAACATCCTATCTTGCTGCCCTATGCACACGAATTAACCAAATTCTTAATGGTCGATACGCATCGAGAAAATTACCACGTTGGCCCACAGGGGTTACTATCCAAAATAAGACAGCGGTTTTGGCCTATTAAAGGTAAGACCCTCGCGCGTGCTGTAGTACAACATTGCGTCAAATGCGCAAGAAGCAAACCACAATTGCTAACACAAATAATGGGCAACCTTCCACCATTGAGAGTTCAACCAGCCCGGCCATTCATCAACTCAGGCGTTGATTTCTGTGGTCCTCTCTGGGTTCACTACAAAATAAGAGGCAAGCGACCGCATAAAGCCTATGTCGCAGTGTTTTGTTGCTTTGCCACAAAGGCTGTACACCTGGAAGTAGTAAGCGACCTTTCAACCGACGCTTTCATTGGAGCGTTAAAACGTTTTATTGGTAGAAGGGGACACTGTAGAAATATATTCTGTGATAACGCCACAAATTTTGTAGGCGCAAAAAATCAATTAGCAGAACTACAGGATCAGATATATTCAGACCCAGATCAGGAGAAAATAACATCATTTTGTAGCAACAAGAGTCTCGATTTTCATTTCATTCCACCAAGAGCCCCTCACTTCGGTGGGTTGTGGGAGGCTGCAGTCAAGTCAGCCAAACACCTGCTACAACGAAGCGTCTCATCAGCATCGCTCACATATGAGGAATTAGAAACTGCAATTATAGAAATAGAAGCAATCCTCAATTCACGTCCTCTGACGGCAATGTCTTCAGATCCAAATGACCTCACAGCACTCACTCCTGGGCACTTTTTAGTAGGGGAACCATTAACCACCCCAGTAGATGCTCAAGCGAAACCTACTAACGTCAACCTATTGAGACACTGGAAGGCAGTATCTCACCTCAAGCAGCAATTCTGGAAACGTTGGTCAGTCGAATACTTGCATGAGCTTCAACATCGTTTTAAGTGGAAGCAAGCATCTCAAGATGTTAAGCCAGGGACAATAGTTGTGATAAAAGAAGACAATGCACCAATAATGAAATGGCCTTTAGGGAGGATTGTAGAAGTACACAAGGGCAACGACGGCCGAGTACGGGTAGCCGACGTGCGTACTTCAACAAATATATTACGACGTGCAATACATAAGCTCGCCCCTTTACCATGTGAAGAAGAGCATATAAGTGAATTCCCAGCAGATCGAGAGGAACAGATTAAACAACCTCCTCCAAAACGACACAGTATAGACCACAATGCTGCTGAAAATCCCACCACAACAAATCAGTCACCTAGAAAAAGAGTACGATCATCGCTAGGTAGCTCAATAGTAACATTATTGCTTGCCTGTCTTGTACTCCCAGTTATAAAAGGAGATCCTGTTGAAGTTACCCAATTTAAGACCCAACTTGGCATGCACTTTGAAAATCTCGGAACAATAAACCTAATAACAACTGAGTGGAAGCTGATAGTATACTACGATTTGCAGCCTTATTGGATGGAATTCAGCACACTAAAAAACGGGACCACAGCATTACAACACCTGTGCAATCAATTGATTATAACTAACAAGGGCTCGTGCCTACAATTAGTTCACCAATTTGAGCATATACTGGAAGAATTAAATAAAGAGAATGAGTTGATATCGCAGCAACACCTCCTAGACAGACAAAAAAGAGGGGCAATCAACGTCGTCGGTAATATAGCGAACGCATTGTTCGGCGTTCTCGATTCCCAATATGCAGAAGAAATGTCCAGAACAATAAAGTCGGTTCAGGAGAATGAACAACATCTCCTAGGGCTCTTGAAAAATCAAACATCTGTAATCGATTCAACCATAAACATCATCAAACACGACCAAGCGACGACAGAACAGAAGTTCAAGGCGCTAGATGCTCAAATACGTCAAATAATCGGCCGAATAAACAATGAAGACGAACAAGGTCAGCAAACCAAGATCCAGCATTTATTCAGTTCATTGGCAATCCAAATGTCACTCGTCTCTAGCAACCTCCAACGATTTCAATCAGCAATTATTGAAGTACTTACAGACACTCGCCATGGAAAAATAAACCCGCTGTTATTCTCGGGTAAACAGCTAAGGCAAGAAATTATGATAATTCGAAACAATTTGCCACCAAACTTCCGGCTTCCGATTAATCAAGAGAATGTGTTAGAATTATACCACATAATGACGGCCAAGGCTGGAATTGTTAATGACCATGTCATATTTCAAATATTGCTGCCATTGATAAATGGAGAGAATTTCGACCTATTTAGAGTGATACCAATACCTATTTGTATCAACAATTCATTCATCGCAATAGAATCACATTCTCCTTACTTGGCAGTAACTCCGCATCGAAATGAATACTATCCCCTAAAAGAGCAAGACCTGTACTCATGCATAGCGCTTGAAGATTCACGCCATCTCTGCAACCAGCTCCATCCAATATATCATAAAGGAGCCAACATAAGCGGATGCGAGATCGAACTACTCAACAACAACCCAGTCCTACCACAATGTAAACTAACTGAAGTACAAGAACAACCCATTTGGATACAATTGTCTAACACCAATGACTGGATATTTGCTCTAAGGTTCAAAACCTTAATTAACGTAGTCTGTGATGGCGAAGTCTTCCCAATCGTCTTGAATAACTCTGGTCTTCTAAAAATCAAGCCAAATTGTGTAATAAAGGAAGACTACGTTACCATACATGGGCACCAAATTTATTCAAGCAACTCGAAAACTTCATATACGAAGCTCGGGCTGTTCTACGAAAACATAGCTCCCGAGCAGAGACCAATAACGCTAGCTGATAGCCCTCAATATTCTGGCGAACTGGGATCACTAGAAGATCTGCAAAAACAACTTAAGTCGCTAAACCTATCGGTCCTGCCACATCAGACTTACACGGATGCGATTCATCATATCGGCGTAAGTTATCTCGCTCTGAGCCTAATCATTGTCATAGCAATATATCTCGGATGGACGTCTAGAACAAAGTATTGCAACCCAAGGGTGACCAAACCGATGCCACAACCAAGAAGTTCAAATCGCGTCTTGCAGATCTAACTAAGTTGAACGAGTGTTCAACGGGGAGGAGAATGAACAATCTTAGAATTAAAATAATGTAAGGTCATTGTACGTGCATATCCAACAAATTTATTGTCAGCACATACTTACAGCTTATTACATGTCATTCAATCAATTTGTTGGATATGCACAAAGTTCATTGCTCCATATGTGAATTCTTCGATAATTTCAACCACGCATTTTCTCACCATCAGCAAATTCTATAATTTTCAAGCACGACTTGCGACAGTGAGGAAATGCTGGATTAGCAAGAATTACTTTAAATAAATTTTAAATATAAAGAGGAACAAGTTAAATAAATGAATCAGTTTGTTTTCAATCAGATATCGGCATTTTTCATTTTTATAATTAACCCGTTACTTTTCAGAATTTTTTCTGGTGTAGTGGTTTATGTACCGCGTACACCCCATCAATTAACAGCCAGGATTTAAAACCTTGACTGCGTTTACATCTACATTCACGTGAAATAAAAGAATTTCACAATATAGATTAACTTTAGTTCCACAAAATATGAACAAAATCCATTTTAGACATCTCTTTTCACATTTTATTATGGCAGTAAATACCAGTGATACAATTATAAAAGCAGACATTGCACAGAGTTTTATACTCTAAGTAGCGTAATTTTTCAATTTCCTTCTAACGGAGACAGACTTACGGTTTCAGTATTGTAGTTTGCACTAAACTGCAAGTGTGCCTCTATATACTGAGAAAACAACTATGTATACACTCGGTGTACACTAAGTATTTAGAACATTGGAACTAAATATTTAGATTGCAAAAAATTTCGCGGTATGGAGAGTTTATTGCAATCTGACCCTAGTTATAAACCATAAACATACAATCCGGCGCCAATGACGCTAAGTCATATTGACCTGAGTCAATTTATGAGAGTGATATATTTTGTTCACGCTGGCCGTACAATTTGAACGTTTGTATAGCTGAATATAAAGCCCAGCTCTACTCGATAGTGCTCTCAGTGCGATGCCATCTGCGCAGAGAGATGCCCGTGCATCAAGTCAAAATGGGTAATTATGAACCAGGGTTAAAAAGTAAAAAAACAATAATACCACAGTTAAGTTTCCGAAGTAGATTTTGCATGTGTTATTGAGGAAACTAATAATAGTTTTATTTATAGAATAGAGTGGTATTACCTTTATTTTATCACATATGGAAAAAACCCTTATTATTATTATTATTTATAGGGGGATCCAGATAAGACTCCTGCCTCTCATTTTGTCACCGCGACCTATAAAATCTTTTGTGAAATTACCCCTAAATGCCCTAGGGCACCCGTTCGAACTCAAGGTCTCTAATAAAGCCTATGATATTCTTGTAGGGTATTTTTTCGACATCTTCTGGCAGTGGGAATGCCTTTCCGAGATGTCTTAGCCTTATGCGACACAGAGCTTCACAGTCACACAGAACATGTTCAGTGGTTTCATCGTTTTCCACACAAAATTGACAGGTCTCATCATCGACCTTACCAATCTTTTTGAGATAGTATCCTTAGTTCCTTTCTGCTGAGTATGAGGAATGCATTTATCCTCTACTGCGAATATTTTATAAACTTCTTCACTTGTTTTGTATTTTCACAGTGTGCCATTTGAGTGCTATCCTCCCAAAGCCTGACCTGAGCTGAAAGGTGACTTTTTGTGTGTCCAAAGACAGGCTCAGAGCCAATAACCAGAGATCTAACTCCTCTCTATGCAAGGCGGTCAGCAATCTCGTTGGCGTTAATGCCTTCATGTCCTCGTACCTAAATCAGCGTCACCTTGTTTGCTTCGGCCAGTGGCTTCAAGACAATAATACAGTCCCAAAATAGTTTGAGCTCAAAGGTAAGCCAGTTTACCACTTCTGCTGGGCTGTCTGATATTATATATATTTTGGCTCCACGCATATTCTTGTGGATTATTTTGCGAGTGGAGAGCTCTATGGGGTGTTTTTCTGGTTCCATTTTGTACCCATCCATGTACCATTTAAGATGTTCTTTTTCAAAGGGTAATTTTTCAAAGGGTAGCTCCCAGTCTGTCACTGTTGACGGCCTCCCAAGATCACCTTAAATTGTGTTTCAAAGTTTTGGCGTTTCAGCATAACGTCTGAAATTGGGTTGGCCATCGGATCCTCTATGATATCCTGGCGGACTTTCAGGTGGCTAACGAAATTTTTTATGCTCATGAGGTTTGTCTTTTCCAGCCAAATTGTACTGAAGATGTTGTCCTTCCTAACATGTAAATGTAAAGGTATTAGATTCAACATGGTCTCTAATGCCGCAGTTGGGTAGGTACACATTGCACAAGTTACCCCTAGACATGCAAGCTGTTGTAGATTTTGCAAACCAGCTTGAGCCGTCTTTTGTCTTGCTTTTGGCCACCAAATAAGGGAAGCATATGTGATCATGGGTCTTATAATAGATCTATATGACCACAGTCATTTTTGGGTTTAAGACCCCAAGTTTTTGCCAATAAAATTATGGCATGTTCATGTTGTCACTATGTCCAGTACTCTTTTTAAGTTAGAGTTCCTGGTTAGTCTGCTATCTGAAGTAATACCTAGATATTTGAATTCCTTCGAGAATTCCACTAATGTTCCCTCCAGAGATAGAGCTTGTAAATACAGCATCATTTTTCTCGTGAAGGGAACAGCTATTGTCTTACCAAGATTGTCTCGAAGTCCCATTGTTTGGCACCACTCTCGAATTATATTATGTCATTGTGCATTACATCAGAGATTATCCCATCATGTTTGCGCATAATTATAATGACTAGGTCATCTGCATAGCTCCGATTGTTACAGCTAGAGTTGGTCAACTCCTGTAGGTGATCATCGACAACTTATTAAATAAATACTTATTAAAATTAAGGTAACTCTTTTAATTTTGTGATAATTCGTCGATATAATCCGGGTCACAATGACTCGATGTCATCGTCCGCGTTATTATTTTCACGTCATTTGCACCGGGTTAATACACAAACTTTTTAGAACCGAATTTTATATTGCAATTTTGGCTGCAACTTTTTCTGACATTTAATATTTGACACTTGTCAAATTGAAGTTTCCATTTCGTTTTACTTTTCATATAGTCAAGTAATTTCACAATATTTGCTCACATTTTCTACGTACGCGGAACATTCTTAAATCAAGTGATAAATCAAAATTCTCCAGTTATATCTCAGAATCGTAAACAGCAAGTGTGTCTCTGAAATTCCATTATTGCAATATGAGATAATTGCAATATCGATATATCAATTTGAAACCGCAAGTCTATCCCCAGTATTAGATTAGCAGATTATTAGCCATACAAAAATTCCGCAAGTTGTCCTCTAACGTATCTTCTTGATTTTCATTGAAGAATAAAAGAACAGAAATTTAGTATTTTTTTGTTTTATATTCTCCTCAACTGTGTGTAATAATTTTTCCACTCCAAAGTTTCATCATTGATTACAGCTTAACACCTTAAATCAGAAGAGTAAATTTAAATCAACATCCTAACTTTCGTTGATTTAGAAGAACCAAAAAAACTTTTTGACTCATCGCTTTCATAATTAAAAGCTTATGAAAAGATACAAAATTGGATATCGAAGTACTTTAAAATTTTACTTTCCGCTTGGCTGACACATTTGATTTTATGAAATATTCAAATTCCTCCAGACACGTTTTGTTTTTGAACAAATAACTCCATTCAAAACTTATTATTGAAGGGTGACGTAAATGATTAAGTTTTAAACTTCATCATTTCTCATTTTGACCTTGAAGTGAAAATTTGTGGACGCTGCTTACTGATATATTGGATATTATTCTCTGTGGTCTTATCATTAACGCCTACTACAGTTGGAAGAGAAGCATTTCACTTTGAACCACATAAATCAAGGGTATAAATACAGATTAAGTGAAATAAGATTTTCTCGAAATTAAACTTTTCATTTGACAGCAAAGTTGTTTGATGTTATTATATTTACTGGAATTATATCGCTTCTCTATCCTGTAAACTTTCGTTTATGAATAGCAACACGACATGATACATATACATTTAAATATGTATACATATGTACATACATACAACAGAAGGTCAAAAAGTTGTATCGTTCGTTTGAGTATCTCTTTGGAGATTAAGAGTCTTTTCATGCAAAATACTAATTTGTAGATTCAAAAGCGTTGGTAGCATAATGGCAAATACAGTCAGGGTTTTATGGGATTTGTTTCGAGACCCAGCAGCACCCACCAATAATTGATACATCCTTCTGGCAATAGGTTATGTTCAATAAAAAGGTATCGAGGTGTTGTAATTCTACAATTTATATTTTACACAGCGATTTGGTACTCACCTGGAACAGTAGCAGCACCAATTATACCAGATGATAAAAAAACAGTATTTTTATACCCTAGGCTACCTAATAAAATCACATGGATATTAAATATAACATTCCGTTTGTAACGCATAGAAATAATGGTTGTAGTGCAAAATGAATTGGACACCCACGCATAATATTAAAAGTTATTTTGTTTTTTGCATGTCCGTCGGTCCATCCGTCTGTCCTCTTGATAACTCGAAAACGCATTTAAGTAGTAAGCTGGCTTTTCGTACACGAGCTTTTTGAAAAAAAATTTAAACTTAAGTTCGAAAATATGACAAACCGGACAAGTCCTTCGTAGGGTTGCCATGAAAAACTCTCGTTTTTGACTATATATTTGGGCACTGCTGAGAACGCGTGGACGTAGAGAGTTGGTATTTTGTACACGGGCTATTTATAACAAAAGTAAATACAATTTAAAAATCGACTAAATCAGTCAACCTTTTTCTAGTTCTGCCAGACGACACTCTGATTTTTCAGTATATATTTGAGAACACTACCTGAGAAGGAATCGGCGTAGAGAGCTGAACTTTTGTACACGGTATTTTCATAAAAATTGTAAATACGGTTTCCCAAATGAATTGAATCGGACAACCCCAACAGTAGTAGTAGTGGGGAATTACAAATATAAATTATTGTTCAAATTTAAATATTAAAGAATATTAAATACTCTTTAGGATAAATGAGCTTCAATCTAATTCATGTGGGTACTCTAAGTCCTTAAAACCTTTGTTTTAGAATTAATGAATTTAATGCTGGAGGCCAGCAAATATATTTAAAGCTGAGCAATAGTGGAGTTGATAGATTCCTACAAACGGAACTCCGCAAGTTGTTTTGGTTAATGTTTATTAACACTATTCTGGCCTCACTTAAAATGGAAGAAATTATATAGTTGTAGTTTAGAGCACACTGAACTTCCTAATTTGTGGTAATCTAGCTACCAGTGGCATAATAATTAAAAAGCTTTGCAAATTGGCAAGTGGTGGGTTAGTTATTTATCCAGAAAAGAACGGTTAATACTTTTCACAAGTAAAAATAGTAATGACTTCCTCAAAATTTCTAGTCTGTAGGATATCTCGAATTAAAATTTCTAACTACATAGATGAGTATTGAAGTACATAACACACTCACTGCGAGTATCCTTATGGTACTATGCCAGTAAAAGATATTTGAGCAAACGGGATACCCACTATCAGATCGTATGCTTCATCAGTAACGGCCATCCTTACTTACGGTTCTTTAGTTTGATGCGTTGCCTAAGGCCAATCACCGCAAGAATATTGACAATATCTAAAGAGTTGATAGCGAAATTATTGGAAATTATTACAGGAAGTTTTTGAATATTAGCAACGCAAGCAATAAGACTACCTAAGGTTTTTGAGGTGCGCGCAAAACAAATTAGTAGAGCTAAACAGTGATGCCAGATTATGCCATGAACAAACTGCCGAAATGAAGAAAATTGATCGCCCAAAAGGCGTCGAAATGTTTGTTTTTAATAAGGGTGAATTTCTGATAAAGGGGTTGCTATTTGATTAGTTTTTAATTATTTAATCGATTGTAGATTAAATTATATATTAGAAGAAGTATACCCGCGCGATACTTTTCTTTACAAAAAAAATTGCCGCCAAATCAAAAAATTGCCGCTGTAGGTCCGAATTTTCGTTTTAAAAAATTTATAATAAATAGAAATATTCAATTTTTTAAAACTGATTTCACTGCAATAACTTGATAACTAAACTCCCTTAAAATGAAAAAAATATTGTCAATTTAAAAAGTTATGAAAGAAATATTGAAACAGTTTTAGTGACAGTCCATCCAACACCATTCCAACAGCTATTTTCGATTTGATCGAATGTAAACATTACTGAATCTTACTGACGTTTGAAATTACATTATGTAATAAATTCTAAATAAACATTTTAACACTTTTGCAAATCCATATATTTATGGGCCACCCTTACCTAATATATATATATGCTTTTGTTTTTGCTGTGAACTGAATATTTTCCGAACAAATATAAAATATTGCCTTAACTAAATGCCAAACTTTTTTTCTTTTTAGGTAGACTGACATGTCCAAGAATCATTTAATATGAATAAAACCTATTTTTCAAAATTTTCATATTTAGATTTTTCAATAAATTTTTATATGTATATCCACCACCAGCTTTTGGACATCTGAGTTTACTGTAGTATAGATAGCATAGGAAGTTCAGAGCTTTATTGCTGTCCTGATGAGATCGTCCTGCACTGCTAATCGGAACATGCAGTATGCTCTCAAAATTTCTTTGCGAAATTTTAATTTTCTGCTACAAAGCCAGTAACTGACCAGTACCTCGGTACGTGTCTTTTAAACATTGCACGCAGTAGACGACTGCCTGTATACTTGTATATTATACGGGTCTCGAAATACTTAACCCTCCTCTTCTATTTAGTTAGAATGAGATATCCAAGAATCATTTAATGAGAATAAAACCGATTTTCCATTCTATTTTAAATCTTTAAATAGAGCTCAAAAAGCACAGTGTGGCGCCCAATTGGGTGTTGGGGGCTTTTCATGAAAATCGAAGCGCAGATTTTGTAAAAAGATAGCCCAATCTTCGGTAAAGCGCCCACACTAGCATCAATGGCGCTAGAGACAAAACTGGCATATCAATAGTATATGCACCAACATCTTCAAAAAGATATACTACAGCTGGTAGAATGGTGCCATGATAACTGTATTGAAGTCAACGTAAGCAAATGCAAATGTATCTCGTTTCATCGCAAAAAAGACCCTATATTCTTTGACTACACCATCCACGACACTACTCTCTCTCGTGTCAGTGAGATAAAAGATTTAGGTGTAATATTTGATCAAAAGCTTCTCTTTATTCCACATATAAACTTTATTACATCCAGATCATTTCGTTTATTAGGCTTTATCTTTCGCACTTGTAAATGAATTAGGTCAACATCCTCTTATATCAGTCTTTTTTATTCTTTAGTAAGGGCATTCTTGAATACGCTAGTCAGGTTTGGAACCCTTTTTATTCCTCTTATAGTGCACAAATTGAGGCTGTCCAGCGAAAATTCACTAGAGTTCTATTGCACAGATTGGAGAGTATCACTCTAGAGCATGGATTCCCAAAGTGGTCAATATCGACCCCTTGGGGTCAATATCGATTTCCCAGGGGTCGACATAAACGAAAACTGATTTTGGTCGACGAGGTCTAAAAATCGACCCTTAATTAACACAAGCTCTTCAAGATACTGTATAAATTACGTCTACCAACTTGTTATAAGAATGACTAATATTTTAGTAGGAAGTATCATTGTTGTACTTTTAAAAAACTCAACAAGTCTATAAGCGTGCACAAGTTCGTACAAGATGAAAAACTGGGAAAGTCAATAAGCGTGGACAAGTTCGTGCATGATAATGTTTTCGAGCGTACAAGTCTTTCAGGCACGTTTTGACCTGCTCTGTATTTGACGCGTATACGCGATTTAATACTAACGAAATCATGATCAAGTTTAAGTCCAAAAATGCTACTGATATTTTACTAAATAACAAGCTTGTACTTAGGTTGAAAGTTCATTTGCGTTTTGAAATTTGTTGGAGCTTGAATGATAATACGCTCATCTACTACTGCGTGTTTCACAGACAGCATTTAGTAGCAAAAAATCGAAGTCTAAGATTGCATCAGTCTTTACAATATGTTATAAATGCTGTCAACAAGATTCGAAGCAATTCTTTGAATTCTCGGTTTTTTGCTCAGGTATGTGAGGAAAACGACGAAGTCTTGCTTAGCAAGATTTTCAGCTCTTTTTGAATCTGTGTTGGAGTTTGTACAAGAAAAAGATCCGAATTTGAAAGAAAATCTGATCAATTGTAAAACCGATATTTATTACTTGACTGATATCTTTGGTATGTTGAAGAAAGTTATATTGCAGCTGCAGGATGATGATCTCAACTTGATTAAAACAAAATCAATAATATCGGCCTTTGTGGGTAAACTCATCCTTTATAAACAAAATTTAAGCAGAAATATTCATAGTTTCCGAATTTATCAAAATTACCAGAAATGCTTCAAGACGATGTTATTTTATCATATGTCACTCACTTGGACGCATTATACAAGGATTTTACTAAGAGGTTTGAAGATCTCTTAAATTTACCAATTCCTCAATGGATAATAAATCCGTACAATATCACAGACATGGAAGAAGCCAATGTGATAATGCAAGAAGAGTTGATTACCATCAGCACAAACGAGGAGCTTAAGCAAAAGTTCAACCAAGGCTATCAGAAGTTCTGGTTGCAACGCAACATAGAAGCACAGTATCCTGCATTGTGGAACATTGCTGAAAAATAAAAATACCTTATCGCTTTTCCATAATCATATCTAGTCGAAAAGGCTTCAGTGTGGTTAGAAACATTTTGACAAAACAAAGAAACCTTTTGAAAATCAACGAAGGCGGAGTTTTAAGGCTGCAACTCACCAATATTGAAACGGATTTAGTTAGATTGATAGAAAGTCACCAAGTTCATCCATCACAAAGAATTTTTTATTTTTTTTATCTTTACTTTGCGATTTTAATGTTTTTTTTTTCAAAAAATAATTACCTACTTAATTATTTTTATGTAATTTGTATTAATAATTATTAATTACACTTGATATTTACTGAATTTTATGTCTATTTATTTTGTTAAACTTTGATGAGAAAATGATGCCACTTAACCAACCGCCAAGTTTTTAAATTGGTAAGTATTTTGTATCAATAGGAAAAAGACCTAGAGATAGGAATTTTAAAGTAATCTGGCTATGGGGGTCTGACGTATCAGTCATTTTGGGAAAGGGGTCTCTCGCCCATAATAGTTTGGGAATCCCTGCTCTAGAGTATCATGAAAGACTAGCAAAATATAACTTAATGACACTGGAAAATCGCAGAATCTACTTGGATAGTACGTTTCTATACAAGATCTTAAATGGTAAAGTATATTGTGATGCATTGGTGTCTAATATTGATTTACATGTCCCTTCGCGTAACTCGAGATCCCAGACTATCTTCAAATTACCCACTTGCAGAACAAACATTAAAGAAAAGTAACCTATCTACAGAATTATAAAATCATACAATATAAGATTTAACAATATAGACATCTTCAACGCTAGCCCTCTGACATTTAAAAAGCTAATCCTCCGCGTGATCGTTCAGTAACACTCTCCTTCATTCTACTGCTTCTCTTTGCCCCTTTTTCCAACTCATTAACAGCATTGTTGGCCTCCGAACTTTCGATGAATTTTAGTCCTAAATACTTCTTTCCTGCCTAATCTTCTAATTTTAAGTTCACGCATGTATCTATGCATGTTTTAGATTTAGTTTAAGTGTTTTTGTACTTTTCTTTTTTTTTCTTTTTTTTTCTTTTTCTATTTTTTTTCTATTTTATAGCTACCTTTTGCTCTTAAGTTTACTTCTTTAGTTATAATTTATTTTTTGTAGTTATATCTCAACATTCCTTTTACCTTTTGCTTTTTAATTATTCTTTAACTTCTTCTTTTGTTTTGTTTATGTAAATCTATTAGCTCGTTAAATTACATGTAAAGTAGTATATTATTGGAAAGCTTTCTCTTTACTATCTTTATAACCTTCAAAGTAAATAAATAAATAAATAGCAACATCATCCCTTTGATGTACAACAACATTTTGCAAACTCATTTCATTGGTTGTTTCGAAATTATAATGGAACACGCAATTGGTTCAATTGTTTGTGTGGGTACTTTTTTAAAGACATTACGATTATATGAAGTTCCATCATTTCCACTCATGGCTTAGACATGTGGAAACTTAAAATTATCGCTGAGTTAAACCAAATTCCATTTTGTATTGGAACTTTGGAAATACGTGCGTTAGAAAGTTATAGACGCACTATGCAATTGTACGGTACGCCATCTCTGTAGCAAAAGAGAAAGATATGTGTGATGGCAAAAGAAATCTTCTCTCTCGGTAACGCTGACACCAATAAAAAAATTTCCGTTAAAACGGTACTTTTCGAGTAAGTCGATAGAAATGTGCACAAAGAGTGTTGCATTATTATAGACGCATCCGGCTTGGTGAGTACTTTAAAAAATTTTGAAAAATGCTTGTGCTCATTTTTTTGTGATTATTATTTTTATTTATTTATTTATTTATTTTCTGATTGAAATACAGTGAAAAGTGTCATTATGCTTAGTTAGAGCAGCTTTATTGAATGATCATCAAAAAGGTGCCATTGACGCGTTATGGTGTCATGGTGCTTCAAAATGGGAAATCGCCGAGAAAATTGGTAAATCAGACCATGTTGTCAGAAATTACCTGAAGAACCGCGAGAATTACGGTTCTACATCCTACCCAGGAAGAAAAAAAGTACCAGGAGAACGGGATTTGAGAAGGATTTGCCGTTCTTCGTCCAATTCAACAATCTCTTTGACTGAACTTAAAGTAAAATGCGGGATAACAGCTCAAAAATCAACGATTTATCACGCTCTAAAGCACAGTCCGAATATTGTCAGAGAGATTATGCAAAAAGCGCTAGGTTTTGAAGTACACCACAAGACTGAAGGCAGGTATGCCTATGATTTACTTTTGGAGGCGAGTCCTTGATGGTATGGGGCGCCTTTAGTAGTCATGTAGAATTGGCCTTCCCGTGCTGCCGTATGAATAGCTTCGAGTACCAGGAAGTCCTTACACAAAAGCTCCTTCCGTATATTGCGCGACATCCTGACGATCAATTAATTTATCAACAGGATAACGCTACGATCCACATCAGTAACTCAACAAAAAGCTGGTTCTTGAGGCACAACATAAACCTTCTCGGCTGGCCGGCTCGTTCACCTGATGTAAACCCTATGGAGAACATATGGGGATGGATAGTTTGAGCAGTTTATAATGATGCTAAGCAATTTAACACGATAGATGAGCTTAGAGATGCCGTTAAAACTCCAAAAATGTTGAAGTCCTACGTAGAATCAATGCCAAAAAGACTTCTGGGCATTGTAGCGAACAATGGTGGGGCTACTAATTATTAATAAAAATCAGTTATTACTTTTTGTGCATTTTCATTATTGTTAAATTAAGTAAAGATATCTGCGTTTATAAAAATGCAACACTCTTTTTGCACATTTCTATCGAATTACTCGTACAGTACCGTTTTAACCGAAATTTTTTTATTGGTGTCAGCGATAACTAGAGAGAACATTTCTTTTCCCATCACTCATACATCTCTCTTTTGCTACAGAGATGGCGTACCGCATAATTGCATAGTGCGTCTATAACTTTGCGACGCACTGTACGCCTCTACAGTACAATGGACGTCATTGAAACGAAAATTCAACGTGAATGAAAATTTTTTGAGTGGCTTTGGTGATCATGTTGGATGCTGCAACGAGAAAGAGGTTATTCCAGCATACGTAAATTAGTGATTATTTTAATATATTGACACCAACCGGAAGCGATTGAGATGAGATTGAGATAGCAGGTACATCCTAATTGGTATATTTATAAATGGTTCGAGAACGAGTCAGAAATAGGAGCGGGAACATACTCTAGCAACCCGCAGTTGAACGAGTCCAGCACAATGCTGGACAAATGTAGTGCCTTTCAAACAGGCAAAGGCATGGCTACCAAATGAATATCACAGTTAGGTAGCCATTAAGGTACTGGTACCTATGAATAAAAATCGAAGTTAGTGAAGTCTTTCAAAAAGAATCTGATAGAAATCTCCAAGCAACAGGAGATGACGCTATGTTGAAACCTATGACCACAGAACCGTCAGGAGGTAACGAAATGCAAGATGAACTACCCAAGAAAAGTTTCGAAAAGGATATCTTTAACGAGTGACATCACCAGCAGTTTCTATAAGAAGGAGAATCAACAGTAGAGTAAGTTTAATGACTTTGGTACTCTGAGGCAGCCTTGGATTGTACACCAGATCCAAAGTGCAAGGGAATTGATATCAAATGAAAATCAAGTTTGATATGATCGCATTCCAAGTTGTCGTTGTAAGACGAACGTCATTCTAATCCGCGATCGATGTCTGGTCCACAAAATTTTAAGTAGAAAAATCACCCTCATAAACGTTGTCTAAAGTGGTTTTATAATCCATCGGCATCTATTTCAATAGATAACTTAATAATTACAAATATGTTACGAATATTCATGATTTCAATTTTTAAACTGTATGTTAGAAATATTAATGAGAGGAAGTGATGGAAATTTCATCCGAAACAAGTTAATTTATTAAACGCTGTGAAATTGATGGAAAAAAATTTTCAAGTTGGTAAAATAAATATTTGGCAACAAGCAAAATAATTTATTTTATCCAAAATCTGTTTACATGAGTAGTGGAGACATGTTATGGTAGTTTTAGTTTTTAACATCTAGGGATGCGTATAGAAAAATTTACATACTAATAAAATACTTTTCTAGGCATTATAATTTTGCTTTAATTAGGATATAACGTTTAAGTATTTCCGATACATAAGACCAGATTGATATTTCGTAAAAAACTTAAAGTATTACTTCAAAAATTTGCTTATCAGAGCTCAAACTATATATCAGGTTATTGGATGTATATTTTCAAAGTCGTCGGATTCCATGAATTCCTCAAGGGTAGAAACGAGCACCATAAATAAATAGAAACTAATATTTCCATATAAATATTATGCACGTGTACAGACAGATATAGGTGTATACGACAAATTCAAGAAAATTCTCATTAAATGTGATATCCAAACGAGAATAAAGAAAAGACAGCCATAAAATTACGAAACAAATTATGCGTAGCTTGAATATCAGGTGACATTTACCTATTAAATTTCCTCGGACAGAGATGGATATTTTTTGAATTAAATAAAACAACATACACAAAACAATTTGGTATCCAAAAGGATGAGTAAAAAATTTCTTTAGACACACGCACATATCCGTAGGTAATCCATTCAATTTAGGAGAATATTTAGCTGGATTACAATTTAAACGAATGTCATTGTCAAGTGTACTCATTTGCTTACCTATTCTATGTCTACAAGTATGCTCGTGTACAGTCTCCACAATACTAATCCCAGCTTCACATAATTATATGTATAAGAGGTGCTCTCTTTATACGTTTCTTGAACGACCTATGAGAAATGGTGCTTTAGACAGTGATATGTTTCGAAAAATCTGTAAATCTGGCTTAAATTTTTTGTTTTGTTTAAGTACCTCCTCGAATATTAAGAAATCAAATAGAAAGCAAATTATTGTACTTTACACAAATCCTCTTCTTAATTTGAATGTTACAATGATTTAGTACAGCTAAATTTATTTTGTTTTTACCAAAATCCATATTTATCATTTGACATAAAGTCGTGAGTGTCTGTTTTAAAAACAGAAAGGCGGTAAAAAAAAATCGGAATAGGGTAAAATTTATATAGCTATTACGCAATCTTTTAATTCGATAGAACCAATAATTACTAAAGCACTAAATAAAAAGGATGAAAAACCAACCTTCAGATAACACTTTTTCGGGATAACCTATTTTCAAGCATCACAAGAGACAACTGAACTAGTATACTAACTACTGATACTGATATTGTCAAAATTTACGCGGTCTCCAAATATTTCATATTGAATTTGTTGGTAAAATTTTGGCGTATGTTAATTTGCGATTTTACCAGCTCTAAATATTGTATGGAAATGAGACATTTTACTCGAACTCAATACTAGGCTTTATCAATAAATGGATTGATTAACATTTAAGTTAAACCCAGGTTACTACTTCAGTTTTCTGGATAACAAAGTAAACTACAGTTTTATTTTATTATCTGTCTTTAGTCACAAGATGCAATCCTTATTGGCAACTGGCCTTCTTACAATATATCTGCACGTCTGCAGCTTACAGATATACTCTAGTATTGCCAATCATAATTCGAGTAATGAGTGAAGTATGATCTCTGAATGACTGACACTTTAGAATCGATCTCTTCGGGATTGTTTTGTGATATATGATGCTGGCTAGGCTCGATTGTAAATCTGTATATAATTAGAAAAGAATCCCTGCGATAATTTATCTTTAGGGGCTTGCATTAATCTATAGAATGTAGTATCTTGAGAAAATCTAGAGTAATGCGAGAATTATAGGCGGTGGTTAGAATCCAAATAATAATAGCTTTACAACTACGTTTTGAACGGATTTCGGGTTGTCAGGACGGTCTGTATACAAAAGTCTGCTGTAATAATTAAGGCAAGTAGCAAAAAGTACGGAACAGTAATCACTTGAAGTAATAGCGAATAGACTTTGCGGATAAGATAACATTAACATCAGATGGGCTAAATATTGGACTATTCCGTTTATCCTGTTACGTCGGTTTAATCTTTAGAAAATGAATTTTAATGAGTCCAAATGGCTGTGTTACACTTGAACAGGTAGTAAGTTGTAAATTCTGTCTTGGTGGAATAAAGTTCGATGCATACTATCCGGTATAGCACGAAACGGCACAGAAATCGCAAGATTACTGTTCCTTATAAGAAAACGACGATTTAGATCTGATTCGTGATACAGTTAGAAGTTTTTGCAATGATTAAATGGTGGTCCCTGCATAAAACATACCCCATACAACGCATTGACCTATAGAGTAAATGTTCTGGAATTAAAACAAAATCCGCTAGTTCGAATCATATATCATTGCTATAGATTCGCTGGTCGGGGATAATATCTCGGCGTAGACACCTCGAGACACAAATTGTAAACTAAAGTTTTTGAACTGTATGTCTATTATATATAATATTTGAAAAATTGTCTTTAAAATAATGAATAACGCGATAGATAGTTCGAACATTCAAAAAATTTGTGCATTAGCTGCATAGAGTGTAAATGAATCTCATTGAGTATTAGGAATACCGCTGATGAGCTCCGTGGTGGGAGAGAAAACGTTTTGAAATAGCCAAATAGATGCCTACACGGTCCCTGTTTTACTCGAGATCTGATGAGTTTGTCGCGCAAAATTATATACTGATGTTTGTACATTACCTCTAATAGGTCGAGAAACGAAGCTACCCAGTATAAAATGAAGCCGCGATGGTGGAAAGTAGTGCACCACCCGCTCGCTCGACGTTTATAATGTTGTATATATTTTTGTATGTATATAATATGGAGATAGGCTGAACACCACTAAATAGAAAAATCGCAAAATATTTTACATGAAGTCAGCTAATTCACATAAACGGGCATCGGCAAATATCGGCACGTAATTGAAACTTCATCGGTTGCTATCGGTGGCTTGAAACTAGACTGGCAGTTGCTGGTGTAGTTGTGAAGTTAACATGGGATCACTATTCTATAGTTTCCTCTCGATACCTGCCTTAATTGAAAGTGCATGAAAACTTCTGGTGTTGGTCGACGCCTGTCTGTCCCGGTTCGTGTTGTGCCGGTAAGTGTGCATCGATCTTTAGACAACAACATGGAATATGATTGCATCGTAATGCCACCTGATCCCAGGAGTTGTGGTCAATGAAAGAAAGGTAATATTGACGTACCATCCCGCGGAATACTCACAATATCACAGAAGCAGTTCGACGTCATTTTACATGGAAGAATGGCGATAAGCCTCCTTCAACAAATATTTTTGCTGCAAAGCAACCTCAAATCTTTTTCACTGATATGCCGCGTTTACTGGAAATTTCATCTATTTATTCTGTTAATCATCATAATACTTTGGCTACTTAAAATCGATAAAAAAGATATCAAATTAGTGGTAAGTATCATTACAGTCTACTGCAAGATGAACAAATACCCACATATAATGAAAAGGCACGACTCTCCAATATATGGACAGCTGTGGCATAAAGAACGAGCATGTATTCCACTGCCCAACTCTATGCCCCTTTTACCAAACCGAAGGAATTCTGGCTTTGGAAACACCAACTGTATCTCTAAATGAGTTAAGAAATGAAACGTTATTCACAATAGTAAGTTTCGATCAGTAAGCCAAACGGCTCTTGGGGATGACATCAAATAAATGGAAACGTAAAAATGTACTATTAAAAAGTCCCTCATTAAACCCTTCAAGTAAACCCAGACGTATGCGCGTCAGTCATAGACGCAAATAAATTAACTTGACAAATAAGATTTGATTTTTAGGCAAACAAAGGGCCTGTGAGTAATTAGTACATAGGAAACGAAAAAGGTACTTCTCCTTAAAAAACTTCTATATCTACCGTCAATCATAAAGTTATTGAAACCCTTACAGGTTAAAGAGAAACAAAACGCAGCTAAATATGTCATACAACTTTTAATCCTATGATGATATTACGACTTTTTTATGCCAAACCTCTGAACTTGATTGCCGATGAAAGAAAAGTGAAGGATAAAACAACAGGTACGAATTTCAGCTAATCAAGAACAAACTGAATGGCGTATACCTATCCAACGAACAATCAAGTACTTAATTTGAAAGTGAGATTTGAAACATAGTCAAATTCATGTAATCCAAGGATGAGCCTGATGAAATTCTCAAACACTATATTTAACTTGCAAGGAAAAAATAGTAGTGATGAGTTAATAGTAGGTGAAGAGTTGACGAATTTTAATTGAGCAAATCGTATTACAGTTGAGAATCCATCAGTTAAGACATTACAATTTGGAATATTTACATTGCAATTGCAAGACGTTTACATAATTCTAAAAAAAAGGAATTATATTTCGAGGAAAATAAACGGCACACAATGCATATTTGTCGCCGTCTAAATCTAATTAATCTCAACACATAAAATCTCAATTAAATATATAAGTAATGAACTTGGATCTTATTTTATTAAACCGTAAAAGACTGGGTTCTATGTAAACTCAATACAGGAAGAGTAACACACATACAAAAAAACATTCCCTGCGAAATTTCAAATGTCTGGTGAATATACCTACATAAAATTAATGCAAACTAAAATAATCTACTCTTAATTGCAAAACTTTACCTAAAGATGAAAATTGTAAGGGAGATTAATTAAAAAAACAGATTTTAAAGACTCTTAAAGTTCGTAAGTAAAAATAAAAAGTCAAGTGAAAATAAAAAATGAATTTAAATTGCCAAACGTAAATGACAAAAAAAACAAACAATCAAATTATTTAATTAGGTTTTTCATATTGATAATATATATTAAGTATGGCCTAATTAACTGCAGAAATTTCGATTCATAAAGCTTACCACCGTGCAGAGCTCAATTACGATAGCACTTATTGAGAGTCCAATATGTGACCTCATTTTGGAGAAATGCTGACTCTAAATCAACTACATCTACAGAAATCAACAGTATTCAACATTTGTCATTTTAAATTAATTAATTATTAATTAATTTATTAATTTTCCCATGGAAATCTATTCATGTTCCAATTCAATAGCGGATCGGCATAATAGTGGATTTTTTCTTTCAGATAACTCAATTTTGCCCAGAAACTTTTCTGTAAATCCTAAAATTCTCTACAAAATAAGAATTGGACAAAATTGCGCTATCTCGCTGAGTTCCTGAAATATTCTCAAAACATCATCGTGTGATAAAAAAGACCCACTTTACCGTGTTCAAATCGCTCCGGTTCCTAATTAGCAACCGAATTATCGCCTGGCAAATTAATTTCATGTTTTTCGATAATTAAACTAGCTCATATAAAAATTACAGCCGTAATATAATATTTTTCTTAACGAAAAAAACGTCTGCCATGGTGGATACAACGAAGAAAATGTCTGGGTGAATTTATGCTCGTATTGTTCGATGTTTATGAAAACAGATGAAAAAACAAAAATCGAACTAAAAACATTTTAAAAACTTCTTTTTTTTTTTAAATGTGGAATGGAGTACGCACAGGTAAATGGAACCACTCTCACCAGCCAGATGGGCCACATAACTATTGAGATACTGTAAGGAAAGGTATATAAAAAAACCTATCCGAACTAAAGTGATTTCTCGAAAACGTTTTAAAGGCTTTTACCTGAACTACAATCTACCAAATGATAAGTTCTGTTGGGCTACAGCACAACAGGAATAGGCAACAGAAAATAATACGAATAATATTATGTGATTCTTATGAAAGAAATGATAAAAAATGTAGAGATCTTCACTACAACTTTGATATACGTCAAATAAAAAGATATTTTGATTAAACACGTCAGAAACACATGAATGAATTTTGACAACGTTGGACTTTTTGAGAAAGGTTAATGAAAAGAGAAAATAATTTTACAAAAATGCTGCAAATCGTTGAAGTAGTTCATCAAATACAGCAAAAAATATCAGCTGACATTGTAAAATTAAAAAATTAAAATTGATTGTGTGCAAATTGTCAAATTGTCGCAGATGTAAGTTATTTTCTGCTTATTAACTTCAAAAAGCTTATGTTAAAAATATATTTAATTTAGTTCAAATTTGTGGCAGCCCCGCTCCGCAAACCAGAGAAATTAAAAAAAAAATCACTGAATTTTCATTTTTAAATCATTTTCAATAAAACTTGGGGGACAAATTTAAAAATTAGAAAACGTTAATATGTTGCCTTAGGTGTTTAAATAAATATTCTATTAATCAATTTGCGATTTATTCAAAAATATGAACGCCCCGCCCCATCTTGCGAATTGTGCACCGAGCTGTCCCATTTATGACACAGACTGGGCTTTAACAGAAATTTCTTGACATTAGAACTACCACAATTAAGTCCAAGCAATTTCTACCAAAACCAGTCAAAATTATTGGTCTTTAAAAAAATACGTAATAGTAAATTTTTTTATTTATTTCAAAATTAGTTGCTTACAAAAGGAATTTTATGCTGTGTGGTATGTAGGGCCATAATCCCTGGTCCTGGTTTGTAGCAATGCATACTACATATTTACAATAAATCTATCCCATACTGTTGATACTAAGGCTAATTTATCGTTTTGTAGACTTTTTTTTTATCAAAGCGAATAAATCTCAATATTTCGGTAAAACCGTTTATAGTCGTGTTTGCAACGAAGTTTGGTTCCCATTTTTTGTTCCATAGATATGAAACTTCCAAATTTTTCAAAGCTTTCAATTTTATTGTTGTTAGATTCCATTTTTTACCCAAAACTCGAGATGCTTCTAATTCCGTGCAAGATCTTATATGTTCAATCATACGATCGTCGATTACTAAAGAAAATGCGCTACTTACTTCACCTTTCATAATATTTGTTTTGCATATTCTGTTGGACCGGATACGTCTTTGAAGATATTATGAAGTGCTAATCTTCCAGGACTAGACCCTTCTTGTAGTTTTACCCAACAAGCTCCATTTGCAGCAATTTCATTTTGATTATCTTGTCGTATACTTTCATTTTCATCTTCAGAAATTGAAAGCACTTGAGTACATCTTCTTTTACGCAAATTGCAGAATGTTTTTACTTTTTAACTGGTAGCAGTCATTTTGACTGGTGCTGGTATAAGTGGTCATGATACAAAATTATTTTGTATTTGTTGAAGAAAAGAAAATATGATATTTATTATACTATTTCTTGAGTTATCTTGAGTTGCGAGAAAAAATATAAGATGAAGTGGGAATTTTAAAATAAAATTTCGAAACAAGTCAAAATTACTGGTGTGGTAGTTCTAGTGTTAATTTATTCGATTATTTTCCTGGATGCATTTGGCATAAATTGTTTAATTTTTAACGGAGCAGCCGACTATGTATATAAGAGTGAGAGTAAAATAAATAATTTGTAAACATTTTATTGCTAAAGTTTGAAGTGAAAAAAATATTCCGGCAAAGAGTATAGCGAAAAAAATTGATCGTATTGCGAACGTGTACTTTTCTATGAAATCCTGAAAACTATGAAAAATTTTAAAAGGGAGAAACAATACTACTATCAATGAAAGAGAGCAGGGTCAAATATTAACAAATGCATCGATCTTTACGTTACTCTACGTCAAATAAGACTTAAAACGGTTACTTCGGAAAGTATGTATATGGATGAATAAACTTGCTCCATTTAATCAAAAAACAAGAATTAGAATAAAGTTATCTTTTTTCTTGTATATAGAATTTTTACAGAGGCATCACAGCTTGTACCTTAAAAACTCAAAATTGTAATTCGACGTTGCTCTAATAGAGATCGGATTGGGCATGAATTACTTCGTAAAAAGTAAAAGAATGAAACTACTTTTACAAGTAATCTTCTTTTTACATTGAAAATTCCAGATTTATCATCGACAGTCGTTGGAAATCGATTTACATTCCCTACATATAGGCAGACTATTTCACCTCTAAGGACTGAAATTGATTGAAAATAATTTCAAATAATTTTTCAAATTGCATTAAAATGTATAAAAAGTTTAGCTTTTCGACCTAGGATCAGAGAGGTCTCATCAGTATGATAATCTCTTGAACTTTTATGATAGACGATCAGAGGTAGGCAGCCATACTAATGAGATATCTCTGATGACTGTGTCAGAAAGCTTCATTTTCCCTAAATATAATAAAAAAAAACTCACTAAACACCCCAATTTTCATTTAAGAGGAGTCAGTACTCAGCACAAGCGAGCCTGTAGTCAATAAAATTTACTATACGTAGGTTTTTGTCTTGGAAGTGAACAAAGTCATATAAAATTAGCCTAGACCTATGTCACAGACCACATTAGAGACATCTAGCGTAAAATGCAAAAACCCAACATGTGACAAAATTACACAATTTCAGATGAATGCAGTTCAAATAAACTGAAAATTTTTAACGAGAATTAACTCTTCTAAATTTTTTTTGCACACAATTGTTAAACATACTATTTTGCCTTATATTTCAACAACTTTCAACGAAATATTGCAATTTATCATCGGTGAAATATCGGGAGAAACAACAAGTATTACGAGAGCCAAATAATTAAAAAAAAAAAAAAAAACTCAACTAGAAATGAAAAATCTCGACGTTATTCACTAGATCTTGGCTTTATATTTCTAATTATAACACTTATGGCCAGTTTCACAGTCGAGTTTAAACCGAGGTTTAGTTTAAACCACCCTCCAAGTTTAAACGTAGTTTAAACCAAATCGGGTTTCACAGTGCATTCTTTTAGTAACGTTGGTAGTACTGATTAAATTGTGAACTAAATTGGTTATCGCCACTATTGTGAAGCAATTTTGCAATGAATCAATCTGTCAATCAGGAAAAGTAAGCAGATCAGAAATAAAAAATAAAAAATATGTAGTTATATTTTCTAATTTTAAATATGCCAACATTCAGAAAGGATGAACATTTTAGCATAAGTGAAGTTGAGCTATTGCCTTCACTAATGCATAAAAAAAAGATATATAATAGTGCGGAAGAGGACGGTCAAGAATAGATTCGAAGACAAAGTGACAAAGTTCTTTACTTAAACTGAGCCTAGCATCAAAATCAACGTCGTCCCACTAATTAAAATGATTTGGCCGATTTCTAATTACTCTCAGTCATTGACAGAGTTGTAAATTTAACTCAGAAAAATCTTCTTCATCGCTAGAAATGTCTAAATCTAAATCCATAATGAAATTATTTTCTTGATACAAAAAAAGCAATGCTACTGTCAAAATAAAATTATCCTGAGTTTAAACCGAGAGAGGGCACGGTTTAAACTCTAGTTTAAGCCGGGGTTTAAGCCAAACTGTGGAACTCATTCGTCGAGTTTAAACTATATATTTGGTTTAAACTCACACTGTGAAACTGGCCATTAATAACAGGATTTTGATTTAAAAAATTTCAACTTGTACCAATTTTTAGAAGTATCCGAGCTAATATCTCCATTCCAATATATTTTTTTCTATTTTTCCCGACGTTATTCAGTAGACCTCTTCGTTATCTTTGACTTAAGAAATAAATCATTATTCTGCTACAAATAGTATGCCAGAAACTCGCATTGAAAAATGTATGAAACTTGCAAATCTTGGTTCTGAATCCTCTTAATTGATTGTAATTTTTTAAGCATATTTCCATAAATTTAGTTCAAAATGCACTCTGAAATACTTGCGAGTAGATTTTGTAAATAAATAAGCGAATGCTCAACAGCATTAATAAAAGTTGGTGCCGAACTTAGCTAAACATCTATTGTTGACTCACACACGGCGTGAATATCACAATGTCGTAAACGCCCGCAAGTCAAGTTCGCATTGTCTTTGATTTCGAATTGATTCTGTGGTGGCGGAAGCAAGCAAACTACAGGAGCTTGGTTTTGGTCAGACTGGTATAAGCCGTCCGACGTGGGGTTTGCCATATGTTTTTTAACCACCAGAATAGAACAAGTGCAATTTGCCACAAAAATAATTGGTAAACATAAAATAAATAATTATTTTTCTTTTTCTCCCTTTTTGTATAGATTTTTTATTGGATGTCTGGAACTAGTGGATCATAGAAGTGGGAATATTTGAAGTTTACTTAGAGGTTGGGATTTACCATCCTCATAGGGTTATCTTGGCCAATGGGATTTACCAGGGCTCTTTAATTTTATTTTGTTGAGTGCCAATGCAGAGGCTGTGTATAAATATCGACTTGGTGCTTACGTATCAACAATTAGAAGCATCCTCACGGATTTTATGGATAGAAATCATCTACTTAAACGCCCACATAAAGCTTTTGTTTTGTTTTATCATCTTTGTTCAGTAAAGGTACGATCAAATCTAGTTGACTAATTAACGGAACATCAACATTTCACAGTTTGTTGAATTTACAGTTGAATATTTTACCATTTGTGAATTGTTGGTGGAAGAAGAATTTAATTGTAAATATTAAATCAAATTGAACATTAAAAGCATCAGCATTTATTAATTATTAAACATTTTTATATTCATTGAATCAGCCCCATATCTGATTCGGGAGGTTAGTGACGACCACAAGCGTTGACACAATAGCTAACCTCCTGAGTAAGTGTTTCGTATAACTGCCGAAACACTGTTTTTAAGGCAATATGTAATAAATTTTGCCTGCTTCTTGAAAAGGAAGTTGTATAGACAATCTTTGAATCTTTGATTGTTTTTTCTTTGAAATTAATTTAGAGTTGCTATTTGGTGTTTTTTAGAAAAATAATGCAACAAAATCGTAACCCAGATAGCAGTTATGTTCGAAGAAGTGTAAACAAAAAAGGCAGATCTTTTTTTTAAGATTTCTATTACATTCTAATCATGAGTGCGGAGCTCCCTCTTATTTCTATTAACTCTTCCATTAATTTTGGAAGAGATTTAAACAACAATTTTATGTATTTTCTATTAATAAATTCCAAGCCTCCTGCATAACATTTTACAATTCATTTATGGTTAAGAATTGCCCGTTTCCTTGTCAAACTGTTATTGTAAGATGATCCCAAACATTGTCGATAAGATTAAGATCTCGAGACTTTGATGGCCATTCTAGAAGCTCTATATCATTTTCTTGAAGATAATCTTTCACTCTGCTGGCGGTATGAACTGCAGCTTTATCTTGTTGAAAACTGAAGTTTTCACCTGCTATCGAGTTTCTTTGTCTCCTTATTTCTTCGCTGATTAGTTGTATATTTAAATCGGTGTCCATTTTTCCAGAAATGAATCATAAATTCGTCTTCGCCTTCCTAATTGTTGCCAAATAATTATTCCTCTTCCTTCCATTAGTCGCGCCTTCTGAAACAGCACCGTTTTCTTTAAATCGTGGAAATAATACGACCACCCAGCTGTTTCTTCCAAATTAAACCTTTTTTTCATCAGCTCTGGTTGCAATGTATTTAGTTGTAAACATATACTCTTTGATGCCTCTGTAAGTATTGCTCGCTGCTCTCCTGAGGTTTCAGCATGAGGACAACCAGGACAAATACTCGGGATATAATAAATACGTTACTTTTCTTTTTTTAATTTAAAATAATTTTTAATTCTGTCTCGATTAATTGCTCTCCACTGCCCATTATTACTGGTGAAACGAGTGCTCTATTTATATCCTGTTTCCAGATACGAGACGAGAAGAACTGTCCTTTTTATTAACTCTTCTTGGAATATAACTGCTACCTGGGTTATCATTTTCTCTCACCATTTTTGTAGAAAACCCCAGAAAAATATTCAAAATTCTTTTCAAAGAAAAAAAAAACAGTCATATATACTACTACCATGTGTGCCTACTCTTTTTCAAGAAACAGGTAAAATTTATGGGTCGGTCATCATTTTGTCTCGGAGTGTAACTTTCACACTGCTACGTGAAATACCTGACGAACCCAGGGATTTTATAGATATACTCCAGATTTTTTCGTTAGTTTGGTTTTAATCGAATAAAATAATGCTATTTAGATAGACAACATTTATATACATTTTTATAAAATAATGATAAGCAACAATGTAACTAAACTGAAATAAATTCTATTCTTAAACCTCAAAGTATTTGTGTGTAACACGAAAGGGCTCCTGGCAACAAAAATCTTTTTCGTATTAATTTCACCTGTAAATCAACACATCTAGAAAGGATAAAAACTCAAATAACAGAGAGAACAAAGAAAAAAATATATGCCTATATTGGAGTTTTTTTTAATAAGATAGGAAAATAGGGTTCCCAAAACTCCCTCACGTCGGTCGTAGTTAAAGGGTTAACACAGCATAATCTTTACCAGATGGTCTTTGTTCGAAATTAAATGGATCTTATAAAAGTATCAATCAACAGGTGCAAAATAATCTGAAAGAAGGGAACAAGACGGTTCCGACAAAAGTAGAGAGAGCCTTGAAAAATGTGGCGAGGTTATGTATTTTATATGATAAGAGTTCGGTCAAAGGTCAAATTTTTCTGATTGGCGGGAAAATGCTCGGAGCTGTGGACAATGGAGAGCAGACGTTGTGGAAGAAAAATTTAACCAGATGTAACGATGATCAGATATTAATGGCTTAATTTTTCAACCATTTCTTACCCGATTTTCAAAATATGATGCATTCACATTATAGGTTAGAGTTCATGATTGAATCTTGTGCACTATATACATACATATCACATCATTTAAGCGTATAGGTACTAATACAATACCAGTTGTATGTATGCTGCATATAAAATTATTTGAGAAAATAATATATTTTAATATTTCTATATTCATTTTATTTTATGTATATTTGGGATTATTTATGTATGAAATAAAATATCACGACATAATCTTAATCACCATCAAAATTTCAACAAAACAGTAGAAGAAACTTTGAACAATTAATTTTTGTATTTCGGCTTTTGTGATATTATTTTGAAGCTGCTACATATAATTCATTTGCAGATCATTACATTAGAAAGTTCAATAATACAAAAACATACATAATATTCAAATTGCGCTATTTAAATATGCAAATGTTGTGCAAAAACGGAAAGAGATCTTGAAACATTTACACATAAATACATGAGCTTTCTCTTGGGCATATTTAACTAAGCTTGAATTATTTATGAGTTCGTTATATTGTTTCTTTTTACATGATGCTTTAAAGATGATAATGAAGCTTAAAAAAACCCAAAGAAATTCCACTATACTTACAATGAAAATAAAATATTCTTCTTAAGTAAAGATTAGGCAAGAATAATTTGTATTACAAAGTCTTATTTATGAACATTTTTTCATTACCCATCCACATTAGTACCTACAGCGTAAGATATCTTCCTCATAAAGTAAGTTAAACAAGTCTAATTCCCATAATAGTTGCCCTGAATCCAGAGTATCTTTAACAGATATATATAGGCCCACTTTCAAATGAGATATACATATGTACACATAGAAAACTTAAGTTATAAAATGATTCTTTCATTTCATTTAGTTAAGAAATAATTTAGTTTTAAAGTATTAAAACCTAACGTCCAAGTAACATCTGTATATCTTTCAAATTTGTCCTTGAGTATCCCATAGGAATTTCCATTCCCAACTTAAAAACAATTGAGCCAGAGCCATTATTCAGAATATGTATGTTTTGATAAGGATACTAAATTTAGCAAATAATAATAAATATAAAATGTTTACATACCGCTATTTATATTTGCAAATCCAAGTAGTGTTAATGCCAATATCCTAAACAAGTTGTTGCATATCCTTGAGAAGGGTAGTTTCCTTAAACAGCCGAACATAATTTCGATTTTTTTTTTTTTTTTTTTTTTTAGTTTCAATCACTGACACCTTTAAATTTAATTTTCCCCTGTAAACACTTTTTAACCCTACACATTGAAGTAAATGTGAATGCCGAACATTATTATTATTAAGATTATTTTTTAATTAACTCAAATAACTATAACAGTATTCACAGCAATCATTAGTAAGAGTATACAATTAATATCGCAAATGTCGGAAAAACATCTCACTGATAATAACTGCACTTACCGATTCCTTCACCATAATGATAAGCAGGTGTCACAAAATCATTTCTTCCTACACTTCGATTTTAATAGAGTGAAAGTAAACACATGTATGTATGTCGTAGATTAATAGACCGCGAATGTTAGTAAGTGTTAAGGTTAATTTTTCATCGAAATTTGAACAATTTCACTACTTATTTAGGAGCACTTTAAAAATTTCCCATTTACAGCTTCGTAAAAATTTAATAAATGCAAACACTACCTAAGACCAAGATTAGAGCTCTTAAAGGAAATTATTAAGGGGCACCAAACGAATCCTGCTGCAACTGTGGAAAGTCGAACAAATCTTGAAAAGATTGCGCTTTCTTGGCATATTGTATAAGTTTCCTTCAAAATCCTTTTTCTGATACTTTTGAAATTTTCAGATTGCCTCTGTTCGACATACGTATATTTTGTGTCATTTCAAAATCCCTTTGATTAGAAAACTTCTATAGGCGTACTAATATTTTGGATAGAACACACGTTACACCCGGTCCTTACATGGTCCATAGGAGACTGAGGCAAAGTCTAATAAAAATATTTTCTCGGGGGAAAGTACCACAAAAACTACAATTTTTGACGATGGCTGACTATATGTTGGCTACGATTGCAAAGCTTTATGAACTTTTCCAGTTACGAGAATTATTTGGATGCTGTGAGTGGAGCTCTCCAGCTTCAGATTCATTCAGCAGCTCTTAACGCATTGAGCTTTTTTACTCTTGACAGTGTACTGTACGGCGCTAACTACTCTGAAATTCTGTATAACTCTGCTCTCGTTTTAAAATCAAGAAGAATTTTCACTTTTCTCTGAATTTTTGGATACCTAAATTAAGCTTTCCGAAGGTAAATTTGACTTCAGCGATCTCGAGGAAATGTTTACTGGGGTATGTTGTTAATCATCCTCTTATATTTGACCTCGTTGTTTTCAGGAATGAGATTTTTGTTAGTGGTACTCGTGTTTAGGATAGAGAAAAACCTTACATGGACAAACTATTGAGAAGGACACATTGATTTATTGTAGGTGAATAGGTGAATAGCTCTGATTTACACAAGTACATCCTCTATCAAGACTGTAGTGCTGACAGTCAAAAATTAAAGTTGATGTTTGTTGTTTTACCATCAGTTCTGTTTATAACAGTTTAAAATGTAAATGAATACAGTATGAAGTGCCGAAGGGAAACAAATGAATGTGTTCTGAGGGTATATATAGCAAATAAATTGTTCTAAGTAAAATTTCCTACTTTACAAATATATATGTGTAAAACGCCTGTCCAGTGTGATTTTGAATTACTGGTCACAAATAAAACAAGAGATGGGTTGAAGTGTTCAACAAAAAATTGTATGCCATAGTGTTGGGAGGGTACAGAGTTACAGGGTGATTAAGAAAATATTCTAGGTTTTCATAAAATACCTGTAACTCTGCTTGTTATACAATTTTATAAGTTAACTTATAAAGGTGATTTTTAACTCAGGTGATAGTAAGCTGGCTAAGCTTTCCAACAAATGTCGAACCATTACTTCACCTCCTCATGTCATGTCACTCGTACTAGGACATCAAGGCGAGAAAATTGAGAAACATTTTTTTTTTCATAATTATGCTAATTTTACGTAGGTGCATAAAATTAGATGTGATTTCCATCGTCAGTTTCAAAATTAATGAAATTATGCATAATAAAAACAGGTTTCTTTTAAAAATGTTTATGTATAGGCAAGTACATGTGTAGGATCATATGAAAGTTTGGTGGAAGCTCAAAGCAAGGGCTAATGAGCTAAAATTTAACCCTGTATAGTTATCCTGAAACTTTGTTATATTTGTTTATCATGAATCTTTGTTATATTTGGTAAAGTGTAATGATTTTCTATTGTCTTATCATTTAACTCGAAATTGCAAATGACTACGCCAAAAAGCTTGGTAGGTAATGCTTTGATCAATCATTTTAGAAATTTGAAGTTGTATTTATTCGTTATCATCTCAGGGATAGCGACAGATTTCATATAAATAGTAGAATTTGAGCTTTCCCTTTTGTATTGATCTCGCGCTTGATATTATTTGTGAATGTTAGATTATGTTCATCTTCGAATTTCCTATAAAATTTTCATATGGCTTTGTATTCCTTGGCACTAAGATGAGTTGTTGTGACTGTAGAAATGAACTCATGCGGTTAGTGACTAGAGCTGAAAGTGTCCGGATAATTTAGTTTTAGGATTATCCGAGATAATTTGGATCCGATTCCTCAAATCCGGGTATACGGATAATCCGGATCCTAGTATACGGATCTCAACAACTCCGAACTATCCGGATCCAGACTAAACAAAAAAAATTTTGAATTTCCTCCAGATTGTATTGTTTCATTAGGATAGTTCGGATTTTGATCCGGATAATTCGGATCTGGATCCGGATAATTCGGATCTGGATCCGGATAGTTCAGATCTCTATCCGGATAGTTCGGATCTGGATCCGGATAGATCTGATCTGGATCCATATAGTTCGGGTCCAGATCTCATGAATTGGATAGTTCGTAGATTCGGCTATCTGGATAACCGGATCAAATTTTTAGCTATATTAGTGACCCTTAACTCGTAGAATTTATAAGAAATGCCCAGTAGAGTTTATATTGATCTACATTACATACAGGGTGTCTCCGCCTAGGAGGTCAATAGAGCAAGAGGTGATAGTATTCACCTAGCCAAACTAAAAACTGTAAGTCAGGAAGGTGGCAATATCAACCTTTTAGAAATTACAGGGTGATTAAGAAAAAAAGCTAGTTTTTTACAAAACATCCTATATTTTTAAAACTGCTATGCGAACGGTCACAGTTAAGAGCTGATTGTATGCACAATTTCATGGCCTTTCGAATTACTGCTCAACCAGGCCAATATCCCCTCCTCTCATGCGTTACGGGGGTCTAAACAAAATATTTCGGAGATTTTTTTATTTTAACCTCTATTTTTTTTTGCAAAACGGTCGTTAACATAACTTTTCTTTTATACAAACTCTAACCTGTAGACTCTCTTCTTTAATTTCACATATTATACCCTATGTGTTATCTGCAGCCTTTAAAGAGTTATTAGCTCAAAAGCTAGGAGGAGAGTTTTTTTTTTGTTGTATGGTAGAGAAGTCTAGTTTAGTCTAGCAGTGATCTTGAAGTCATTGAATAAATAGCTAATAAGAAAACGGCATATCGCGTGAAAACCTAAGCCACTCGGCGAAATGTTTTAGTGTGCTGTGTTTGTATTCATTTTGTCATGGCAGTAGTGAAACCATGAAATTTTGAAGGGGGACATTTTTTATAATCCAAATTGCTATGTAAAATTAACAGATTTTTAGCGCCCCCTTATCTTCAGATAATATTTCTTAGCGTTGCCTATGATAATTTAAGTGACTTAGCAAGCAGAATTTTATAAGTGACCAGCCCTCTTGTCATTTCCCTCCTCCCCCCACCCCGCTACGTAGCTTTGACTGTCATTGAATTGCCTACTGACGTACACTGTATTCGCACGAAACCCCGCTTGCTTATCAGTTATTTATTCAATGCTTGAAGTCGACAGCATACACGGTTTTTCAGTTGATTGAAATTTGTTTGATTTTTTTTAAGTATAACTATAAGAAGAATCATAAGTTTGTTTTTCGTTAAATTGTTGAAATTTTTCGTAATCTTTCATTAAAGTTGTTGAAAGCCAACAAAAAATTTAACCTGTTTTATCTCATAAAGGTGGAAAATTGGGGAAATATACCCAAGAAACAGGACAGGTCACAGAACGGAATCTCGGAATCCCGATCTTAAAACAATTCGCGCAGATAAGTAACAGTGGTCAACAGTTTCATTTCATTTGTGGTTTTTTTTTCTTGCAATTTTTCTATAAGATTTTCTTATATTTATTAACCTTTATGATTATTCCAAGTTTATTTCTTACTGTTTTAATGTAATTGTCGGATTTCGGTCTGTGCAGATAAGTAGCAATAGCGAAATGTTTCACTTCATTTTACTTTTCAGTCTCGTTATAAGAAATTTTATTTTTATATATTTATTGTTAACTGTTTTTTATTGAAGTTTATAATTATTCTAAGCTTATTTCCTATTGTTTAATTTAATTATCGGAACTCGAACTGTGCGCGCTTTGTCTGAAAGAATAAAAAAAGACCTTGGTAGAACTTTACGTAGGCTGCTGGAAATGATTCGAAGGTTAATCAACAATTAGTTACGTTAGGAAAAATGTTCACTGTTTCCTCTCTTCGAAGAATTTCTTTTTGTGAAGTGAATTACGATATATAAGTACCTGCATGCGTGAATAAGCCGCGGCATGAAAGTATTCACGCATTCACGTGCTGCTCATGTTCAGTAATACAGTTTACTGAGATCTTGTGTAAGTTTTGGTTATTTCAGGTCTAAATATAAAAACGCGTTGCGCAAAGGTACTAAATTTCCATCTAAACCATTTATTTACACCTAAAGTGCGTTCATAATTGGTATCTTATTCTGGAATTTACATGAATATTGGGAAATTTTTGATGTAATACTACGTAGGGGCGAATTCCACTTACATAACTCTGCGTGAAATAAGCAAGCAGATGTAGAACCCACTAAGTGAGACGATTGTGGTACGGAAGAAAATGTTTGTCGATATACATACATAACTAGACGCTATCAACCAAAGAAGTTCAAGTCTGAATTCCCATTCAAGTTGTCAACACAAAACCGGTGAAATCCCGTCGGTAAAATCCTTTTAAGATTTGCTCTCTGTTTGGCAGGAAGCGTACTACCTGAGGACAGCAAGTGAAACAGTGTTTGAAAGAATGGCCTTCTTTTACTTCCCCAAGGAATCTTCAAAATCTACTTCCATTTTTCTAGGTAACTTCAGGTAAGGTTCAAAAAGGATGTCTACTGACAACTAGAATCCATTGCATCAGCTACCACGAGCTCGATTGCCTGGGAGACTCTTCACAGTGGAATCCGGCGGTGATTAGAAAGACTTCAGACATCCCACTAATGCCACTCATTTCTGCGGGCTCATTAATCCTCCTCAACTCTACCACTTGAAGCTTCGACACATATAGGTACATCGCGGGATAACCGAACAAGTCCAAGTATTCAACATAGTGCGTCCTGAAGTCAACGTGGGAGAGGTGTTAGGTATTGCGAAACAAAAGCGAATGGCGAAAGCTTTCGTTTCATCCCGTACGCACGGAAACTTCTAGCCACCAACACGAGTCTCCATGACGATTATGGGATCGGTTTGATCTAACTCCCCTACATGATACTGTAAACCCATATGTGTAGTTTCTAAATATATATTTATTTCATTTTTCAGGTGAATCGTATGGTTTAATCGCTGTCAACCGTCGAGCAGTAATTTCGTCGGAATGTCCTCTTGGAAGCGGGGTACACCGCAAACTATACTTTAGATTCGATTAGAAAAATTTTTATACAGTCTTCTATATGTATAAAAAAAATTTCATTCCTCGTTTGCTTGAAAATAATTATGGAAAAGAAACCCATGTATTGCGCACGAACCGTGGTTTGGAGCCTTAAATAAAAGATAAATTAAAATGTCTGGGAAATCACAATTGGAGACATCTTTAAAGTTAGGCGTAGCATCTCAACTATAAAAACAAAAAGAAAACAGAATCCGGCTTTGTGTTTTAAAACAGTGTTCCTGTGTATTTAGTTTTGTACTGGACAGTTTCTGTATAATTCAATAGTAATCAGTTCTAATAATATTATTCTTCCATTTTAAATAATCAAGACTGCTTTGTAAGCTTCTGTTAAGCTCCCGGGTGCATGTAAATTATCACGATATTTTGCGTTTTGGAATTCTATTTTTAATGTAATTTCATTTTAAGGGACGTCTCCCTCCGAATAATATTAGTTATCTTATAAAACTTAATGATGACGGTTGGTTGAGCAATTATTCTTTTAGCTCATATATATGTATGTACACATGTTTAGTATACGATTTTTATTTGAGTTCTTTCATATTTATTCCTATTCCGAGCTCAATCTTCCGTTTCACGTGGAACCATATAAGTTGACACACGATCATTATAAATTCATTCTCGGTGCATACTGTCGATGTATACGCTAATAATAGCAGTGATATATTCATAGCATTTTGCAGCTCTCATCAGCTTTTTTAGGTGGTTCCACAACATCATACACACACAAAATTGGACATCACCGAATCGAAGAACCCGAACACAGACGCATCATGTAGCAGTCAGTGGCAGGTGGAGAAACATCTTAGAGAACCTCCAAAGCTTCAGAAAGGCAGAAAATCAAAGCGACGACCACCTCGTTATGGCTAATATAAAGCTAAAAATCGCCAAAGTAAGGAAAAAATGATCTTTAAGGACCTGCGGATAGTACCAAATGATTGGTATTTACAGAGAAATTCCGCCAAAATGCAGATCAGCTATATACTTCAGAAGATGCCGAATTAGATCAAGTGTGAGGGTTGGCAAAAGGGGTCATAATTATGAGAAAAGGGATCGACAATAATGGGCAAACGATGAAATCTGGCAAGAGAGTTCTTAATAACAGCACAGGCACACAACTATGCGACGCCTAAAATTTCGAGATAAATATTCCCGACAAACAGTGACAACAGTTGTTATGCAATAAATGGTCGTAATGGAAGGTTGGTGATAGATGAAGATGATTCGAATAAATGGAGAGAAGTCTGCTTACTTTCCACAGCAGCGAAATTCCTAACTCACTTCAACCTGCATAGAATAAAATCATCGGTCGACCGAAAGACCAGAAGACAACAAGCCTGGCTTAGCAAATGACGTTTCTGTCTAGGACACATTAAAACTTGCGGATCATAGTAGAGCTGAATATGGAATACTGTTCCTCCTCTACCTGTAACTTATGCCAGAGCACACATATGGAAAGCGCTGTATAGAGTCGTAGTCCCAATAATAGAATTGATAAAGGATCTCTACTCTAATTCGAAGTGTTGAGTTCTTCACAATGGCAAACTATCTGACATCTTCAATGTTAATTCCGGAGTTCGTCAAGGATGCATAATTTCGTCGCTCCTATTTCTCATTGTTTTCAAAGACATCCTTTCGAATGTACTCGACAGCAACCCGGGCGGCACACAAAAGGGATTGATTGATATATACACATATTATGCCTATGTCATCTGAGATTGCTGGCCCACCGACACCAGGACCTTAATACAAAATCTTGCAGCCGAAGTAGTCCATCTCACTGAAATAATGCCTTAAGTTTTACAGTTTTCTCTTTCGCCCTATGGCAGTGTTGGAGCTACCAACATAATTTGATGTTTATATATTGACTGCAAATGCAATTACCGCATAAAGAAGAAAGTAAAGACAGTGTTTACCATGCTCCATTTCTCTTGCCTATAGGCAGGATTCAGGCAAAAAAATCCTTTTGGAAATTAAACTCGGAATTTAACTTGAATTTCGAGTACAAAATTTCATCTAATTGGTTGATATTCAGAAACACAATATTTGTGCCACATGCCATATATAAGTCAGTGAAAATCAAATCAGTGAAAACTAAAGAAATGCGGATAAATACAAAAACCAGCTCCGAAATGCACATACATAACGAGAGAGTGGATGTAGTGCAGAGCTTCTGTTACCTCGATAGCATAATAACCGAATTTGGTGCTACTGAAGAAAAAGTTAGTTTACGTATAAAGCATCGTGGAGAGCATTTCCCAGGTATTCCGGATATTAAGTGAGTTCTCCATTAAATCAAAGTTAAGCCTTCTCCAATGTGAAAACAGTATTGCTTTATGGTTTCGACACGCTACCTATGAAATGACAGCAGTAGCAACAAGAACATGTAGAAGTACTATTTCCATAGAAGCAGCGTCAATCGGAAGGTAATTGAGTGAATTAATAATTATTGCACGAAACAGAGTCCGATAATGAGACAAATGATGATGCAATTACCCTAGAAAGAAATGCTCATCGGTTTCGAAATCCCTTTTCCCCTCAATCTTATGCAAACTAGCACTGGTTCATATGGAAATTGCGCATGAATGTGTAAATTTCGCCACTTGAAATGCGGGTGAAGTTTTCTGACAAGTTCCTATGAACCCTTCGATGAGCCTTTCGATGAGCAACCATGAGCGTGTACGTATTCAAAATTCATTTGCATTTCCACCAAATTATGATGAGTGGTTTGTTGTATTCCTTAAAAAATAGTACAGTTTTGATTTCTGACGCGTAGTTGCAAACTGCATTCGATTGAGACAGTTGCGGTAAGTTGTGAAGTGAAGTAAAAGTGTAACACATGAAAGCATATTTTAATTTTTTATAAATTTATTTTCTGGTAAGTTTTAATAGAACAAATACAATAAACTGAAATTTTTTTCCTCTTTTGTTTGTAAACGCGAGTTTTATGTTCCGAGAATATAAGGTTTAAATTCAGGTTTTTGCTCTTTTATTCTTTTAGTTCTTTCTACATGTAGAAACCTGCGCTCTTGAGCTGGGTAGAAAAGATTACGGAGCACAGCTGAGAAATTGTATTCTAAGATCACATAACAGATTCAGCAGAGCAAAGTGTACATCTAAGTATAAAATCACTCTTAATGTAATACAATTTCTCCATTTTCATTTTGTGATTGCAGTAAAAACTGAAGCTAACTGCAGATATCAGCGAATTATCAACAACTTCCTAATTTAACTGGATTTTTTTACTTTTTTTTATATATTTTTATAACTATTGATATTAACTTTTCTTATTTTGTATGAATTGTTGACCTTTTAATTTTATTTTAACTGAACTTTCTTTATTTTCTTTTATATTTTTATAATTAATGTCAATTTCATATTATATTACAAAATTATTTTAGCTCAAATTATTTATTTATTTTTTTATATTCCCATTTTTATCATCTAACTCCACTAATCCATTGTGAAACAAAGAGTAGAAATACGTGCTGTTTTTAGTACATTATTACCGCGTCTTTTGTCAAAACGATTTCCTTTCTATAGTTCCAAAAAAGGCTCCTTGTACGGCTGAGTAGAGTTTAAATCTTTGAAAGAATCCACTGAGCTATCATAGCTCATCAAATTCGGAAATGTACGCAAAATCGCAACATACAGAAATGAAATGAAATGGTCGTGCGTAATTGACCTAATTTATATATCGATGTCATCATTATGAATTTACTGATGATAATAGCAGTGTGCTTTTGCACTATTTCATTATGAATTGATAGATGAATGTATCAGCGAGTATTTTCATTATGTTAACAAGGAAATAATGTAACAACTCATGGAACTGCTCATCGAGTGATCATGGAAAAGCTCATTATGTTGAAGAAAAGAATATAATGAGTTCAGCCCGGGTCTAGAATAGATTTCATCATTACTTTCATCTAAGGGCTCATGATGAGCTCTTCACTGAAATCATCGCCTCATTTTTATTAGGGTAAATGTCCTATCTATATGCAAGTGTATTAAGCGGCAAACATTTATACAATTATTACTTTATTTGAAAGCTTTGTACTACACTAGAGCATTAGAAATGCCTAAGTTTAATTTTTTGATAAATTAAACTTATCACGTTTAACTCACATGTGCCAAAAGTCCTTGAAACGGAAAGAGAAAGTATACGTATACTTCAGGTTAACATCTCTTTCTAGTAAGATGATTAGTTCGCTTTATATTCTGCTCGAGTTTTCTATTCATGGAAGAAGAAGAAACTAGCAAATAGTGGTCCGATTTTATTGTAAATTGCAAAGACCAGTTCATATTATGTAGGTATGGGTAATGGGATGAAAAATCCTTAATTTTCACCTGTATATTCAAAAATAAACTTTGTTTAAATACATGGTTGGATGAATCATAGCCAAAGTCACATAGGACCAAACATTCACTTACCTTCAATTTTGAATCAATTTATTCAGTACGGCGATCCTTGAAATTGCATTATCTTCCCGAGATGGATCGTATTTAATTATAATTGGGGTATCCAAGCTTTTGCCCAGATGTAGAATATACATATTTTTAATGGGTGACAGAGAAAATGAAACGTAATCAGAGAATACATTAATATTAAAACTGTATTAACAGAACAAAAGGAATTTTAATTTTCTCAAATTTTACCATTAATTCTCCATTTAAGTGCATTTAACCTTTCTGCTGACAAATATTTTGCTTTAATAATTTTTTAATGTAAATTTTCAGTAGTCGTAAAAAATTGTGTCTCCCATTTAGATTAATGATGAAAGGCTTTGTTTGGCGGTAGCACTTACATATACATATGAAATATATGTAAGAATGATAAAAGAAAACTTTAAACAAATAATATGAAATGTTTTAAAAATATAAAATGGTATGATCTCAATAACTACTACCCATGGCGAAAGCTGTCGCAATATATCTTGCAATGAATCTGTCATGACCTCTGACATATAATATATAAGGACTCCACAATACTGTCCTGAAAGTACTCATTGGTCTTTCTAATGTCGAAAAATACAAGACTTCACAAAGGGCAGCCTCGAATTGTGGTACCTCATCTGCAGTTCGACTAACTTTATATAATAATTATGAAATAAAACAATAAAATAGAAAAGAAAAAAAATATCCTTAGGCATTCATGTATATACAGTCGACGAAAACAAGGGGAACCAAATGCGACAAAATCAATCAATCCTGATATAAATCTCCGTACTACAAAAGAAATTATTAAAACTAAACTTCATCATTGAACACTTCAGTGGTCCCAACCACTATAAGTACAAACTCTCTAAGCATGAAAACTAAAATCTGTGAGTCGGTGTAAATAATAAAACAAACACTTGTTCCATTCTTAAAGAAGGGGATAACAATAAGAACTTCACTTTGATTTTATACCGAAATTGAATTAAAAGTTAATGTCGGATACGAGTAAGAATCAAATCAAAAATATTTACTTTTGAAGAGTATTCGGTTTCAAAATCTGTAGATCATATACCTAAGCATATCGGGAGGCCTTTAGTATAATACAAATTTTTGGAAAAGTGAAAGCTTCATATTGGACAACATATGTATTATCACAGATGGCACAAGAACTAAAAGGTTTTCCAATAAGAGGTGTTATTTTAATTAGCCTGCTATTTCGGTAGATGTCACTGGTAGAAAAATTCGAGCTTTCGGAACAAGTTAGTGATGTGAAGAATAAAACCCGTGCACGTCGCTCAAGAACAGCCAAGAATATTGCTGCTGTAGCCGAAAGTGTTGAAGAAAACCCAGGTTTGTCCATTCCTCGTTGTTTTTTGGAATTAGGCATTCCACAAACGTCATTACACCGTATTTTGCATAAAGATTTGGGTCTTAAGGCTTATAAAGTTCAGTTAACACAAGAACTCAAGCCGGCCGATCATCAACAACGTCGAGTCTTTGCTGATTGGGTCCTTGAAATGCAGGAAAATGATCCGGAATTCCATCGAAAACTCATCTTGAGTGATGAGGCCCATTTCCACCTCGATGGCTTCGTCAACAAGCAAAATTGTCGCATCTGGGGCTCGGAAAACTCAAGAGTTATTGTTGAAAAGCCTCTCTATCCTCAACGTGTGACTGTTACTTTTTCGAAAATGAGGCTGGAGCAACAGTTACGGTGAATGAATTGCGCTATCGACAGATGATTAATGATTTTTTATGGCCGGAATTGGATGATATTGATCTGGACAACGTTTACTTTCAACAAGACGGCGCTACGTACCATACAAGCAACGAAACCATTGATCTTTTACGGGAAAAGTTTCCGGACCGTGTTATCTCTCGAAGAGGTGATCATAATTGACCAACGAGATCTTGTGACTTAACACCTTGCGACTTCTTCCTTTGGGGCCACGTGAAAGAGAAGGTCTACGCCAATAGCCCAGCGTCGATTCAAGTCCTCAAAGATGGAATTCGTGAGGCTATCGAGGACATAGGGCAGCCACTTTGCGATTTGGTTATGGAAAATTTCATGAAAAGGATATGGTCCTGTCGGCGTGGTCGTGGTGGTCATTTGGCTGATGTTATTTTCCATTATTAACGGCATACCTTCCTCTTTATAATGAAATAAAGATCCGATCATTTATCTCAAAAAATGGCATTTTTCTTTGCATATCAAAATAACACCTCTTATTAGAAAACCCTTTATAGGGCGAAATTCCATAATTTAGGGCTAAATGCCCTATTTTAGGTCGGTATTTTTTTATAGGAAAAAATTACGATCGCCTTTGAGCACAAAATTACCTAAACAGGGATTTTTGCCCTCAAAGAAAAAAGTGTTGGTTATTTCGCCTTGCCATCCAGGAATACAACCAAATAAAAGTATTTTTCTTAATTTCAGAACGTTTATATTATATCGAAATTAATTTCAGCCCACTAAATATCAAACTGAATAATTTAACAAACTTTAATTATTTTTTTAATATACAATAGTTTCAAAACGCGTTGGTGCTTTTCGAAAAATTATTTCTATATTTATCAATAAAATTGTTGGCGTTTTAAATTGAGCGGTTAGAAGTTGAGAGAATTAATGTTGAATAAGCTCTATAAAATCAATACTTCTCATAATCATTCAAGTTTGAGTTATGTATGTAAACATACACACACAATTCTTATAAAATGAAATTCCTTGAACATTAACGCAGAGTTAAACTAGGGAGAAAATAGGTCGAAATTAAGGAAAATTTACGTACATTCGACGTGAAATTTACGTTAACTTTACCAAATTAAGTAAATGTGTACTCTGCCCTATATGCAAATAATCCCTAATTTCCCTAATATTTACGTCGATACGACGTCCTTTCATACTCCACTTACGTAAATCTGGCGTAAATATTAGGTAATCTTAACTTAACCACAATTAGTCGCTGCCCTAATTTACGTGTAATACACATAAATTCCAACTGAAAATGGGGGGAAATGTTGCTTGGTTACTGCATAGAGAATACCCATATAAAAATGTGCATTTTTAAAAGCACTATAGAGTTAACTTCATTTTTTGTTCATTGATTGAAAAATTCATAATCTTCGTAATATGCGTTTAAGCATAACTCTCGGAATATACAAGCCGTGCGGTTGACAATCACACTAACACATTTATAGTGAAGCCATGAAGTAAGAGTTCACACTTATTTTCAAAATTCAGAAGAAGTGAACCATAGCAGTTCAATCATCATGAGCGCACCGTTTAGCTCATGATGATTGGTTGGATGAATGTAATGCTGATTTTGTTCTAGAACCGCGGAACAAATGATTACTCAATACCATTTATCTGTTTTCACTCGTGCATTAGATGCACTATATCCGTACCAATGTATTTATGAGCTGATAGGTAAGGTGGTGAAGAAAGTCATCGAGGAGGCACTATATCCGTACCAATGTATTTATGAGCTGATAGGTAAGGTGGTGAAGAAAGTCATCGAGGAGCTCAGTAAAAAAGTTACTTGTCACGCTATCACATAATATTTACTCACACGTTAGTTAACATTAAGAGCCCCCGCACGCACCAGTACTAAAATTTTGTAAACTGATGAGAATTGGCTACCAGGGATATGACATTGAGGATGACTGGATGAATGGCTTAATCCACTATATTGTATCCAACGGATAGCGATGAAGATGTGATGATGTGGGAAGATGCTTCCGATAAAGTAGTAAAGCCCAAATTCTATATAAAAATATTTTCGAAACTGTTTTATGTATACTTCTATATGACAAAGACAATATTTCATTGTAATGAAGATTCCAATCAGATACGACCAAAAACAGAAATTTTTCGGTTATTCCGAAATATAATGATAGACGTCATGATAAACTAACAAACGTTGATAACATTAAAATGGTTAAGTTTCTTTTTATGAGAAAAAGATATAATCATACGGCAAAAAAGTATTATTTATTATATTCGGCACCAACAGAAAAATAAAAGAGTAATGAAAGCGTTTAAAATTTGTAAAACCATTCTGAACATTCATATGAAGACAATTTGCAAATAACGTAATTTCAAAATTCATCAAAACGAAGTTTTTCCAGCAATTAGGCAGTACTTACTAATGTGGCCTTCTACCTGATCGGTTTCATAATCAAAAATATCACGAGTTCATCGACAATCCAATGTATCAACACAACCAAGTGGGAACACATACAAAATTTTACATTGGCAGATCCTACATTCTCCACGCCAGGAGAGATAGACATTCTGCTGGGAGCTGATATATATACTGAGATCATCACTGATGGTTTAATGAAGGGATCCACAAATACACCAATAGCTCAGAACACAAAACTAGGCTGGATCTTGATTGGGAGGATCCCTTCACAAGAAAGTCTCTCTCTGTTGAGTACTCTAACCATGACTAAGTGAAATGAAATAAATACATGATTTTCATCTCTACTCTCACCAGCGCCATCTCGAGTACTCTCAGCAAACTCACGATCATAGCAGAATAAAAAAAAAATTATTATAAAGAGAAAAATAATTTCACCACCAGATGGCGTCATATTGATTCTCATTCAAATTTAAATATTCTCTCCCCAAAAGAGAAAAAATATATGAACAAAAATATCCCCACTGTTGGCACCACCAAATTTAATTAAAAAATCCCGCTATATTCAAATAAATCCAACAACATCAAGCGCCAAAAATCAAATCATGTTGAACCAGTGACATTTAATTTGTTTTTTTTTTAATTTGTTTGCAATAGAAGAGCTGCTTGAAATTTTCCATAGACTCCATGGATACAGTTTTATGCCCGATGTCTCCAAAATTACTGGCACCCATAAAGAAGATCAGAGCAATAAGCCCGCTGCCTCTTACACCGAAGATAAAACAAAGGCTCCAAGCAGCCATCACACGGCCTCTTCCTCACGAAGTCCTACCAGTAAAAAAACTGTTTAGGCCATTCGAGGCTACGCCAGCTCCAGCCAACATCAAACAATGACTTACTTATCTAGTAACTATCTACAAGTGCTCCTCAAAGTTCCTAACATATCCCAAAGGTCGCTCGATGACATTCACAAACCAAAAATAACAAAATATTATTAAAATAAGTAATAAGAACAATAAATAAAACACAGCTCACCTAAAATACACGTACATCCGTGTGTTTACATTTTTCGTGTTGTCATCACGTTGACATTACGTCAAACAGATGATTTTGCCGCAGCAATTCGTACAAGCGTTGCTATGGCAACTCCATGAGGAGTACATGACAGGACCGGCGGCGAGACATATCGAAATCACCCATTTCCAAATCAGAGTTGATCTGATCAAGTCCTAAGCCTTGGATTCTTCAGAGCAAAATCCTAATAAAAATCAGAAGTCAATTCTGAAATCCAATATTGAAGTTAATTCAAAATACACAACCTGAGGTTGACTCAATCCTACAAACAGAAGTTAATTCTGGCTGTCCCAAATACTTGCGGTTGACTCCATCCTAAACAAAAAGTTATTTCTGGCTATATTTGAGGTTAACTCAAGCCTTATACAGAAGTTGATTCTTGAACATTAAAATTGAGCTAGATTCAAATTATTACCATATACATAGCTTGAGGTTAACTCAAAGTATTTCGAAAGGGATTCCATAAAGTAAAATCTAGGCAACTTTATAAAAAAGTTAGTCCAGATCTATTTCCAGAGGTTAACTTTGCGACGAATAAATTCCGAAGTTGATTCTGAGTCAATTGCAAGAAAATCCAATCCCACACGTAGCAGCATTCAATTCGCTGCACTCATAAAAGCGCACATCACTAACCGTCACAAGTTCCATTACTGAAATCCCATACGCAGCAACATTCCGATTGGCTGCATCTAGGTATACATGTAAGATGATTTTATTTTGGAAAAATAAAAGACACCTTCTATTTCACTAATTCACAATAATTTATTTTAAGTTTCAAGTAGTTAAGTCAGTAAAAGATTAGTTAGTTATTTATAATTAAGTTTAATTAGTACCACTTAGTCCACTAAGATATTAATGTAAGTCCACTTTTATTAACATTTGCACTCGATCTTTTGTTTTTTCTACCGTCCACGTTCACTTTCGAATTTCAACTGAACTGTGTAACTGTCTATATAATCTAATTGATAACAACTGAAAAATGTGCAACAGTTAAAAATTCTTCGTTCACTGGCTGATGATGATGATGCAGTATTGTTGTTATCATTTATTGGATGATGATGATGAGATAGTATTGTTGTTATCATTTATTGGATGATGATGATGATATAAAAAACTATCCTACACTCGGCCATCTTCCACTTCATCTGCCTCAGATGATAAATCTTCGGTTCTGTAATGCACCGCCCACAATTTAATTTTATCAACACTTGTCGTGGTTCGCGACGGACCTTCATGTTCACCGAATTTCTTTACTTCAAATCTCTCATGTGGGAGGATTTTGATGATTTCATAGGGACCTAAAAAACGTGTTCGAATCTTAAGGCCTGTTCCAAACTGCGTACGTTCGATCGCTATCAAGTCTCCGATTTGATATTTTTTTGGTGATTTACGCTTCCTATTAAAATTTCTCCTATTCTCCTCCTGAATTTTCAATAAACCTTCCTTAGCCTTTTCTCTCAGCTCATCTATGGATTCTTGGTATATTTGTCTTATTTCCTCTTCAATGATATCCTTAATGTGTAGATCTTCTTTCAGCCTCATTGACGTACCTGTTAACAGCTTGAATGGCGACGTACAGATTGCTCTTTGATAAGTACTGTTCAAAAATTGTTGAACTTTCCCTACATGCTTATACCAGCTTGCTGGATCATGGATAGAAAGTTTTGTAAGGACGGAAATAATTATTCGATGAGCTCTCTCAATTTGGCCGTTGCCACGCGGTACACCAGCAGTTATATGAATCAATTCTAATTGCTCATCTTCGCAATACTTCTTAAAAATATTAGCGATGAATGCTCCACCACGGTCTGCTATTATCCTTCTAGGATTTCCGAATATAGCTGCCACAACTTCCACCTTTTTGATGGCTTCATCTGCAGCTAGCGACTTAACCGGAAAGATCCATATAAATTTTGTAAACGCGTCGATAATACTGAGAATATATTTATATCCTTTGGTCGTAACTGACATTGGACCCAGATGGTCGATATGAAAGGTTTCTAGAGGACCTTCGGTCTTTGGAATATGATGTAAATAGCCCTCCGCTCTTCCTTCCTTCCGATTGGCAAGTATGCACTGCACACAGTTCCGTACACATTTATCAACTTTATCTTTCAGTTGCGAAATATAAAACTCGTTTTTGATTATATCCTCCATTTTTCTAAAGTTGAAATGACCTTGCTCGTGCACTTTCCTGATGATGGTTTCCTCCATTTGTCTTGGCACCACGTAAAGCATATTTCCATCCACGTATTTGCATAAGAGTCTGTTATGAACTACATAATCTTTGAAGTTTTTGGTGGACAGAATCTCAAAAATTGCTTGCAAACTTTCATCATCCCTTTGTGCTTTTTCTAGTTGCTTCCACACAGTGTCATTCGTCGATATTATCATAGAAACAGGATTACGACTGAGAGAATCTACGTGCTTAATTCGATTTCCACTTCTGTGCTCTACCACGAACTCAAATTCTTCTAGCAGCAACGTCCACCGGGCGACTCGCGTAGCTAAATCCTTTTTCTTTAATGTCATCTCGAACGCCTTACAATCCGTAACTAGTTTGAAAGGTTGACCTAGTAGGTAAGGTCTAAACTTCTTTACAGCCGCAATTACAGCCAAGACTTCCAGCTCATAACTGCTATATTTCTGTTCCGTTGGAGTAGTTTTTTTGCTCATGTAGCTAATTGGATGCAACTTGTTATCTTCTGAATTGATTTGGAATAGACATGCTCCGTATCTGTACATACAAGCGTCGGTATGTAGCTCCGTAGATGCTCCTGGTCGAAATATACTCAAAACCGGACTGGTAGCTAAAGCCTCGTTAAGTAATGTAAATGACCTTCGGCACTCTTGATTAAAATTAAATTTCACTTCCTTCTTTAGGAGTTCAGTCAATGGACGAGCTTTGACTGCGAAATCTTCGATAAACTTCCGAAAGTAACCAGCTAAACCTAAGAAACTTTGCACCTGTTGTATTGTCCGTGGCTCTGAGAATCCTAAAACAGCTTTTGTTTTATTTTGAGATGGTTTGATTTTTCCCTTTGAAACTAAATACCCCAGATATTCAACTTCGGTCTGTAGTATTTTGCATTTCTTCCATTTAATTTCTAGACCATAATCTCAACACATCTTGCAATATAGAGAAACCTTCTTCTTCTGACTTCGATGGTATAATCAAATCATCAATGTAGATTACAACTTTTCCGCTTTGAATCATAGGACGAAAAATAGCAACAATGAAACGTTGAAAAGTTGGAGGCGAATTACACAATCCAAACGGCATACGTAGAAATTCAAAATGACCGTGAGGAGTCACAAATGCAGTGTATTTAATGCTTTCCTCCTCAACTGCAACATGGAAGAAACCATTAGCGAGATCCAACGTACTGAAGAAATTAGCATCGTGTAAAAAATCAATTTGCTCCTCAATTATAGGAATTGGGAACCTATCGCGATATATTTTTCTATTTAGATTTCTATAATCTACACAGAGGCGTAAGGTGTCATCCTTCTTCTTGACTAGTACTATAGGGCTAGCGTAGCTGGAGAAACTTTCTCGGACAATGCCATCACGAATCCATTCTGCTAATTGCTGCTCCACAAAAAGTCGTTCCTTTAACGCTAATCGACGAGGGGGTTGGTATACAGATGAATCGTCTAGTACTGTGATCTTCATCATAACGGGTGATTCCTTTATCTTCTCTGGTTGGTAAGTTGTAATAACCTTATTTAAACTAATAGCAATATGCTTATTCTGAATATGACTTAGATCCGGATAATCTAGCGCATCTACTAAAAGACTATCTACCGCACTACTACTTGAATAAAGTCTTTTAATACAGGATTCACCTTCACTTCGAGAATTTTCAGAATGTTTGTAGTCTATCTTTTCTATTTTCACACCACCTTTCGTAATTACTACCTTAGCTGTAGAGAGTAAGTTCATACCAATTAACATATTTGGTCTCATCACATTATCCTCTACGACGTAAATCGAAATATTCGGAAAGCTAATATTGTCAATAATCAAGTCGCTAACAAAACAGCCCTTTGTCTTCACCTCACTACCTAACCCGGCTACCGTGAAACCAGCTGAAACCAGACTCGGCTTAGGATTTATTCTATTAAAAGCAGTTTCTTTAATCAATGTGATATCACTACCAGTGTCTATTAATGCTTCTATGTCAATTTCAGCAAATTTTACACTACCATATGTTTTCCTATCATCGACTAGACTAGCAGTTTGTGTTCGTTCAAATTTTTTCGATAGTTGTTCACATTGATGACCCTTATGACCGAATTGATGACAACGAAAACATTTCGGGCCCCTACTCTTATCTGGGCAATTATAGAATTCGTGCGCAGTACTACCACAATTGAAACAATGTCTGTTATTCCGTTTATTGTCTTTACTGTGCAACTTAAAATTAGAATTTTGCTCATCTTTGTTTGAATTATGCGATTTACAATTAGCATTTTGCTCGCTATTTAAATGAAGGGACTGATTGGTAATGTTTTTCTTAAAATTTTCGTAGACTTTAAGTTTAATTTTAAAATCGCGCATGTCTTCCGCACCGTATAACACAACTTTATTAATTTCTGCATCGTTTATACCCGCAATTACATAGTCCATGATAGCAGCATCTTCAACACGTGCCTGACTGCCAATGTTAATCATCTCGTATAGATATTCTTGCAACGATTCATCCTTCTTTTTCTTACGCGTCTGTAATTGTTTATGAACAGTAGCACTAGTTACTTTTTCTTGAAATTCTCGCACTAATCGAACTTTTAAAGTTGCATAGTCTAAAGGCTTAACTTCATAATCTACAAATGCTTTGGCGGGACCACGTAAGAGACGTCTAGCATAAATCATTTTTTGTAAATCATTCCACTTAAATAAGTCCACATAATTTTCAAAATCTTTAAACCACTGTGATATGCTAACGTTCTCATTTCCAGAGAAACGTCTCATCAAAATATCAATGTCACGAAGGTCTTGCGGTTTCATAATAGAGTACGATTTAGATGATGAAGCCGTTATGTCATTGTCGTTTTCGGTACTCAAAGTATGTGATTGCCGTGACAATTTTTTATTGGATGGCATGTTGATTTTTTTAATTATGAAAAATTTACCTTTTAACAATTATATTTTGTTTTTGTAATACTATACTTGCTGCGCTAGCTCCTTGGTATTTAATCCACTGATATGACTATCCCGGTTGAGCCCCAATTGTAGGATGATTTTATTTTGGAAAAATAAAAGACACCTTCTATTTCACTAATTCACAATAATTTATTTTAAGTTTCAAGTAGTTAAGTCAGTAAAAGATTAGTTAGTTATTTATAATTAAGTTTAATTAGTACCACTTAGTCCACTAAGATATTAATGTAAGTCCACTTTTATTAACATTTGCACTCGATCTTTTGTTTTTTCTACCGTCCACGTTCACTTTCGAATTTCAACTGAACTGTGTAACTGTCTATATAATCTAATTGATAACAACTGAAAAATGTGCAACAGTTAAAAATTCTTCGTTCACTGGCTGATGATGATGATGCAGTATTGTTGTTATCATTTATTGGATGATGATGATGAGATAGTATTGTTGTTATCATTTATTGGATGATGATGATGATATAAAAAACTATCCTACATACATACGACAAATGTAACAAATGTACCTCCATACCCTCACGTAGCAGCAAAACTTAATACTATTTGAGAGCAGACTAAATCTTCTCGACCAGATCATCCTTCTCGTACCAAATCGTTCACGAATACAAGGAAAAAAGCTTACAGCAGTCCACAACAATAAACATACGGACAAAATACTGAATTTTTTTGAATTTTTTAAAGTAAATTTTTATTAAATTTTTCAAATAGTATTAAGTCGGAATTTTTGAACTGAATTGTGAAATTAGATGTAAGAAAAACTTGAAATAGCACCAAGAAATAAAATTTTATATTTTTGAATTATAAAACTGAGTTGTCTATCAAAACCGGCACCCCTCCTCACGTACAACAGTTCACAAGAATTTTCCAACTTTAATTCTTACAGTACGTTAAATCTGCTAAATTTTGATCCGCAGTTTATCAAGTTCTGTTTTGACATTTTGCAAGTATTCAAGTCATGCCAATTTAGTAATTTTCTCTCTTTTCTACTTCTATGCACCCTACAAGTAAATTCAATTCGCAATCTCCTGTGTTCTGCAGTGCACTGCACGGATCCAAAGACCATAGCTATTGTTTTCTCTAATTAGTTTTAAAATATAAATTCAGATAAACACAATGAATATTTGCATAGGTAACTTCGATCTAACGATATATAAAATGTATGAGATAGAATATCCATGTAGTAATGGAGTTTAGCCTGACTAATAGAGTTCATCGATTAGCAAATGAAAAAAAAAATCTTTAACCTCAAATTCAGTATTCAAATTACTTTTTTTTATTACACAAAAACTTCATCATCATACATTTTTAAACCCTACCAAATTTGTCATTCCGTTTGTAATGCATAGAAATAATGATAGTAGAGCAAAATGCAATAAACACCCGTGCATAAAAGTAAAAGTTATTTTGATTTATGCATGGCTGTCCGTCGGTCCGCACGATAAATCGAGGACGCGACGTTTCATTTTATTTTTTCAGGGAATCAAAAAAATAAAAGAAATCTTAATTTAATTTCTGTAACTTTATTTAACTTCGACTAATTCGATTAAAACACCATTAAGAACTAACTACCTTAAAAAATATCTTTCTAAATTTTCATTTAGAAATTTTTATTTACGCTAATTCAGCTAAGCGTGCCGACGTTGAGTTTGTAACTCGAGATATTTTTTCTTCACGATTTCGCAAATGAAATCGTGGGAAGCTTATTTTTAATGAAAACGGAAATAATTACATAATGCGTATTATGTGAATGTGTTTAGAAAAATGCTGAGGTCACCGGGAATATAACTCGCGTGTACCTACAGAGCTGAGACTTTGCATATGGCTTTTAAGAGGAGTCAGTACTCAGCAAAAGTTCCAATTAGATACCAGCGAGCCTGTAGGCAATGAAATTTACTATACGTAGGTTTGCGTCCTAAAAGTGAGAATACTCATATATAATTATATATTATATATATTATTATAATTAGCCTAGACCTAGCCCACAGATCACATTAGAGACATCTAGCGTAAAAGACAAAAACCCAACATCCGACAAAATTATACAATTTCAGAAGAAAAATGAATATTTGCAATTCAAATAAATTGAAAATTTTTAACGAGAATTAACTTTCCTAAAATTTTTTTCCACACAATTGCTAAACAACCTATTTTGCCGGTTTTCTAGGGAAGATGTAAAAGAAGCAAGGAAATACTTCTCCAAAATTAAGAGATATTATTTTGCTTATTTTACTCCTTTCCTAGAAAAGCTATTTGCATACTGCATCAAAAATACTCGTGTTGGATAGCCCATTAAAAGACAATATCTCACCTTGAAATTCTACCTGTGTGAGTTGCAGGCAAGTAGATGAAAAAAGAATTAGATACCGAAATTAGTCTCGCAATGCTAACTTGAATATTCCTGTAAAATTTTCCTCTTACCCTCAATTTTACTTCAATGCATCAAAACACCAAATAAAATGATCTGAACGGAATGGTTATTCAGGTGGTAAGGTAAAAATCATATATTCAAACAAATTTAGCATCCTATCCTCTTTTTCCAATAATTCTTTGACGTCCTCTGCAGCCATAAATTTTATTATCATTTTTGTACAATCCAATTGAATTGTAAAAGAAAATTTTATCTTTGTTGTAAATAAAACCGAACCCCCACAATCGTGCGGGTCGTTACGTTTCAGTCTATACATGTCTGAATCATTGGTAAAAATTCAATAATGTCACTAATTTACTCTATGTTAGTATGTTTCACAATAATTTAAACTATTGCAATAACTAATAAATATATAACAAAAAAGTTGCGACAATACCTCATCTTACACGATTTATACAAATTTCTAATGATGAAAATAATTCACAACTACACACACATTACTAAATACAATTAGTTTTTGGTGGTCAAATGTGTTACTAAAGTCCACCTAGAAACTTTAACAATCATTACTTTTTGACTCGTGTCCAACCATGACACGTTATTGAAGGAAGTATGTATTAATAGCACGATCGTGAGGGTCAGGGCTTAAAGGGTTATATTTCAACAACTTTTAACGAAATATTGCAATTTCTCGTCGGTGAAATATCGGGAGAAAAAACAAGTTAGTATTATAGTGAAATAATTAAAAGATGAAAAAACTCTGCATTATATGCTAGATCTAGGCTTTAACTTTCTAAAATAGTCACAATCTAAGGAAATTATTATACCTACTAACAGGAATTTGATTTAAAAAACTTCAATTTTTACCATTATTTAGCAGTTTGCGAGCTAATATCTCCATTCCAATACATTTTCTTTTAATTTTCCCGACGTTATTCACTAGACCTCTTCGTTATCTTTGACTTAAGAAATAAATCATTATTCTGCTACAAATAGTTTGCCAGAAACTCGCATTGTAAAATTTATTTAACTTGCAATTCTTGGTACTGACTCCTCTTAAAAGAAAGTAAAATTAAGTTCGTTAATGGGACAAATCGTAGGGTTGCTATACAAAAATTTCGTTTTTCATTACATATTTTGGACATTATCACAGCTGTCTCCTCGAAATTTATATTGATCAATGATGATAGAAAAACATTTTTTTTGTGACAGTTATTCACTGTGTGCGTAATAAACTAGCCCATGGTAACAGGACGGCGACAGTGACCAAGAAGTTGTGTGACAAAAAGTTTCCAGTACACGTTAGGCCTAACATGGATCAACGCGTCAACGTCGAGAGCTGATATATTGCTCATAGTATTTTCATAAAAATAGGAAATATAATTTTAAAATTGAACTAAATCGGGCAACGTTTTCTTGGTGTCGCCATATAAAAATTTTTGATTTTTACGTATACTGGGAAAACGATAAGTCCTATGCGGTTTTAATGTACTACTGAAAACTTCTTCAGAATATGAAATCCTATAACATTTGTTATAACAATTTTTTTTGTCCGACGAACCGTTCTAGAAAGATATACGAAAAACCACTTAATAAATCAAGCTTGCACAGATAGGTCACCATACGAAATCACGTACGGATAGTCATTTAGGTTATCATCAGAATTGGTCTACCAATTCTAACTTTTTACTTGCTTATTTAAGATTTTTTCATCATGTCAATTTGCTCTTAAGATTTTGTAATAATCATGTTTAATATGAGGGATGAATTTCAGCAAGTCCATCATATCCTTCAATTTTTAGCCTATCACAGTTCTACATGTTAAATATAACAAAGACTGCTTGAAATTTTTCAGACAAACGCATTTATGCACAAAGTTCTTTTTTCCGAAAATTTTGGTTTTTCTTATAGTTTCACGATATTTTTACATCAAATCAATAGTAAATACAGAAAGGAAAAAAATTGTTAATAATAGTGAAAATATAGAGCGTGACGCAAACGCAACACTGGGCAATTTAAAGCAAAACTTGATTTTTCTTAAAAAGTGCAAAAGGACATTTCAACAATGGCATCACTTATTTCAAATTGATGTGGAATTTCTCAAAGCAATTCTGCAGACTTTGCACCGCATTAGAATCTTTTTTCTTCCTGTACCATGACATGAGCTCCACTTGATAAATGTGAGGGAAGTTTTGTTAATCGCTCTTTTGTAGGTAGTTTTTCATATCTCGTCAGAAGGGCTTTTGCTAGCTGACGCCAAAATTCTAGGCCATCAAGTTTAGCGTTGAAATTTTTTGCAGTAGAATGTGCATTTGTTACTGCAAGATTTATCATCCATGTAACAATTGGAGCATGCCATTTCTTACCCCGAATAGAGATTCGAAAATTGATCATCGAGTAAATCAACATCGCCCATGTTCTTGTTGTACAGTTTTACGACATTTGGTTGCTTTATATCGCATTTTTTTTTGTTCTGTATGAACGTATCGCCTCACTGAGCCAATAGGATGTACTCCATTAACCATTGACAGTTAGGTTACCACTTGATTATCTTTCCAACTATAATGGTACGGTCATTCCTTTTGTCGACAAAATTTTGGTATTCACCTCTTTTCTTTTTATTGAATTTTTTTTTTCACAAATAGCTATATTTTTTACACGACTTACACGAAGAGTACCTGTAGCGCTAGATTTCATTTCTTTGAGCTTGTGCATTAAATTTGGACTTGTGAGAAAATTATCGAAATAAAATGCAAAGTGAACTTCGGGAAATGTCTTTTTCATGGTGTTCGCAAATGTCAGAACAACATCTTCTCCAAGAGGAACTGCCTTGTCTCTAGATCCAGATCGGCCTTGGTAAATATCAAATTGGTAACAGTATCCCAATCGACTAGTTGCAAGCCAAGCTTTGTAACCAAATCGCACGGGTTTGATCCTTATAAATTGTTTGCATGGTTTTCGTCCATAATAGGGGATCATTGCTTCATCGATGTAAATATTCATTTCCACCGGAGCGTATCATAAAAAAGTGTTGTTTAGATAAGAGATAAAGGGCCTTACCTTCAAAAATCGGTCTCCAAAATTAAGGTTATCATTATCTATGAAGTGCAAATTTGTGAAAATCGCCTCAAATTCGTTGCGTCGCATGCATTTCGAAACCATTAAATTATAAGAATCTTCCCTTTCTTCCCAGAACATTCTTCTTCTTGGTAACGGAACATAAATCGATAAAATCAATACTCCGCAAAGGGAATAGAAATCATCCCGGTTTATGCCCACAGAAGAGTTTTTATTTTTGGTGGCGTAGGACGTAGTGTCACGAACTATTGATTCCACAAATTCTGCATAAAAAAACAATAGGAAAGAATCCAGAGGTGTTGGCTCAGCAGAGAGCTGTATGACGGAGTTTTTGTTTCATTCCACTCTTGTAGGGAATGTTTCCAAGAAAAGAGCTCAGAGGCAAATCATGCTCATTTCCTCGAACCCAATGCTGAACAATTTTCTCTTTGGGCTTTGTAGTGCATGGAATAACTATTTCAGTGTCGTCTTCAAAGTCATAGAGGGTAACCTCAGCTTCTACTTGCAACTGCTTACACGAAAAACGGTTTGGATTTTCCTCTTCTTCACTCTCAAACTTCTTATCAGTATATAATTTACGGGTGGGGGAGCCGATACAATTTCATCCGGGCAGGAAATATGCTCCGGTAAATTGTCAATAGCTTTTATAATCTCTAAAATAGTCAATTCTTAATTCCTATGAAATAAAGTACAAAAATCACAAAACGGCTTTATTTTCCCAGTGTTACGCAACAGACTAACGGAAGCAAGAAAATTAGCATGTTAAAACTTGTATTTTTTCAAAAGCATTAAGTTTTTGAGTAAAATGACAAGTTTTGATCATGCAAATCAATGAAATCGTACATAAACTAAATAAATCACCAGTAATTTTTATAAGTAGAGCTCATGTTGCTGCAACTCCAGATCAAAACCAACTAAGGCAGAGCCCCATGCGCATAAGGAACTAAAAAAAATGCGAATGTGATCATAGGAGTGTTAAGATATATTGCAGATTCTCAGGCGCAAATTTAAACACATTACAAAAGGGAGCAGTCTTCATTTTGTCCAACGTTGCGCAAACGCAACACTGGGCATAAATGGGTTAATTAATGGCATTAAATTTTGAATCTTTGTGAAAGTCGTATACGGATTGTATGACGTGGGGTTTCGACCTTTATAATTTTTATCCAGTGCATTTGCATACTGGTAGCCCTATAAATGTTAAGTTTGTACAATTGATTGAATATTTCTATAGATTTTGTTGAGCAAAAAGTCCTGGCAAGTCATTTGAATAACATTAAATGGTACTTGGTTTTGATTATATTGTACCAACCATCTGATAAAAAAAAACGTTTTGAATTTTTGTCGAATGTGACTAATGGGAAAATCTTAATCGTTAGGCAAATACCAAAAATGTTATTTCAATTGACTCAGCTATTAATTCTGTACTTTGAACCAATTTTAATAAACTTAAAACAGTTTTGATATTTCTACACGAGTTTGAACAGGTTATTACTTTTTTTTTTATAATTTTTGGCATACGTGTTTATATATTATCTTTGAAATGACGGGATTTCTGAGATTCGCAGAGTTCTACAGTTTCTGGCCAAAAGAATATGGTTTTAATTTTTTTTGTTAAAATCATGGCAACGGAAATTATAGTCATGTAAAATTCGCTTATAATAAGGTATCGATGTAGTAAAAATTTCTTCGGATGTCACCATGAGCGTCCTTTTGAAGTTTTGCTATTTGAATTCCTGATAGAATTATTATTTGCATGTATATTTAACCGGTGCTTGGAATGTAAATTAAACTTTGAAGAAAATGCCTTGTACGAATATTTTTCTTTCATCGGTACTATATCTTCATCTTCACGTTGTTCGATGTATAGTTTATACATTTTCTTAATATTTAGGTCTGGATTTAAATACTTTAGTATTGGATAATTAGCCGTTGTATAGTAACTAGTGTAAATGAGAAATGAGTCCATATGTTTGACAGCATATTCGTCATTGATTTAATTTCCTAGAAAAGGGCGACCACGACTATCAATCAAAGGCAAAACTTCTTCTTTACAACAACAGTTGTATACCTATTCGCCTCTATTTTATGCAAACACAAATATTTTTTCCGGTTTTTCGAAAATAATATGAATGAACGTGATCTTGTAAAATCTTTCTATTTTGTTACTTTAATACAACAACCTCTTAAAAAAATATATGACTGTCTAAGTTATAAAATGATTTTCTCATTCATCTGAAATAATTTTCTTCATTTACCAGGATTACAACTTTTTTTCGGCCATTCGAATTATTTCGTGTAATATTTTCACTGCTACAATCAGATGACGAATCCAAAGAAATTAATAAACGTTTTCTTGAGCCGAACTTTCTGATAATAAGTCGTACTGAGGAACCACCTGATTCATCATGTTCCACATGCAAATAATTATTATTGGACTCGTTCATAATGATTAACTGTACAATTCTTATCTTCCTAAAAACAATTGAACTAAAATAAAATTGTTAAATAATAAGAAAGTGGGTAATTCTGCTTTTTTCTAATGATTTTGGAAGAAATTGTATTTTTATTTTACATCTCTCTTCAGCACATTAGCCTATGGGGTCTTTGGTAGTTGAGGTGGCAACCAACGAGGATTCGCTTCAATAAATTACGGAGTTTAATTGTCGACAGATAAGTATTTTCTTTAATGGTCTGCTTGAGGGACTGATTAATCTAACCGTACACTTCACAATTATATCTTTTTCTTACGAGAACAAATTGCAAAAAATTTTCGGTTATTATCATCTCTGATAACATAAAACATAATAGGGCGTTTCACTACATCAAAATCACGTAATTTATTTTAATGTGTGATTTCGAAATCACTGTCAGGTATTTTCACTACCGCTGAGATGATTTCGTTTGACAGCTGCTACACTTAAATACCACATTTGCATGTGAAATAATTAATTACATAAACGAGATTTTTGTAATTAAAAGGATATATTGTCACATAAATGTCGGCAACATTAATACAATATTTAAATTTAATTTAAAATTTTCTCCTTAAAAATTTATTGACAAATGTATGCAACAAATGTTGAATGATACATTTTGAGAAACAGTGGAAACCGAAAATGGGCGCGTTCGGGCAAATTTTCGACGTAATTTCATTGAAATTACGCAAATATGAAATGATTTCGATTAAATTTTTTGTACTGGAAATTACGTGATTTCGATTCGATTTCGTCGAAGTCGTGCTGAAAGACCGAAATTAGATGATTTCGAAGTAATAAGAACGCCCTATAATAGAGCATCGAAATCACGTAATTTTGATGAAGTAATTTCGAAATCACTGTAGGTGTCTTCACTACCGTTGAGATAATTTCGTTTGACAGATGCTACACTTAAATACCAAATTGGCATGTAAAATAATTAATTACATAAAATTGTCATATAAATCTCAGCAACTATTAATATAATATTTAATTTAATTTTAAATTTCGTCCTTACAAATTTATTGACAAATGTATACAACAAATGTCAAATGATACCGTTTGAGAAAATGTGGAAACCGAAAACGGGCTAATTTTCGTGATTTCCGACGTGAATTCATTGAAATCACGCAAAAATGAGATGATTTCGATTCGATATAGTTTTTTGTACTGGAAGTTACGTGATTTCGGGGGTGATTTTGTCGAAATCATGCTGAAACAGCGAAATTACGTGATTTCGATATAGTGAAGACGCTCTAAAAAAGGCTCCAATTTTCCAATACATGTTGGTTTTTTTTTTTTTTTATAAAAATCGCCAACTCTAAATATCTTCAAATATCCTACAAGGTATTTTCGGTATTGCTTTTACGAAACCCTACAAATGCCGATATACGTAAAGGCCTTCCAGAGAGCAGCGACATACGTCCTGTCGCCACAAATCAAGCCAAAATTTATTTATTTTATTTTTTTAAATTAAGGCAGTATAACCCGATTAAGAAAAATTCATTATTATAAATTTGAAAGGATTGTGAAGATATTCAAGAAAATTGTAACATTTGGGTAATCCTGCGTTCTTTCAATTTTTTGTTTATAACTCGCTGCCTCTGTCACACTAGCATATGTATAGATAAGTTCTTTGCACCCATTCATGCAAAAGATGATGGTGTATGATATTTATCTTTCTTTATTTGACAAAAAATATTGCCATTTAGTGATGCCAATCGTTATAATTCCTGGAAATTTTTTAAAAATCAAAAGTTAGGTAGCAGTACAGTAAATGAAGTGTGATCACAATCAAACTTAAAAAAATTGAAAAATTGGAGTTAATCGATTTGGCTTGTGAATGGCTCATACACAGACAAGAAATCTAACAAAGTTCAATGAAATCTGATAGCAATCATTCACAGACGACTGTTTTGTGGATTGTATCGTCAATTGAAAATTACATCGACGTGCAAGGGAGAAAGCTGCTTGCTCTGCTCGGTCGCAGCATCCATGGAGTACCAACAAAAATGCTAGCTTTGGAGTTGCGTGTGTATACACTTAGGATTCAAAGTTTTTCTCAATCTTCCAAGAAGCTTACAGGCTTAATTAAAACTCTCGAGAATATTTCCCAAGGCATGAAATAGAAATCTATATGTGTGCGTGTGAGTCCGTTTTTTAGAACGTTCAATATTGAGATTTATGGAAAAATTACAACAGTGATTTTATATAAGCTTGATTCCTTACCTTCCCAAGGGCTAACTCTCTCGCTAACTCTCAGCTCAGTAATAATTGCCTATGTGTACGTGCAGCCGGAGTCTGAATAGGCAGACTAATTGTAAGTCGATTTCATCAAACCATGGAACAGCTATACATATATGTAATTCTTACTCAGCTGAGAGCCTTTGTTTGAGGAATGCTAGACATTTGGTTAAGGTTTTTTAAATAATTTTTTTAAGAAAGGTTTCAAAAATTTGATACTATTTTGGAAGATAAGAAAGCAAACTTAAGATTATCAGAACACCATTTTTTCTGTATAAATAGTTGTTTAGAGCGAAGGAGCTATTCAAATCAACCTTTTGTCAGTTTTACCTAAGAATACTGCAAATATTTTAGAATGTTAGGACTCAGTTTGGGCTCTCATGTAGTAGTGAGAGATTCTGTTTTATAGCTTGGGAATTATTCTCGGGGGTTTTGCTTAGAACCATTACTTATTGAGTTTAACGTTACACTATAAGTGGCAAACGAGCATCAGAGATGTGTGGTGAGTTCGAACGTCATACCTTTTGTTGAATGTTGTCTGAATGTTGTTGGAAGCAAAAATAAATCCACCTCCTCCAGTCAGTGGTGTCGGTCGTAAAATATATAATAGGCAGAGTTCAGACGTGTGCGAATGCTATACTTTTCGTTGAGGTTTTTTTTATAATTGTTTCTCTTTGATGGTTTACAGTGAAGGACAAAAAAAAAAGGCTTTAGGGAAAATATTTGTGAATAAAAAGAAATTTGTTGCCGTAAATTAAATTGAAGTTGATGATATCGCTTCTTTTATGATTGGCTCCTAATATGAAGTATAATATTGTTCCTTTGTAAATTACCATATGTTTATTACACTCAACCACTTTCTTTTTCAACTCACTTAAATCCATTAATTTTACATTTTGTATCACACAATGTAAGCTCTCCTATGAAGCTTCATAAAATCAAAAAAAAAAAAAAGCATTTTACTTACCCATTTGGACCTCCTCCTGCTTAAAGGTTGTCCTTATTCAACAGTACAAAAAAAAAAAAAACAGCAGCAGTGTCGTTTTCTCTGAAAGTGTTAAATATCAGTCTTCTGTGCCATTGCTTGTAGCTGCCTTAGTGCCTATCAACTACACTGGGATTCAATTTCTCCGTCTCATTGATTTCTATTATTAAACTTTATTGTATCGACAGAACAAGATACTTTGACATTTTGTGTAAGTTCAAAGCTTATATGTACAGCAGTATCGTCGGTACACTCTGCAGTCCTCGTAACGTTGCGCTTCTAAATTTCGATATCCTTTTAAGTGCCCTAATTTTGTTAGTCCTTTGTTCTTTTAAAGTTAATTCAAGTTAATGTAGCAGAAATAATTTTTTGTCTTCTGGACTTGAAGTGAGATTAAATAACGTTGACTCCTCGCCAGATGATTTCAGGTATTATAAGATGCTCTATTCTAGTGTCCAGTAAAGATTTTCGTCTAGTTTATATGCAGTCATTTTATGTCAGGTCATTTTTTAAAGTCATTAAATTTTCCCTTTTAAATTTGATTAAAAGGATTTCATCTAGACTTTTTCCAGCTGGCGCCTTTTTATTGAAACTTTCATTGTGAGATTATCAATGAAGAACGTAATTAACTGCACGTTAAGTACCTACTATTCATCTCTGGCTCTACAATATAACACTTGTATTGTATAGTGGAGAAATATTAGTTTATAAAAAATGAATGGTTTTATCTGACATGCCATATTTAATGTTCCAGCTTCTACTTATCCATACATAAATGTTTTACACTAAAAAAAAATAACTTAAAAAAATCCAAATTGCATCGCATTGAGAGTTTATCATACGATGTGAGATTTCAGCGACTTTTCAGGTCATCATATAACGAGTGTTTCTGGCACTTGACGTTACTAAACTTTCGTCAGGAGTACAGCAAAATGTCGTACCCTTTTTTCGCTAAATACAGGTCTATAATATTACAGTAACTAAAAGAAGATGATATACAGGATGAAGCAATCTAGACAAATGATATGATTTACACAAATTATGCTAGTTAAAAGAACTTTTTTTTCAAAATTTTCGTCTAACTTAATTCAAAAACTTTTTATAATTATTAATAGTATATGTACGTTTATATTTTGAAAAATGATTTAAAAAATATGTACTGTTCAACGTACAGTCCAGTCAATATGTACTCAAGAAAGGTTATCATACTGATGAGACCTTTCTGATCGATGGGTCGAAAAGATCAATTTTTCTCCATCAAAAGTGGGAAACTTTAAGTTGTGTCACTATTGTTTCGAACGAGCGATATGTTTCCTCATAAGCAATCATAGTTAGTTCAATTAGCCACACATCTAACGTTTTAAAGCTTCTGATGAATATTCGAGCAATTATCTCATTCAAATGGCACGAAAAATTTCTTTTAAATTAAATACGACATATTCACATTACCAACACCAATAATCACAACAACAGCATCAACATCAATGCATGGTTTCAAATATCATAGAATCACACTACAAATATATGTAGCGCAGGAATTCAATCCGTAACAATTTTCACATTGCCTGCATATAGGTGCCTAGAGGGCGTGCTAGTGAAATTTATCCTTTTCAACATTTGATAGATGAAGTGCCAATTGCCCGAAAGATGTATGTAGTTTTTATAGGATATGTTTTCCAGGCACAAGCCTTAGGCGAGTGATGAAGTTTTTTCCCGCTGAATTGAATATCCTGCAGTATAAAGTACCGGGAAAATCATGTCCTTTTCTTCTATTTAATTTCCCAATTTTCCCTGTTGAATTTCAGCACTTCAAAATGTCAGTGAGAAAATGAAATAAAACTGTTGGGAAATCCAACAAGTTAGTATTTCACTGCACAACCATGAATCAAGTGCTTGACAAATTTTATTAATAGATACAAGGAGGGAATTAATCGAACTCCTTGAGGGATTTACAATTTGTGAAGGAGAAAATTGCAAGAGGATATTTTCCATTTTTCGAACTGGATATGTATGTATGTATGGATATGTATTTTTGTATGTGATGTGGAGATTACTTTAAGTCTATAGAGAAATGTTATTTTGTAAATTATCCCTTGGCCTATGGTGGTGGTTTCAATCAGAGATTGGAAAATGCGGATGCATTTTTAAGCTAAAATTGGCTAATTAAATCGGAAGCTATACGAGGTGATGAAAATTTTATTGTTTTATTTCAAAAAGATTAAAAAGCAATATCTGTTTTAAAACTTGAATTTGTAATAAAATAAGAAAGTATAAGATGTAAAGGGGAAAGAAAAGATAAGATGACAGACGTGATTTTGATAAATAATTATAATATATTTAGATACAAGCTTAATCTAGGCCTAGATAATGTGGGGAAACTCTAATCTCACTTGGCTTCACACTGTAGTCACTCTGAAAATATAAAATAAAGTACACATGAGCAAAAGGCTCAGTGAGAGGGACATTCACATACACACACAATCAATGAAGTCATGCAATCGCCCGGAACCGAGTTTAAAACACCTTATGGTATGGGTGAACGGTCTAGTGACGAATACACTTCTGTGGGACGAATACACACACAGAGATCTTTGGGGACTAACACACCGTTCTTGTCACAGATCCGTGGGAGGACATACGCTAATTCACCGTTGACCAGACCAAGAACTTCACTATTAAATGTAATAATTACTTCGAGGGATTGCATGTCTTCAGTCCACATTCTTTTCACTCTTAATCACACCACCTGTTTAGGAAACCTGCATATATTGACCTAAAAGCAATAATTCCAATTGCAAAATCATTAACAGTTTCAGCTTAATATGTACTCATTTGAATTAATCAAATGTATTGAGCAATTCATTAATTTAAAAAACAAATTACCGATATAGGCATAATTCGCAGTTCATTACTCGCTGCCCATTAATAAATGTAATTATTGCTTAGTATGTAGTTCTCAAAATATATATAAATCGATATATTGTAAGAACATTTTCAGTGATAATAAAGTTTTCGTAGAGTCACTAACAAGTTCTTTCTACGTCCCATCCGTAGCCTATCCTAATTATTATCTCGCGCCCCCACCAGTGGTAAGCGCAAGTAATATACCTAACTAAATCAGTCCGCTCATCTACCATTGAGCTATACATGGTCCTTCGAGCCTATTAAAATACAAAAGTAAGTAAAGAACCGCCCGAGTTCTTAAAAGAAATCTACGTAAAAAAAAAGACAACAGAAGCACTGTAATATCGTCTTACAAAACAATATTCAACTCCAATCTGACCTACCACAATGGAAAAACTCGGTTCACAGCAAGTAAAAACTGGGACCGCCATATGCGATCAACTAGAAATAATAAGAAAAGAGCCAATTGATAGGAGGACAGAGAATTTCATAAAAAAGAAAGATGATACGATTAACAACCTCTGGGAGATATTCAGCCAAAAACAAGCACGTGGAGACGGCAAAACAAAAAGCAATTGATAAGCTCAGCACCTACGCTGCCGCTTTAAGTGGGTCATCAAATTTCACAACACCAAAGGTGACTACCGATACGTTAGAGAATGGGGCAAATATCGAAGATAATATGAAAACTTTTGATGAGAAGGTAAATTCGCTACGTTGCAAAAAGGAAAAAATTCGCATTGACTCATTCCGTAAACAATTACAACAAATAAATGTGGGTGACGAAATGAGTAATAATACCATAAAATTTTATTGCAAAACGCTAACCGAAGATTGGAGAGATTTGGAATCCCTACATGATGAAACTCTGATATATCATGAAGAAACCGATGACGTGCCATACACGAATAACGAATTTGATGAACTAAGGAGCACTTATATGAGAATGGTTATTGAAGTTCAACAGAAGAAAACAACAAATATAACCAACGCAGCTGAAAACGATGTACGCCTCCCACGTCTAAGCATTCCTATATTTGAAGGAAAATACGAAACTTGGACTGCATTTCACGACATATTCATGAGACTAATTCACTGCAACAAAAGATTGGCAAATGTCGAGAAAATGCAATATTTAAAAACAAACCTAAAAGGCGAAGCAGGCAAGCTCTTGAATCACTTGGAAATCTCTGACAACAATTATACGATGGCTTGGGAGATTATTAAAGAACGATTTGAAAATAAGAGAAAATTGCTATCAGTCCACATTCAGACATTACTTACATTACCCAAATTAGAAGTGGAATCATCTAACGGGCTTAAGAGAATTCACGACACAATGAAGGAGTGTTTGCATGGAATAACGAATCTCGGGGTGGACACCACAAGTTGGGCTCCACTAATAATACACCTTATGCTACAAAAGTTCGATTATGAGACGCTGAAGTTATATGAGCAATCCCATGCAAGTGCAAAAGAGATTCCATCATATGAAGTATTTTACATATTCCTCACAAGAACATTCCAATCTTTAGAAGCCATAGGTGAGAATAAGAATCGTAGTCGTCATTCCCAAAGGCAACAATTCAGGCACTCTGAGAGATCTATATCTCCTATTGTACGCAACTACTTAACAACAGCCGATCCGAAATGTCGTTATTGCCAAAAGATGCATATAATCTACAATTGCGCAGAATTCCTATCCCTGGATGCCCAACAACGCAATGAGGCCATAAGATGAAACAATTTATGCCGAAATTGCATCAATCATTCCACGGACGAGAAATGTAGAAGCCGCCGTCACTGCAGTATATGCCAAAAGCCACACCATACACTTCTCCATCAACCACCAAATTATGGCAAGCCAAGCCAGTTACATTTACAAAATACACTGGCAGAACATGGAAATGAGGTGCTATTAGCTACAGCCCTGATTAAGGCGACCTCATCCAACGGGAAACAAGAACTGCTTCGCATATTAATCGATACAGGTTCCCAAGCATCGTTTATCACAGAACAGGCCGTTCAAATGCTATCATTGCCTAGAACAAAAACTCATGTCAAGTTATCCGGGTTAGGAGCCACAGAAGCGCCAACAGCATTAGGGAAGGTCATGTATAGCTCAATGGTAGATGAGCGGACTGATTTGGTTAGGTATATTACTTGCGCTTACCACTGGTGGGGGCGCGAGATAATAATTAGGATAGGCTACAGATGGGACGTAGAATGAACTTGTTAGTGACTCTAGGAAAACTTTATTATCACTGAAAATGTTCTTACAATATATCGATTTATATATATTTTGAGAACTACATACTAAGCAATAATTACATTTATTAATGGGCAGCGAGTAATGAACTGCGAATTATGCCTATATCGGTAATTTGTTTTTTAAATTAATGAATTGCTCAATACATTTGATTAATTTAAATGAGTACATATTAAGCGGAAACTGTTAATGATTTACTAAATTAATCTAATATAAACCGTTGATTCACGCACTCACCAAAATTCGTTCTTATCAAGCACTCAAATCAAAACGGAATGAATCATAATATCCGATATTTCTCCCCATTATATTTTTCTTCCTCCTCTCGTTACATGCTTCTTTTTATTTTTAACTATATAGTTAGGCGATGGACTTATCAGATGTTAATTTCATCTTGTGACATTTGTAAAGTAAGAGTAAACCTGTCTTATCAATAGGTCTGTTTGTTTATTGGACAGTTTTTACACAGCTTTGAAAGTTTGTTACCCGTAATGTGTATGTTAACTTCTGGGACTAGAAAAATTTTTTTGAACAAAAGTTAACATTTTTACACACAGTAAAGTGGATGAGTAAGTTCAATTGTTCCTTTCATTTGTCATTTGAAATAAGTTGCAGTGCGTTTTTTTTTTTTAAGAAAATAAGTGCTATTTTTTATAAATTTAAAAGTCGTAAGTTCTGTGAAATGTTTTTAAATTTTATTCTAAATTTAATAAATAATGTTACGAGGGTGGCGTTTGTTCGTTATTTAAAACACAATATTTCAGATATCATTAACAAGTTCTTCTTTTATTTAACTTCACTGTTTACTTTTATAACATTTACAAATAATTATCCAATCAACTCTTAATGGTTATCGCTAGTACAAACCAAATAATTTACTTAGTTTACTTCACTGAAATAAGACTCGCCTCCTGGATGTGAGAATCGCCGTATTTATATTCTACGAATTATTCTAGAACCTTCCTAAATATCCCGTTCTCTGAACCCAAAGTTTACTAGTATGTCACTAACCTAAAGTTGTTTCCATTTTCAACAGATGTCGATTGCATGACTTTGTGGCGCGTAACAATATATTTATTTACAGAAAGTGAAATATTAGAATTGGCTGCAGGAATACTGCAAATTGAATGCTCTGCTGGAACATTGAAACTTATAGAAAGCAGTAAGTAAAAAGCTGATGCAATCCTAATATATACTACTAATTCAGATCCGGAAATGCTTCAAAAAGCTTTGTGTGAGGCAGGAATGGTAAACTTAGAAGAAACAAAAAATCGTAAATTGTACAATAAATATTTGCAAATATTTTATGATATTGATAAAAGTTTATTATAGTCGAAGAAAAGAAAAATAATTGGTTGGATGCTCACGTGAAGCTGTTACTTTCTGCAGTGATACAGCTGAGACCTCAGGTCGGAAAGTCAGCAAAATTAAGAAGCAAGAGGAAAATGTGGCGCGAAATCCAACGACGGTTTTTAGAAAATGGCTATGTGTTTACCGAGCTACAAACCTAGAACAAAACACTAGCAAATTGTTTCAATCTTTTTATGGTGTTTCATTCAGTAGCTATAGTTAGTTAATTCATAAAATTTTAAGAATACAACATTCACCCAAACTGCTAGGATTTACCAGTCCCCCTCTCCAAATTCAAGCTCGTTTGCATTACAATTTTATTTGTCCAACCGAAACATGTCGATAGCTGGCCGGCTGTCAATTATTCTATGGAACACCCATTATCTACAGCTGGGAAACTGTAAAACTTGATTTCCAATGTAAAACTGGATTTCCAATGTAAAACTTGATTTCCAATTACTTAAATCACAATAATACAAAATGAATATATTGATTTTAACTAAAAAACAAAGAAAAAGAAAAACGGTCGCGGACAACTTACAACTTAAAACTACATCAAAATGTTCACTCTTCCCGTTTTTCCGTTCCTTCGTCGAAAAATTCGCATTTTTTTTTTGTTTTTTTGTTGTTAGTTCTTGAACCAAAATGTTGCACAATTGAAAAAATCGGACATATATTAGGGAATAATAGCGACGTGTCCACCCTTTAACGTTTTTCGCTTTCCCTGTCGCGCTCTTACGAGATTGGGGTTGGTCAACACAGATTTTTTTTTTATTTATAGTCATATTTTGAATAAAATATTAAAAAAAATAAATATTTTTTATTTTAACACTTTCGATCCGCACGCATAACAAATCGCGGGTGTTTTATTGCCTTTCACCCCTTTGTTTTTTCCCTGGAAAGTATGATTTTTGCGACAATAGTCCCACGACCACCCGTCAAAATAGCAACCTCAACTAAATTAAATTCCCTTTTCGGCATTGTTTTTTACTGGATTACAACTTTTCCAAATATAATTCAGAAAGTATCAATTGTAATTCAGAGTAGCCAATTGTAATAATATTTGTTAAATGTTTATTTTTATTTCATTATATGCAATATAAATGTTTTTAAATAAATCAACATTTATTGCCAAATCTGTAGATTGGTGTACTGTACAGTGTTTGACAGCAAGAGCTCCATCACTTCCGACTATGGTGTTCTTTGCGTTATAATTTCCTCTTCCTCTGTTCAATAACGCCAGGGCCTGCAATGTTTGAAACACGTATGTTGCTTTTGGCATCGGCTTTGACCTTAGACCAAATATTCTCAATAGGATTTAGCATTGCATAGTGGGGTCCTGGCCGTAACCGGGATGCAATCGAGCAATTAATGACTGTTTCTTCCCATGACTGGCTGAGTGCGTTATCTGCAACAAGCACTAAATCTACCAGTTGATTTCCCATATCTTGCCACAATTGCATTAACTTTTTTATCCAATCATTTGCTAACTGTAAACTAAATGTACCACTTCTGCGGTCCATAGATATACCTTCTGTAATAGAAACTGCTCCTGTATGATAGGACCTCTTGATGCTGGAAGGTGTTGGACTGCCCTACGACCAGCTCTTGCAAAACAACTTGTTCGACGGAAAAGCAAATTAAAATTAGTTTCATCCATACAAAAAAATTGTTTCCACTGTGTAGTTGTTTAAATATTGGACATATCAGCTCTTTATTTACTTCAGAATTTATTATAACAGGTACACTATTTTTGTAATAAAGAGTCCCCTTCTAACAAAAATTTCTTTTTTTTTTTGAATGGCTTCAAAGTTATGCTACAATCTTCTTTTACCCATGAAACCATAAATTTAATTTTTTTTGTGCCTGCTTTTGGCAACATTTTGGCACGTCCAGATAGGATCCAGTGACATGCAGCCTTGAACTTGATATCGGGAGTGCAGCCAAAACTATCCAGCCATTATAGTGTAAGAGCCAGCAATAATTTTTTGGTATGAAATCTAACCAAAAAATGTACGCATAAGTATTGACTTAAAGGAAACATAATGTCAAAAACAATCGTTTGCAGGAAATCTCCACGGCCTAAGTGCCATGCCATGCTTTGCATCATGGGGTATCCCCTGAGCTTGGCTTAATAATATATAAAAAAAAAGGATGACAAGAAAAGTAGAGGGAAAATAAAATAAAATAAATGATTTAATAAATCGCGCTAAAATTACATGTTTCATGCATAACAAAAAATCAAAGGAGACTTGAAAAATGATTAGTAGCTGCTTCTTTGAAACTGTTTAGGGTTGCTGAACGTTTCACATTAGTAGGCAATGACTTTCAAAGTTCGACACCGTAAACGAAAAAGAGTCTTGCGCTTTGAATGAAGTTATGTAAATATTGTGGAACATAATTCTTGCATACCTTGAATACCATAAGGGTAGTGTGATATTTCAAATAACTATCCAATATACAACAGTATTCAGATATATGGCCAAATCTATTTATATTAAAAAATACCGCGAGCATCAACATTTAGCTTTCTTCGACTGATACTGTCTAAAGAACACCAGATCTTGCAGCCATGTAAGATAACTGGTATCTATAAGGCTATGACCAGCCGCTGCCTAATGGTCCTAGGAGTAAATTTTGCATAAAACCAAAGCTGACGGAGAGTGCCATATATTCGTCGTACTACTTTGCCAATATGCATGTCCCAACTCAAGGTTTACCTAAGTAATATACTTAAGTTATTCACAGATTGAGAATAAGGAGTCACATCATTACAGGGCTGAGATCGGACATATTTAACTCATTTGATATTAAAAATTATTTCATGGGACTTAGCCGCCTTTAACCTGAGCTTTTTTACCTGCAACCAATTCGGGATCTTTTCCAGGTCATCATTCATTCTGGAGATTCCATCAGATAGTTTAGCAAGAGGAGTGGATATAGAAAGTTGGACATCATCTGCATAAATTTGAATACTCACATTATGTACACATCGAGGTAGATCGCTTATGTACAATAAAAACAGTAGAGGACCAAGGATTGAGCTTTGCCGGACACCTGAGGAAATAATTTTGTACCCTGATTCCAAGGATGAGGTCACAACTTTCTCAAAACGATCACTTAAATAAGAAGATATTAAATTTATTGCTGAGCTGCCAAAGCTGAACTCTGATTAATCCGTTAAAATTAACACTGTGAATAGCTTTCGAGAAATCTAGTAGCACAAGCAAATATGCCAGACGATTACTAAATTTGTATCTGATGTAATCAGTAAGGTAGAGGAGTGACGTTGTTGGGCTATGATGACCTCGGAATCTCGACTAAAATTCATACAATAAAGACTCATCAGCTAAAAAGCTCTTGGTTTGATCACAGTGTAACCTTTCAAGTACTTTTGAGCAAAACGGAAGTACACTAATTGGGCAAAAATCTTCCTTGCCTTTTGGACTAGACTCTTTATTAGTCGGAATAACTTTAGCAAGCTTCCACCAAAAACGAAGACAAGATGTTGTAATGCAAGTATTAATAATATGCGTCAAATGTTGAATAATAAAGGATAAAATAATACGCTAACCGTAGAGAGTGAAAAACCCTCAAAACTAATCCCATTATCAAGGATATTACTAGCAAACTCTCACTGTTGCCATCTCCACTAATATGGGAATATACAAAGTCATTTTTGAGTACCTCTGGATATATATCACAATTAACAACTGAATTTCGAAGACCGCGGTGTTTAATATTCTTCCGCAGGCATTTAGATGGAAGAAGTGGATCAAGTTTACAAGTAAAAAATGTTTGCTTGGCGTCGCGAATAGCTTTAGTAGTTAAGCTGCGATACTTTCAATAGTTAACTAGAAGGAAATCAGTCTTAAAAATTCTCCAAAGCTTATAAGCATAGTCCTTCTCGCGCATGAATGCTATTATAGTATTGTATAACCAGCATGGTCTATTTCTTAACACTTTGGATTTAATGGAAACAAAATCATTTTATACCTAGGTATAAAATTATATAGTTAAAATGTTCAACCTGAACGTTCTTCACATCACCCGTTGCATAGATGGGATCCCGTAGTCAACACCGCTAATTCTATGCCAAACACTAGAAGTATCAACATTGTTAAAGTCTCAGCACTGGAAACTGGAGGAAAGATTCGGAACAAGAAACTTAAAAAAAAGCAATAACCACTTCATGGTCCGTAATCTCTGGTAAGGCAAATTGTCGAAAATTTAGAAGAATGTAAGCACGATTCGTTATAAGAACATCTAAAGGGGAACCACCTGAAGAGAAATATCTTGTCGGCAAACTTTTAATCACTTTTAAACCACATCCATTGCTGGAAGTTAAAAAAAAATCGTTTATGACTGACAAAAAATCCACATTTAAGTCACCACGAATTGTAATGGAAGCAAATTGACTCGAGAAAAGCATAAGCTCATCATAAAAACTACTAAGAGAACAAACCCTAGGTTGTTTATAGACACAAGAAACAAGAATTTTCCCAGCAGAGACAGTTACCTCAACGAAAGGTACTCAAACTTTGGGCATTGACCGCTTGATAAGGAGAAAAGACGTGCATGGATATCTTGACGAACATATATGCCAATGCTACCACCAATTTAATATGATCGATCAGCCCTGTGAAATTGATAGCCAGGGAGATTCACAACATTTTATTATTATTATTAATAACGGGGGATGCAGATAGGACTCCTGCCTCTCATCTTGTCACCGCGACCTATAAGATCTCTTGTGACATTACCTCTAAATGCTATAGGGCGCCCATTCGAACATAAGGTCTGTGATGAAACTAATAATGTTCTTGCGGCCATATTTCCGACATCCTCTGGCAGTGGAAATGCCTTTCCTAGATGTTTTAGCCTTATTCGGCACAGAACTTCACAGTCACACAGGAGATGTTCAGCTGTTTCCTCGACTTCCATAAAGAATTGGCAGATCTCATCATCGATCTTACCCATCTTCTTAAGATGGTATCTAAGTTGGCAATACCCGGTAAGTATTTTCCAAGTATTCCTTTTAGTTCTGTCCTGCCAAAGCCTGACCTGAGCTGAGATATGACTCCATGGGTGTCCAAAGACAGGCTCGGGGCCAATAAACGAAAATTTGTCTCCTTCCTTTGCAAGGCGGTCCGCAATCTCGTTTCCCTTAATGCCTTCATGTTCTGTTAGCCAGATCAGTGTCACTCTATTTGTCTCGGCCAGTTGCTTCAAAACAGTAAGACAGTCCCAAACCAGCTTAGAAACAAAGGTAATTGAGTTTAATGCTTTAAGTGCTGCTTGGCTGTCTGATATTACATATATTTTAGCTCCACGCTTATTCTTGTGGATTATTTCGCGAGCACACAGTTCTATGGCGTATATTTCTGGCTGAAATATCGTTGGTGAAGCCCCAGTGTCTTTGCGAGATGGCACCTTGGTCCACATATGCCCACGCCTGCTTTGTCTTCCATTTTGGACTCATTCATGTACCATTTAAGAGATCGTTTTTCAAAGGGTAGGTCCACAGTGTGCCACTGTTGACGGTCCCCCAAAATCACCTTAAGTGGTGTTTCAAAGTTATGGCGTTTCAGTCTAACGTCTGAAATTTGGTTAGCCATCGGGTCCTGTAACTTTAACCGTCTTTTTCTTTGTTTTTGGCCAGCAAACGAGTAACGCGTGTGTGATCATGGGTCTTATAATAAGTGTGTATAACCAGAGAGTCATTTTTGGTATTGTATTGTTCTATTTGTCCGGAATTTATGCTTTGTTCAGTTTTTAATGCGGCAATGAACTTCCAAATACCTGCATGCTGTGCACCAATTAGTTCAGTGAAGCAACGATGACAACCTTCACAAGAATTGTTGGTTTTTGGGAAACTATTTTGAACGGCACTATGACAGTTTCACAAGTACAGAGGAAATCGACGATTGCGACGATAACGTCGACTCGGCCTACCAATGCACGTGTCCTCGAAATTAACCAATACAGGTTGCAAATTATCTTCAAATGCAACGTTCTCGCATAACTCTTCGAAACTGCATTCTACATTAGCAACGGGAATGAAAGTTAAAGCGGGTATTATCTTAGTTTTAGAGCGAAATCACTATCCTCTTGATATCGCTTTTGTAAACCATTCTGTTGAATACAGCGATAAAAACACTGCGTAAAATGAAAAAAATAAGCTCTAAGAGAAGCTCATGCAAATATGGTCTTAAAACCATTTAACGCAGATTGCTCAAAGTCAAACATAATTGACTTGGGAGCTAAATTGGGTTCCAAACGTTTTAGCTCGTCGAAAAAATTTGTATATGCCTCTTCTGTTTTTTTTTTTCGATTAAAGCGCAAATATTGCTGGAACAGATTTATTATTTACAATTGCATGGTTTGTATATAATTGTTGAAATGAAGACGGCACTATCTTAAAAGTTCCATCTGGGTACCAGTTTTCTGTTCGTGACAAGTAATTTAAATCGTCTTTTGTAGAGAAAATTATTATTCTGCTATTACTATCGTTGCTGTAAAGCTTTTTGATAAAATTCCGGTATTTGTAATTTGGAAAGTGTATTTGGAGTTGCTGGTAGACAGTTTTTCGCGTTACCTACATTTCGTATTGTCCTTTTCTTGCTATCCATACGTGGCATCTGTCCTACTGCAGCTTGTGGCAAATTAATATATGAATTAGCAACAATGTGATATGTCCCATCTTGGGTGTTTGTTGCTCGATACTAAGCATCACTATAGACTGCATCGACTTCGCACCTTGCAACATCACTAGCATGATTGTGTTCATTTAAATATTCGACATTTTCATTATTGACACTATGGACACGTCCACGACACTAAAGTTTTTTAGACTGCTCACATTTCCAAAATACTTTCTCACTGTTTTCTTATCTTTGATATATAGAAGTCCTTTATCCAACAACTTCCGTTTTCCCTTCTCGCTTTACACAAATTGTAACGCCATTATTATTTAGGAAAAGAGACATACTTATAGCACACTGAACACTAACATGATTTGAATACTAACAGGCCGAATTTGAAATGAATATAAAATGCAAAATATTTATACTTATATTGCTTCAAAGCCCGATGCAGGGTATTGGAAAACAAATAAATAGACCATTACTGTCGCGTCAGGTCGATTTCGTTTCTTCAGAAAATCCTTAGTTAATCCCCTGATCGGTTTTGACCACAGGTCGGCAATAAATTTGCATTTCGCCAGTCGTGACAATAAGGTTGTCGACCGTTGATTAGTCTTTATGGTGACTGCACATCTTCGTCTAGTTTCACCACTCCTCATATCACAATTTCAGACTTCGTTTCGTCAGAAAATCCTTAGTTAATCCCCTGATCCCTTTTAACCATAGGTCCGCAATAAATTTGTTGGATAAAGAACAATTTTAAGTACTTTTATTTTTAACGATTCTAAATCAAATTCATAAATACAACAAGAAAAAAACAACCGCCTCGTCCCCGGACGATGAATTTGATTTAAAATCGTTAAAAATAAAAGTTCTTACAATTCTTCTTTATCCATCCTTGACTGATTCTAACAAGTGTAGGTTCGATTCCCGTCCGGGAAAAAATAAATAAATTTGTATTTCGCCTGTCGTGGCAATAAGGTTGCCGACCCTTGCTTTGACTTTAACCTGCAAATACACCTCCATCTAGTTTCACCACTCTTTTATGATTATTCTTATTATTACAAATATTAAATTTAAAATTGTTTACAAATTAACCAAACATTCCTCACTTGGAAAAACTTCATTGAATTTTATATTTTCTATGTTGTCAAATAGAATTTTACTTTTTATTAATTCAATAAACATGTTTTTCTCTTATACATTAAAAGAGTTTTCCCGAACTTATGTACAACATTATGAAGATTTAAAACTACAAGTACTATTAATATCTGTATAATATTTATATTTATACAATGCAGTCTGTGTTACCAGTAATGTTCCAATCTATAATATAAAATTCCACAAAATTTGAAATTCATATCTGTTGTTGAAGAGCAACTTTCCTGGCGAGCAATTGTGTGGGGAGCTATTGTGTGGCGAGCAACTGTGTTCGAGCAATTGTGGGCGAGCAATTTTCCGCACACAACTTTTTAGATTCTTATTTCGATTTTTTAAAATAAATAATGCCAAACAAGTGGCAGCTTGCACTTCTGAATCGTTGAAATACATAATTTATTAGCACTCCCGAAATTTTATCCACCAACAGCTTCAGAGTTTAATTGGAGACTGTTGACAACAAAAACTATGCGCAGCAAAACCTACTGCATGTGTAAACACATTTGCAGTACTAACTTTTATTTGAGATGTTGTTCAAATTGACGCAGTATTGAATGCAACACAAGTATTAAAAATGTGTTCGTCGGAGGTAGAAGTTATTGTACAGTCGCACATCAAATGTATAAATCGTTGCCAGGGCTAGTGAAGTGTATGGTCTCACATGAAGTAAAAATTAACTAAACTAATTAAAACGTTTCCAAGTTTACGCAAGAAAATCTTTTTACCTCAGTAGTCTTTGCAATGAATAAACTGACTATATAAGTGGCGACTGGTGCTCTAAGTATTGCAATCCTTTCTGAGCAGTCCTAGGTAATGTTCTAAATTACCAACCTGCCAAGCGGTGCTTTAAACTGCTTATCTGCGGCCAATTTTATAATGCTGGAAACTATACAATTGGAATGTCATAGCTATCAAGAACTATGGACCGCTCTAAGGCTTATAGTATTCTTCTAGCTGAAACAGTTGTACACCGCATTCAAGTGTAGAGCTGATAAGGATTGTTAAATACAATAAACTGTGTATGGTGATTTAAACGGTATATGGTGATTTGAACTATGCACAGTACAGTAGACCTTAGTTACAGTACTTTAAACTATCTCCAGTGCTTTAAACTGATTACAGTGCCTATACACTTTTTATTGAGGGCCAATTACACAGTAATTGAAATCTCTTCAAGCTCAAGAGTTATAAATCGCAAACATTTATAACCCTTCTCATAGTGGATTTATATACCGCTTTAAGGTATATAAATCACTAGACTATAACGTTTTTAGTCATAAATAAATCTAACCACTATATATTCTACCATTTCAGATAGAAAATTGCAGCAGTAAAACGTTAGTATTAAAAGAATATAAATAAAAGAAACCGATTTGTTGTTAGCTATAAGTTTCTGGTGTCAACCGGTTGTTATTGTTGAATAAAATATTATTTCAAAACTGACTGACTTGTCATTTAACTAGCACCTTTATTGATTTATACTTTTTTTAAAACGACCTAATAAGAGGTTCGTACATTTATAATGTTTTGATTGTTTTGAAGACGCTTGTCACTTGTACTTTTACTATAGTCTTTTTCTGTGTAATACTACAAATAATCAGGTTTTTTCCACCACTTCCAAAAATTTTATATTGAAAGCAATGTCTTGAGCCATTTTCACAAAAAATTCACAAAATGACGAAATAATTTGTTTTCTTGTTTTTTTTTTTTTTTAAGTAATCAACAAACTAAAAGATCGAATGATTTTTCGGTTTAAGTAACTTATCGGTTCAACTTCTCAGTACATACCGTACTAGTAAATACTACATGCAACAAGCACCGACACACTGAAAAAAACAGTTTGTTTGGTTTAAATAAATTTTATTTGTATGGAATAAAATATATATTTAAATACGGCGAAATAAATATCGTATTTCTTTCAAAGAAAGGATTTATTTGAATGATTTATTTCCACCAAATAGGCGTTTGTTTCTTATGATATATGATGTTTATTTAGGATTTTTGTAATTATTTTGTTGGAAATAATTGACTTGTTTGATAGACACAAATTTTATTTCACAGAAATCGACTGTGGAATGTAAAATTATTGATACATTTGTATCAAATGATTATTTGTTTCAGTCAAATTAATGTTCTTTGATTGAAATATTTTATTTATTTGGAAAAATTAAATATTATTTAGTAACAATAAATCACAATAAAGTATATTTGTTGCAAATAAATATATTTTCCATTGAAATTAATTATATTTCAAACAAACATCATGATAACATCCAAATATCTAGCGCAAATCAAACTAGAATTTATACTAAATAAATATTATTTGGTAAGAATAAATCTTGATTTGCCCTGGGAAGCAGGCCTTACTTCCCGCAAATAAGTTGTGTATTTGGTATTCCGACGATTATCTGCTTCGTTCAAATGAATAAATAAGTAAATAATATTCATCGCTTGTACATATATACTCGTACATATGGATATGTATATACTTGAAATCTCGTGTAATTTATATTTACCTGAAGTTTTTAGCTCACTCCCTGAAACAACTTTTTCTTATTATTATAGAATTGAATTGAAAGGCAAAAGACCATTTTTCGGTAATATAAAAATATATTTATTTGCTATTTTCAGAAAATTATAATAAATAATATATATCACATTGATGAATTCAATTATTGAATATAGATATGGCACATCATGCATCACCAAGAAAATGCCCTTTTTTTTGGAAATCTATTGAAAGATTTAAGTTTCTTAATAGCTACTATTAAAATTAACTACATAACTGTTAATATGATTGTCAACGCCAATTGTATGAAGTTTTTTGTATACAAAATAAACTTCTTAATTTTTATCACAAAAAATATATTTTATACACCCAAACACTGTTTCTTCACAAGAATCACAACCGAGTTCAAAAATGTAACCGATTTTATAAAGTATATTGTTAGTCTTAATCCAAGAAAATGACTCAAAATTTATGGAATTCAAGAAGGGGAACAACACAGATACCAGGTCTAATTCTTGAGATGATAAAAGCTTTGGTTTGCTATATTCTTTTATATTTCGTAGATGTGAGGAGGATAGAAGACTGTAACAGAGTTTTAATTGATATTAAATGCCAAAGTATACGCTATATTCCTGCGGGACGTTACAATATGCGCATTGCTTTTACCAATTTTATGAAAGGCTTCAACAACAACTCGCACGATGAAGACTTTAAACCGACTGTGACTAAAAAACTTTTACACTATCTGTAATTTTCTTCAAGAAAGAATTTTTTGGGATATCTCCGGTATATAGCAAAAGCTAAAAAATGTTCTAATTTGTTATTTCATCACACAATCCATTAATTTTTGGTGACAAGTTTCAAGTCTTGGTTTGACTCATCAACAGGTCCCAAATAGCGAAATTGGGTGATTAGAAAAACAAATGAAAAAATGAAAAAAGAAGAAAGAAATGAAAAGTTTAAGAAAAATAGAAAAAAAACAATTTTTTTTTATTTATTAAAAAAATTTAAAAATTTTTAAAGAAACAGATTCATTCGAAGCGAATCGAACCTGTATACGCCACGCAGTGGGCTGAAAAATGAGGAAGAAAAAGGAAGAAGAAGAAGCGTTTCGTGTCAGCAGAAAACCTTCCACTCATCGGTGCAGCTTGGTTTTCTGCCTGCTGCAGACGCTTGAAAATAGATCAAACCGATCTCTTCTCATATAAACTCAGAATAAATTCTGGGTGTGAATTCTATTTTTCTTAAACTTTTCATTTCTTTCTTCTTTTTTCATTTTTTCATTTGTTTTTCTAATCACCCAATTTCGCTATTTGGGACCTGTTGATGAGTCAAACCAAGACTTGAAACTTGTCACCAAAAATTAATGGATTGTGTGATGAAATAACAAATTAGAACATTTTTTAGCTTTTGCTATATACCGGAGATATCCCAAAAAATTCTTTCTTGAAGAAAATTAAGTTTAACCCGGTAAAAAGTCCAAAAGAGTAATCTCTTTTTATTTACTATCTGTAATATGTGATATGAAATTGTTATCAGTGTACAAGAAATAAACGTTATTCATACCGAATAACGTTTGTTTCTCTGAAATAAATGTTATTTGAAATAAACAAATGTTAACAGGTACATAAACACCATGGAAATAACCTTTGTTTTCGCTGAATAACATTTATTTCTTTGAAATAAATGTCTATTTGCAAGGATTAAATTAAATTTGTTAGACACAAATAAATGTAATCACTTGTAACAAATAAATGGACTTATTAGATCAAAACCAATGTGTTTATTTTCTCTGAATAAACTGACTTTTTTGTTTAAAGAAATATTTATTTGGTAGCAATGAAGATGTTATTTTGGTAAAATAAATTGAAATGACGATGAATAAACAAATTTCCTTAATTCCGCTTATTTCTACCAAATTAGGCTGTTTCAAATAAACGCTGTATTTATATGAAAAAAATTGGTTTATTTTGGTAGAATTAAGAATATTGATAGCAAATTCGGCATATTTACGGCAAATATAGTACCTTCAAATAAATGCATTGCTTTGCGACAAATTGCGACAAAAGAAACTTTTTTTTTCAGTGCATCTGCATGAGATTTTCTACTGCGCAATTTATATTGCTATTTCGTAAATGTGACCGCTTTCATGGTGTTAAAATAAAATGTATTACACAGTGCAATTTCAGTCGAAGTGCAGTAAGTACTGCATAGTGCATACTTTATACTTCATACTGCGTGCAACTTCTTTCCACTATGTGTAAACACCACTGCAACTTTTGCAGCTGTAACCCTAAAAGTTGTGCAGTAAAAGTTGCAATGTATAACCGTACCTTAACATCATTCAATAAATGTACTGTCGCAGCAAATTTATTTAGACATTCAAATTATTTCTATAAAATTCATAAATGTAGAAATTGGAAAAAAAAAATATTTTTTTTCCACCGATCGAGATTCGAGCGTCCATATTACTCATACATATACTTCGTATGTAGTTCTGTGCCACAATTACGCCACCAACACTAATTCTGATTCTCCGCATAAGATTACTTTTAATTCATGCAGAACCCTTGATCCTGTATAAACAATAAGCAAAATGTTCATAAACCTAAATATGTCGATATCCAAATTAGTGCATAAAATACAGTTGTTATTTTCGTTGATCTAAATGGCACATGAGGGGGGAATTATTTACCTTGTTAATTAACCGAAGTGCTTGAAGCTTCCTAAAAAAAGTGTTTGTTTTGGTTTAACGAGCTTCTTCTGTACGTAGTAATTGACAATGGTAAACAAAAACAAAAAACGTTGGTAGACATTTCTTTTGTTATGGAAAAATCTTCAGAGTTTACGTTTACTTTACGAAAATGATAAAGTCGGAAGCTTCTTTGAGTTTGGGTCCACCTAATTATTTTATGAGAGGAATATAAATATAAGGTACGTCGAATTGCTCATCAGAGGAGAGAAAACGGACTATCAATAGGCTTAGCGCTTTAATACTAAAGAAATCTGGGCTTAACAGATATATTTTAAGAAGTTCGCTGAATCTCTTAAAAGCTTTCTAAACTAGGTATATCTTACGATAGATTTTTCACAACAGAAGAGATATCAAATTCTTAGTTATCAGGGGTTGTAGGGGTATATTCCGAAATATCGGAGTAAAGCTTCTCTTGAAATTGAAAGCATGCGCAATAAATATCTACTACACATGGTACTTTCCATTCGATATCATAATATAGGCTACATAATAGAACCTATAAGGGATGATGTGACCAGCTCCAGAAAGCTTATAGTTTTACTTTTCGGAAAAGCTTAAAATTATTCCCCTCTTCGATTCTGATCAGAGGAGTATCCAAAGCCAAACAAAGGAGATGCCATTAACGGAAAATTTTGTAACAAAAGGATGGAGTTGAAAAAGCTTATAAATCAAATTTTTATCTTTTATTTTCAGTCTTGGCTTTTTATCTGTTATTTGCCATTGCCTGCTAGGTTGTTCCGGATTGTGGTCTATCTTTATTTACATATATAGATTTTTATAGTATACATACCTAGTCGAGATTCCGCCAAATAGTGAACGTATGTACATATACAAAGTATTACGGAACTGGTGCATGCATGATAAAGTATTTCGCATATCAACAATGACAGAAGTAGTATTGCCAGACTTCTTGAATTATGGCAAGTACAGAATATAGTACAACATTAAGTTTCATCGTGCAGAGCCCGTAAACTTTACTGTAATAAATCTTTCTACCCACTTGTAAATGCTGCATTTAAAACGTTTTTAAGTTGTGTAGGCTTGTATGCTGACTTTAATCAAAAACGATAGGGTGCCGTATACTACATATGGTTCTTTATGACAAGAGATTTATGCTGAAATTTATGTAATGTGTGCTTTAGGTTGGGTTAACTTTGAATATCTAGAAAATATTAATTTAAAATTGGCCGAATTGAAAGAAGACAAACCGTTTAGGTTAGTTTCATTAGGTCAAATTTTAGACTGCTTAAAATTATAGAGAAAACTTAAATATTTATTTAATAAAAAAATCATCACAGTTGTAAGCTCGCTTTCGTCTGTCACTTCACGCTAAAATTTCAAAGTAATACTATGATGATACTAATAAATTTCTATCACTTTCTGATAGCTGCTGAATTTTCATATAACCATCTCTTAAAACTCTACGGTACACACGTAAAATTAGCTTACACCATTATACACTTCGGGCCTTACAGGCCCGATACTCTGAATCTGAAAATACGCATGGATATTTTTTAATAAGACAATTTTTAGCCTGCAAATGTTTTATTGAACTCAAATTTTATTCGTAATAACCATTTGTATTATTTTTTTTAACTTTTATATAAAGAAATCTTTAATAAAACTTTATAAATGGACTCTTAAATATAAAAAAAATGTATATTATGGCTCTCAAAACAGGAAAAAAGGCTTTAATAACTAAATCTGAAAGGGAACGCAAAATGCTGCAATTGTATAATAACTAAGCAAACCACAAACGGTGTAAGGGCTAACTAAGGCACACTAAAAACAAAAAAAAAAAGATAACAAAGGTAAAATGTAAACGTTAAATTATTCACAATAATTTTAAAAGTAAAGATTTGAAGTCAAAATCAAAGTTAAGATAAGATTAAATAGTGTGCATATGTCCGCAGATAAGTGGCAGTTCCAAGAAGATATTTCCATCTAGATTTCCCAAAGTAAATAAAAATAATTTTTAATAGAAATCCTTTATATGTAAATCAAGTGAATGGACATTGTGTCCTTTCAGACAGTCAGGCAGTTTTGATGGCTTTGACTCACCCTAGGATAACATCTAAATTAATGGGTGACTGCTGGACGTCTTTGGATACCTAACCAATGTGTCGATAACAACGCAATATATCCACAGTGGAAATAAGAGGGCGAACTTCCTAGTCAGGTCAGGCTATAGTTTTTGCTTCCTTAGACCAGAATCAGTTGTAGGCGTGTCTACCGCGGTGATCAGGTCTCTAATCAAAGCAGAAGTTAGTTATTAAATAATAATACTATTTTTGGTGCTTCACAGAAGATTACAATAGTTTATTGTAGTATGTACTACTAGTGTTAGAGTATGTACTGTAACGACTCAATTTTGACACACACATAAAAAAAACATAAACATAATTAATAGAAATTATATTTGTGCATATGTGCGTATATTTGTACATGTATATATTTATAAATTTTTGTATTCAAATCTCCAAAATCTCATAACCAAAGCAATGACTACGTTATCGACCTCAATTTATAGTCGACCGTTAAAATGATGGTGGTGACTTCCGTTTGGATCTCTCCATATAGCTACCAGGGGGTGGAGGAATACCCAGCAGTTTCCGATAAGCAGTGCCGGATCTAGGAAACTTTTGAAAGGGGGCAAAGACGTTAGTTACCGCCCCCTCTAACAACGATCTTTATTTGGGATAAATTTTATTACAGTTCCAGGGTATACCAGGCATTATATGTACATATATGATAGATGACCTATTTATAGATACTGCATACCCTAGCCTAGACCTATGTAGAACCCGAATTGTTAAAAACTATTTGAATTTGAAACAAATGATTGTTAAATAAAACGAATTTGAAATTCAAACGAAAAGTAAGATCCATTGTAAATCTTAAATGTCGTTTGAATCTCAAACTGTTTTAAAATAAAAGGAAAGTAAAAAATCGTATCATTACAAACACAGTTTATTTTATACCAGAGACAGACTTGAAATTTTCATATTTATATATTGATAATGCAATTATGTGAATTGCAATATAAAATTTCAGAGACACACTTGCATTTTACGATACTAAGAATTTAATTAGAGAACTTACACTTGATTTATCACTTGATTTGTCATTTGACATAAGAAAGTTTCAATTTTACAAGTGTCAAATATTAAATGTCAGAAAAAGTTGTATTAAGTATTAAATTCGGTTCTAAAAGGTTCATGTATTAAATGATTATGAACTCGGGTCATATTGCAATAAACTCGTATACCGCGTACGTTTTTCGCAATTTCAATATTGAGCTCCAATGTACTAACTTCTGATTGTACACCGAGCGTATACCGAGCTGCTTCTCAGTATATAGAGACAGATTTCGCAAAATACAATATTGAAATTGCAAGTCTGTCTCCGCTATTATTAACATAAGGATAACAAATTAAAAATTTAAATTATGTTAGATATTAGTTTTTTTTTTATTTTTGCCGCTTTTCAATATGAATATTCTCGGCTAAAACTACTAAAATTTAAGACAGTTTCAAAAAAAAATCTGTGTAGGAATTCTGGCAAACTGCCGTTCAGGTTGAATGGATTTATCCGATTTTTTACTCAGATTCAAAGGCCTTAACTCCGGCTGAAATGGTTAAATTTAGCGAGCTTAATAATAATTTTCTGGTAACTTTGTGCTTGTGCCTACTGTCTTATAATCTGTCTACATTCGAGGTAGGATTAATGGATGATGGGCAACATAGGGTTGCCAGCCACATTTGTACAATTTTTGAATTCATTTCATATGAGACAAAGGTACAATTTGAGAATTTAGCGGGATTTTTAGTTTAATAAGCTTACAGAGGCTTACAGACTTAATTTTAATAGACAGTAAGCTGCTTGACTGTATAAGTATAAACACAATTGAAAGTATGATATCAGCAATTCAGCTTTTAGAATCCGGAAAGAAAACTGAAGTGTCAAGTATGGTCTGAAAAAATTTTCCAATTCTTGTAATTAGATTTTTTCCCGTTTAGCTGTGGGTTCAAAAATCCGTCGTATTGCCGCCCCCTTAATGTTAGCGCCCGGGGCAAGTGCATCCGAGTGCCCCCCCATAGATCCGGCCCTGCCGATAAGAGCCACGCCATTACTCTGTTAAGTGAAATTATTATAGTAGTGAATCGAGAAGAGTGATAATCAAATCAAAAGAACGACAATTTTCATAAAAAAAAGCTAAATCCGCGAGTGAATCAAGTGAATAAAATAAAGCAACAACAGAACAAATAAATTTGAGAAGAATTACATATAACCCAACGGGTAAGGAATATTTTTTAACTATATACTGTGTAAATTTTACAAGTGCTTATTATAATTATTAAAACCAGGGTTAAAAGTTATGGTCTAAATGAATACAAAAAACGTGCAGCCGCATGAACAGCATACTCAAAAGTCATCGCAGATCTAAACAAGCACGTGGATGGACACCTTAAATCGACCATAAACTAAATTGGGAGCCCAGTACGACGAAGCTAAGTTCCCTTTTTATATCTTACATGTTGAACATTAAAGGAGAAAGTAATTTCGCTATATATTATCTAACTCTAATGTACATCCCCTAGATTTAGTATTTATTTTTTGTTATCGCATGCATAGGTTATGTGTTAATTTCTTAAAAAGGACTCCGGAGGTATTTAAGCAGAGCGGTTCCCTTAGACATTTTCTAAGCACAAAATATTGAATTATATGGGCTCAAAAAAAAAATAAAAATACCTTTTAGTTAATTTGTTAGATTCCAAAGCCCCCTGGTACCGAGGTATACATGAACCGAAACCCAAAAAATATATATAGGTCAAAACTAAATATACGCAATTTGAAAACATACATAATATATGAATTTATACATGTCCGATAACTCGACGCTCAAACGGTCATCGAGAGACCTTAACGGATCTGACGTCCAATTTTAGTCAGGCGGAATCTCTGTTGCTGATAAATAAAGAAAAAGTGTTATAGCACTACTACTGTTAGGAAATAAGTGGAAAGACTAACAAAATAAAATATTCAAACTATATATTCAAGATTCTTAGATATATTAAACTAAACTATTTGTATTAACATTACAATAGAGAGATATTCCAAATATTCCAATATTCCAATATCCTAGAGAAAACTAAATATTATAATTTTTTAACAATTTGGCAAATTGAAAATGAACAAAGTAAGATCGCTCACCACACCGCGAAGCACAGCAAGGAACTAGATGTTAAAGATTTCTGGTCGACTGCTGGAAATGCAGGTTCTCATGCACATACATTTGGGTTTTTTAAAACCATCGAGGAATACTTCCCAATCAACATAATCCCGCAATATTACATGAGCGTCCTAACATAGTCCAAACATTCTAAAATATTTGCAGTGTTCATATGTAAAACTGACAAAAGTTTGATTTGAATAACTCCTCCGCCCTAAATAACTATTCATACATAAAAATTGTCTTCTGATAAGATTACTAAATTTACTTTTTTGTCTTCCCAACCGTAGTCAAATTTTTATATCTTTCCTAACAAAATTATTTAAAAAATTGTATCTTAATGCCTACGATTCCCCAAACAAAAACTCTCAACTGAGTAATAATTGCATATGTAAATGTGCCGTGGTCCGATAAATTCAAATCAATCTATCTAAAGATTCGGACTACGGCCGCACATACACTATTGCAAGTATTACTCAGGTGCGTGCTATTGAGTGTAAAATGGTAAGATTACTTTTTAATCAAAAATATTTTATTATTTTGTTAAGTAAGCTATATAGGTAGTGTAGCCTTTGGGAAAATAAGGAGCCAAGCTTATATTACTGGAAGACTATTTTCCTGTGTGGATAGTAGTTTGGGATCAATATCATATATAAAATCAATGTCTAGTCACTTTCCCATAAGAATCAATATAAAGCATTTTAGAGAAATGGACTAGCACGCACTAGATTTTCATTTTATGTCTTGGGAAGTATTTTTCGCGAGTTTTCGGTTTTTCCTATAATTAGCTTATGAAAGAATTTAAGTCTACGGTGATCAAGATAAGTTTCTATTGAGGTTCCAAGTAAAGATGTTGCGTATTCAGATACATCAGCGCACCGAGAAAGCTAGCAAATGTGGCGCATCATATTATTAAGAGCAACTATTAGTAGACAGCTAGAACCAATCCATAATTGGTTCAGACTGCATTATATTTTCCCCAACATTCGTGTGATGAGTTGATGCATCAGCAGCAATGGGCGAAACTGAGTACTTGAAAGTGTGCAAAACAATTTTTTTAATGAGGCTAATTCTTTTGGGCTCGGAATTAAACAATGCAGAATTATAGTTGGCCACAGCTCAAGTCACGTTCATTGTTTAGCAAGAAAGAAATATGTGTTGCTAAAATATAAATAACAAGACGGAATGTGCTTTCTTTAGTTGGCAATTAATTTTTTATTTCCAAAATGTGTATGACCTCACTTACGAAAAAGAGAGCGAATCTAAGCTGGTACCAGAATTTTATAGATAAGCTACGGCCATCTTGCGGATGTTCTTACGTTGCCTCTAAGCCTTGTATACATTTCATACCGCCATCCCAATCACATTGGTTTCCAATTATAATAGTATTTCGGACAGGAGCGTATCCAGACCTGCAGCCTTAAGTTAGATATCACAAAACCCAAGTTTCGGTTTGATTTGGAAATCCTGTCGATAATATTATCCTCATCAATGTCGATTCCAGAGGGGACAGACATTAAGGACTCATATCCAGATACTATTTCTCGTGCAAAGATTGTAGAAATAGATGTGACGCAACCGATTCTATCACGGGTGAAGTAAATGACTCAGAGTAAGACCTTCCACCTTGATTTACATTCAGAGGAATAGGACTAGAAGTGCATGACATTTCACTATTTCTTTTAATGGGAACTTAACTGATCTTGCTTTCTTCTGAAAAAAGTTATCAATGGTCTCATCAGTCTTCTGATTTCCACTTTCGCTACTATTTCTGCATCCATCGCTAACTAGTGTATCTAGTTTATTCCTCCCCTATAAATTACAAGTAAACGTGAAGTTAAACTAAACAACACTACTTGAATTAATACGAAAGTACAAGCAAAGCAACGGCAACTAGGAAAGCGAATGGTTTTCATTTATCATGCGGTAAAAATTGTAGAATCAATTTTAGTGGCATCAATCCAAATGATCGTTTTCAGCAGCCAATAGTGTATAAAATTGGAAAGAAAAATGTTCAAGTAAATTTCTAAGAACAAATTATATGTTTGCGAACTCTTATAAATATCTTTAGCGACCCAGATCAGCCAAGGCACCTGAATCAATATAACTCTTTGGAACTAATTGTCCGCCGCCAATAGTGATGAAAAATCTGAAGAAAAATTTTCAGAGCTTTCTAAGAAAACTGAATGCTTATGCCCCTGTCCAAAAGAATGACCCACCAAAATCAATGCACGAATTCGTTTGGAGCGTTGTCGTTGAATAATTATTCATTTAAAGTCTTAAGAACAATTTGAAAGTGTATTTCTAAAAACAATATAATGCTGTTGGGTTTATTTTTGTCAAGGTCAATTTCAAAGCAATCGATTTTGATGAAAAATTGATTGTGGAAGTGCGAAATCATAAAATAATTTATGATATACAAGACAACCAGTATAGACGAGTTGACAAAAAAGACATGCTTTGGATGAATATTTCGAGGCGCTTAAATACAAATGTTAAAGCTGTGATATTTTTGGCATTTATTTTGATTTTAATTTATTTAATTTTTGTATTTTAAATGTTTCCTTTCCACACTTTGGTCCATTGCAATTCTTTTAAAATAATATAAAATATTCTCGATAAAAATCTGTTTCAAAACGCTCAAAACTACAAATCAAATTTCAGAATGTTTTTCTTTCACAATCGCCGCTCACCCCTTCTTGTTGCAATTGTACTCCCAAATTTTCGAGTACCTGTTTTGACAGCGAACTTGCCGCTGCCGTCTACCGTAGGAAAAACAGATAGGTAAAAAAAATTTTTATGACCGCTGACCAATTTCTTAGAAACAATAACACTGTTTAAACTCGAAATTGTGTGCTTTTACATACATATGAGTAACTGGCACAACAAAAATATAAAAGCATCTTCATAGCAGGGCTAGTAAGAACTACGTGCTTCAAACAAATACTAAAATAAATATGGATTTCAAAATTACTTACTATCCTGTGATAGGTATGACAGATGACTTTTCGACACTATATAAAAACGGAAGAAAATTCCAAAAAATGTGTACGAGTATAAAAGACCAGGAGCTACGAGCGAATGACTAATGCCCGATACACACCATCGTCATATTACTCCGCGTTCGTCGAACAGCGTTTTATGAACGACATTCAGACAACGCTGTTCAACGAACGACGATAGAAAATAGCAGTGTAGATGATAACGCTGCCGCGTATTTCGCCACTGCGTAAAATCAAATCGGGTTTGATTTTTCTCTGTACGCTGTACACTGTACGACGATAGTGTGGATGAAAAATGTGCGTCATCGTTCGTCGTTAAACAGTGGAGTAGTGAGTAGAGTAGTGAGTAACGTAAATTGAAAGTAAAAACTCTATATGGGTGACCTAAGAAATTATTTAAAAGAATGTTTGAATTTATTGAACTTTATAAAAGCAAATCGTGTTTGTGGAAAATTAAAAGTAATGAATATAGTAATCGCGATGCAAGATATGCGTATGAAGTTTTTGTGGAAAATTTAAAAATCACAGTTTCTGATGCAACAAAAGAGCCACAGCCACTGCCAGTAATATTCTTCATCCGTTATACTACGCGACTTAAACGACTAGTAATGTGTATGCTACAACGGCGTATGTCGTTCGTACAACTTCTTTGTCTGAATGTCGTTCACACAACGCTATTCGACGAACTCGGACTAATACGACGATAGTTTGTAGCGAGCATAATATACCCAATCCAATATTAGTACTCAAAAGAAGACAAACACACCATACAAACCTAACCATACCATACCGAAAGCATCCTGTTAAACTTTTACAGGTCGCTCATTCAATTAACCCCGAAGGTTAGGTGGCGCTTTGAGGATGTGTGTGTATGTGGGGGGGGGGGTCATGACCACCCCCCCCCCACCACCAAGTATAAGCCTGATTTCGGGCAAGTTTTTATGCATTAATTTAATTCCTAGCAGAATGAAATAATTTTACTTATGTCAAAGTTTCAATATATACATACACATATGTTATTATATTATGTTCTACGATTGCCAATTTTGTACAACTTTGCTTGAAATTTTTATGAAATCATAACTACGGTTGAGTAATTAGATGGCGTCGACAACATTTTTAATCACCAGAAAGTAGGACAGTAGTACTCCACTAAAGATGCTGATGTGGTCTCTTTTCAGCATTTGATCACTTGCAGTTGTATTATGAGTATTGGGAAATTAAATAAGTTTAAATAACTCGCTGGGACATTGGAATTGTTGAATACAAATATCACCACTAAGTTCCCCGTGAAATTAATGTGCGACATGTTAGCAGCATATTTTACAAGAAATTATCATTTAAAGAATTTTCCGAAATGTAATTGGCGTGTGTTTCAATTTAAAGGTAGGTGTCATTAATCGTCCCTTAATCTTACATAATTGTACTGAGTTTACCTTTAAAATGCACTTACTAATTTTGTATTTATATATATTTTAGGTGTTAATAATAAATGATAATAAATTTATTAACGGTCAATGTACAAAGATTACAATATCTTATATACGTACTAATTTTATGCAATGATTCCTGGTTAAAAAAAAAAAAAAAAACTAGCTAAAACAAATTAAGGTAACGAAATAAATAATAATAAAAAGTAAGAGTAAGTAATAAACAAATAAATAAATTAATAAAATAAAATAATATAAAACAAATTGTAAAACTAACATACGAATATAAATAAAAACAAACCGAAACGTACCACCATAAAAGAAAAAATAAATAAAAGCGAAACAAAAAAAACTAAATTGAAGTTAATGGAAGAAATAAATAAATAAAAAACACTATAAGAAATAAAAAATAAATAAATAATAAAATAAATAAGTAAAACAAGATAACTAAATGTATGTGCCATTTACGCTCCTAAAAACTTAAATCTTTTAAAAATAAAGAAAAATTCTTGATTTCGTATTGCCTGAACAAAGTAAGAGCGCTCACCATATTGAGAGGAAAACACCGAAGGCCTAGAAGCTGACAGTCCCTTCCCGAATGCAAGAACTGCATTCTCTGATACAAATACTCCGGAAGCTTGTTATATATCAGTTTCTGCAGAAGAATGAGTTCATGGCGACCTAAATACGTTTTAAGAGAAGTGCCCAGCAGTGACAATGCATACCGAGAGACATGAGCAATCCGAGGAATTCTATAAATATAGCGTATTACATCATTGAAGCAATATCTAACTTTCTCTGGCATCGATCATCAAGCTTGCTAAAGATGGTACTACAATAAGCAAAAATTGGAATAATTAGCGTTTTAGCCAACTTCAAGCGAATGACCACAGAATGGCAAGCAGACGTTATCCAAAGTTGCCATAGATTTCCCCTAATAAATTTCAAATATGACTGCAGCATTTGAAACCAGCACTGAAATATACTCCAAAATTTCAGACGCAGTCAACAAACTCAAGAAATGAAATATTTAATAAATTCGGACGGTGTTCCGATTTATCAACCCGGCTCCTATATATAGCTAGGTAGTGCGACTTAGTTGGATTTAACGAAAGTTGATTCAGCAGTGACCATCAAATCTATTGGTCTACTCAAATAGATCTGGACGTCATCCGCGTAAAGTTTAATGGAGGAATTAGTAACAACATTTGGTAACACATTTAAATATAAGGTGAAAAGTAGAGGGCCAATAATGGAACCTTGTGAAACACCACAGATATACAAGATCAGAACAAAGATCTTTTACTTTTACCATCTGTGATCGATTGCGTAAATAATCAGCAACAAGCTGAATGGCAGAGAATGAAAAAGTCCAATTGATTTTTCAGCTCTTAAAGTAGTCTTGGGTGGTTTACGGAATCAAATGCCTTGTTAAAATCAAGAAGAAATATCTGCAGGTACCCTTAGAAATGCAGTCCCGCAAGTATGCCCATGTCGATAACCAGACTGCCACATTATCCAAGTCCTATCCTCGTTAATAAATTTGATGATTTGTTGGGATATAATTTTTTCCATAACTTTAGCAAGAAAACTAAGCATACTAATTGGTGTAAAGTCGCTGGGATTGGATGCAGATTGGGGCATATAAGTAGAATCAATATATATGGGGCGAGTTTAATATATAATATCTCTGAAAGAACCTCAGCGCTATCCACACATGCAAAGGCAAAGTTTTCAACAGCATCGCCAATCTTACCAGTTGCTGCAGAACTCAACGAACTTGAAGCATTACCTGCACTACAAGCAAAATAATGATTGAGATTGTTTAGCTCCGTATTTATATTGGCAGGTTCACGACCATGTACGCCTTCACTCCGGATGTTTTTCCACACCTTTTTAGCTAGTAGACACGTATCAAGCTTTGAACTAAATAAAGAGTGCTTAGATACTCGAATCACGAATGTAACTGTGTTACGCACCTTTTTATTCCCTAGATGAAATCATAGGGGTATACTAAGTTTGTAATTCGTTTGTAACACCTCGAAATATTGATGGGAAATGGATTGGACACCCATTCATAATATTAAAAGTTATTTCGATGTTTGCATGACCGTCCGTCCATCCGTCCGTCCGTCCGTCCGTTGGTGCGCACGATAACTCGAAAACGCGTATACTTAGAGAGGTGAAGTTTTGTACACGGACTTTAAAAAAAAAAGAAAATTAAGTTCGAAAATGAGACAAATCGGGCAACTCCTTCGTGGGGTTGCCATATAAAAATTTCGTTTTCCGCTATATATTTGGACATTGCCTGCGAACGCGTCGACGTAGAGAGCTGAAATTTCATACATGATGTTTTTACTACATTAGCAAATAAAATTTCAAAAATGGACTAAATCGGGCAACTCCTTCTTTGTGTTGCCATATAAGAATTTCGGTTTTTGATACTTTGAAAACGATCAGTCCAAGATATTTTTATTGTACTAAAAACTTCTGCAGAATACGAAATCCTATAAAATTGGTTATAATCATTTTTTCTGTGCGACAAACCTGCGAAAAACAACTTCAAAATGAATACTTGAATAGATCGGTGACTAAACGAAATTTAATACGGGCATTCATCTGGGGTATCATAAGAATTGGTCTTAGACCAATTCTAGCGTTTTTACTTGTAATATTCCGTAAGGACTGCAGAATCTCTAGCTCATCTTTTTAATAAGAAATCGCGTTCAGCCATGGCAGCATGAACCTCTGTAGTTATCAAAGGGCATTGATCAGAACGCATTTTCCAAGTCTTTAAGGGAACATACTTATTGTATAGATAAGAAAGTGTGCAGACGATAGTTTCTTGGAAATCATCCAGTAAATCGTCATCAATGGTTGGGATGGGGCACGAAAAACAGGTAAATTAATTTCTTGTCTCGGTTTGTGTTTGTCATTTGTTAGGGCAATATATTCATGTTCTATGCATGCAAACATATTTTTTTTTTATTGTAATCTTAACTACTTAGTATGTAAATCATAATTTTATATAATAGTTCAGTTAAATTCATTCTCTAATCTATTCGGTATGCATATCCAAATTCAATGTTTTTATTTCAGGTGCAATTCAAGACTGTTGGAATGGTAGCAATTTTTCACCGGGTGAGCAAATTTAACGAGGTAATTCAAGGATTCTTTTTGGAATCCTCCGGTATTACAAGTTTTATTATTTAATTTTTGTTATGTAATTTTTATTTTAAATTAATTTAATTTCCATCTTTTATTTTTTTAAACTTAATCATGTTTTATAAATAAAAAAATGTTTCTCTTTTGTTAACTTATCACAGGGCCTTATAATGGGTCAAACCAGACCCGAAACGTTGCCGTCCAAACTAATAAAAATTACATAAAAAAATGAAATAATACAACTTTTCATACCGGAAAATCCCAAAAAATAATCCTTGAATTACTTTTTAAAAATACTGATGGAGTTCACGGAATCCAGATGAGTATTTTGGGCAGGTGTTTGTTGGTATCAATTTCATTTGTAGAATTATTCTTAATCTGTTCTCTTTTCCAGTGAGCTTTTCGAACATGCATCTGACAAAGATAAGAGTTATTGATAGTCCACATTGTCTGCCGTACCTGGATGGACAGACTGGAAGTGCTGAACACTTTCTATGTGCTGGTTCGGTCCTAGTCTGTGGCACGCTGGCCTCTCTACTTCGTCCCCTCGCTTGAAAATATAATTTCAAGTTATTACTACATCGCCAGTGAGATTTAAGGTTTTATTCTTAACAATGTCTAATAAAGAAGCTTAGGATGTGCGACCCGCGGTCCAGATAGAGTTGAGTATTGAAAGCAAGCTAATATCTATCTGGACCGCGGCTCGCGTAATCTCGCGTAATATTTATTTCAACCAGCATTTTAAAATGAATCCTTTAATTATTATTATTTTAGTAAACTCATTAATTTCACATTGTTATAAGAATCAAAGATATTCTTCTTACAGTTATAATGCACACGCAAAAGCTTGAGTAAACTTTTAAATAAAGTATTAATATTATGTTATGTTAAAATATATTAACTTTGAATCTAAGTTATCAATTAAAAACCCACCTAGAATTGCTTATCAAAACTAAAGATTTAATTATCCCTAAGAATGCTAAAATAATTTCATTTTATGTTAGAAATTTGTTTCCGTCGATTCCTTTAATTAAGCTAAAAAATGTTTTATATGAAAAAATTGAAACAGAAATCTTAGAGAAAAATAAAATATTGAAAATGATTAGTTGAATTGACATGCATATTGACCAAAATTATGTGCAATTTAACTAGAAATTTTACATTCAGAGTGATGTTTTGGCTATGCTTTCGACTCAGTCACCTTTTTTATCTGATTTGTTTATGTGTAATTTAGAAAATGAGCTTTTTAATTCTGGTCTTTCTGTTATAAAAAATATTTTATTTTGGACAAGCTGTGTACACGATATTCTATGCATCTGGACGTGAGCTAAACCAGAAAATTTTGTGAGTAAATTTCTAAATAAATTAGACAAAAATATTTCATTTACTGTAGAATTAGGGAATGTTAAAATCAATTTCTTAGATCTGACAATTGAAATAGACAATGATGGAACAGTGATGAAAGCTTTTCAGTCAACACTAAGGGAACGTTAGAGATTCTAAGACCGCATTTCCCACTCTGCAACTTTGTGACCGACTACCCCACATAGACGCCAGATCCTTAAAACAGATTGTCACCGAAGCCAAGATGAGATGGAGTGTCAAGTCTTTCAAACCTTTTAAAGCTCCTGCCGGTGACAGCACATTCCCCGTGTTACTGCAAGTATCGCTGGATTACACTAATCCCTTTATCTCAGAGATATTTAGTGTTAGTCTGTGCACGGGATATATCCCCAAGCCACCCAGCGGAGTAAAATAATGCAGACCTATCAGTCTGCCATCATTTCTTCTGAATACTGTAGAGAAAATAATATACAACCATATTCGGACGACATCCTTTAAAAGCTGATGCCAATCAATATGCTTTCAATCCGAAAAGTCCACCAAGGACGCTCTCAGCAGTCTGGTAGAGACTATCGAAAAAAGCCTCACAGGAAAATGAGGTCCTTATAAGTTTCTTCACGGACATACACAGGACATTCAACAGTACTCTATTTGACATGATCAAGAGGGTATCCGAAGATAGAGGCATAGAAACCTGCATAATTAGATGGATTGGCAATATGCTTGAGAAACGCTGCATAAACCTGCGTAAACGGCGAATTTACAATATCCATAGCCACTAGAGGCTGCCCACAAGGGGGTGTTTTATTAGCACTTCTATGGCTCTTAGTTGATGATGAGCTATTACATTTGCTGCAAGAGGCCGGCTTTAAGGCGCAAGGATACGCTGATGACATTTTCATTTGTGTTAACGGACAGTTTTGAGTCAGGCTTTACCCGAACTATGAAAACTGCCTTTAACATCGTCACCAGATGGCGCCAGAGCATTCGATTATCAATATAAACAGGTAAAACAGTGCTAAGAAAATAAGTCTCCAGATCCCATCTACTAAATTAATTGGAATTGCAATAGAATATTCCAAAGAAGTAAAATTTCTAGGAGTAATCCTAGACAAAAGCTTACCCGGAATCCCCACCTTAAAATGAATATTAACAAAGCCATGTGGGCATTTAGCTCATACCATTTCGGGTAGAAGTCGGGTCTGAACGCCAAAATGACCATATGGATCTTCCAGGGCATAGTGTGACCCATACTTTCTTACGGGGCACGCATCTGGCGGCCTAAAACATTGCAGGCAACCACCAGGAGAGCCCTCTATAAGGTGGAAAGGATGGCATGTTAAGGCGCCACTGGTGCCTTCACATGTTGTCCTCAACGAGCTCTTGAAGCCATTCTTAGCTTACAGCCACTCTACCTCTTTGAGCAGAGGGAAGCAGTGGCTAGGCTTCGAAAGGAAAGGCTAGATGATTGAACTTGCCCCAGTAGGGGTCATCATTAACGACCTAGATGCCGCAATTGATACTATGGCCAAAAGAGTTTCCTTTGAAAGAGGTTACCAGGAGACCATTAATGAAAGAAGCCAGACACTAGACAGAGGATGCCAGTTCCCGCCACGGGCCCATGTCTGGTATACTGACGGAAGCCGAAAAGATGGCAAAACAGGCGTAAGGGTGGTTGGTTCAGGAGTGGAACTATCCACTCTGTTTGGTGCCTCACCTTCCATTTTTCAGGCGGAATGCTATGCTATAGAGGTTAGGGCTCAGAAAAACCTAAAAAAGCGCTTCAAAAACTCCAACATCTACATCTATTCAGACAGCCAAGCTGCGCTTTTAGCATTTTCCTTTCAGTTCTTTGAGTCTAAACTAGTCTGGAACTGCTAGTTGAAACTTTAGCTACTGTCTAGGGACAACCAAGTAACCTTCCTTAAAAACAACTTAAAATTATTTTGAAAAATGCTAATATCTAATATAATATGAGCTGTTTCCGATAGACATACTCTTAAAAATTTGCCAACTAATAATAAGATAAAGCCTAAAATTGATACATTGGATAAAAGTCGAGTTTATAAGCTATACTGTAACGATTGTCAAAGCTGTGTAAATAGGAAAGACAAAAAAGATCTTTTAAAACAAGTTTTTCTGAACACATAAGTTTACAATAAACCGAATTCAGGCTTTGGAAAACATCTATACGATAATAAACATTCAGCATAATTAAACGACATGGAATGTAATTACTCTGATAAATTAATCAGTGAGATGGATGATTTTACAGAGCTAATGGTATTGTCATGTTATACAATTGTGAGCTACATACATAATCCTCATAGACTTGGTTTTAAAAGATACGAGGCAGCGGAACAGGAAAATCTATGACTCTAATAAATGGGAAATATGAGGACTTTTTAAACAAGAATTTAAAACTGTGCAAAACACCTGGAAATAAACAAAAAACTCTCATAAATAACTAATAATATTAATAAATATTACAAACTTACCATTTCTCGAGCTTCCCTCCGATTATTTACGTTGATACGTCAAAATGTCAACACATCACATCATATGTTCTCGCCTTCAGAGTTCAGTGCAACTCAATGGTCTCATATGACGTCACTGCGGGACGCCGCCATCAAAGTATAACAACTTTGAGAACGAGCGTTGCCAAGGCAACCTAGCATGAAGCCGAAACGTAGCGGTTCGCGGCGGCTATAAAAAGGCGACGAGCTGCAACAGAATCACCCATTCCCAATTCAGAATTTGATCTAAACACATCAGAATTTACTCTGATTTTCATAGTTATCCTAACCAAATCTTGTTTCCATCCCTAAGTACGAGTATTCTCCTACTGCAGAAATTTAATCCTGCTAATTCCATCCCACACCTAAGTAGGAATTTTCTCCTACTGCAGAAATTTAAGTCTGCTAATTCCATCCCACACCTAAGTAGGAATTTTCTCCTACTGCATAAATTTAATTCTGCTAAATCCATCCCACACCTAAGTAGGAATTTACTCCTACTGCAGAAATTTAATTCTGCTTATTATTTTTATCTCCCACCTGAGTAGGAATTTACTCCTACTGCAGGAATCTACTTCTGCTTTAATTTTATCCTACGTCTAAGCAGGAATCTACTCCTGCTGCAGAAACATACTTCTGCCACATTAACTATTTCTATTAATACTAGAGTGCTTAAACGTGCAGCACAAGAACTTCTACTTTATTAATAGTGGATTTTCTCTCTCTTTTTCAGAAATAAGGGGAACAGACCTCAGCGGGAGCATTTAGTATTGCCTTTTACTGAATTTATCTGTTGAATTGATTTAGTGGTAGTATTGAATTTTGTAGTAGGCTAGGTTAATTCAGCGTTAATTATTTAGCAATGCCTAATGAAACCGAATGGCGTACTATGGTTGATTTTTTTTTAAGTTGAGTGAAATGCCAGTCCACTTATTGCAAGATAAGGGCGTCAGTTCGAATTTTAAATACGACACTAAACCAGCTTGTACGATGCTCGGTACTCTTGAAAACCCATAGCAATATGAAGGACAGCCAATAGATATAATATTTAACCACATCTACCATACCATCATGTAGATGCACAATGGCCGAGATGACTCTACTTTCTCGAGCGGTCGAAGCGAATCGAGATGGCTTCCCATAATCATGGAGGGTTTCATCAATTGAAATCCCTCCAAGTTATTATTTTTATATGTACACGTTCTAATCTCCGTTGGATTTTGGACACCTGTAATTAGGATTAAGTAGTATTGAGTTAAATCCTCTGAATTCGTAAAATTGTTTAGTTCTTGTTGTGGTAATATTTCCTCTCGGACCTACATATATATTTGGTACTTATCCAGATTCTTAACTTTTTATGTCATGCGTGAGAGTCTGGTGGATATAGTAATATGGCTTTTGTAGCTATATCAGCTGACAATTAAAAATTGCCTAAAAATTGCACGTCGGGTACTACAGTCTTTGCTAAAGGATAAGGTTTCTACTTAAAATTACCAAATAATATTCATTGTACCATAAAAGACAATTTGAATATTTACACACATAATGCGAATTTATCTACTGAAACAAATTTGAAAGAATTCAAATGGAATTATTAAAATCCCTCCACAGTATTCTCTATCGGGGGGATAAAAATTGAAATAAAAATTCCGAGATAAATTCAGAAATATTTAGGATTCGTTTTTTGTTTTTTTTTTGTGATGCAAGCAATCACAATGGAAGGGAGTTGAAAATATCTGAAATAAACGAAATTTGATTTATCTTTACAAAACAGTCCTATTTTCTATCAACTCAAATCACACAGATATCTTCCTCTAAATGCCAACAAATAGCTCTCAATTTATACAAAAGTAGGTAGATGGTAACCTCCGAGACATTAATCATTTGAGAGGTACGAACTCAGATGGATATATTTTTAGTATCTATGTACCTACAAAAAAAAAAAAAAAACGGCAATCCTTGTAACGTTCCGGGCAAGCAAAAATCTTTAAAGTGCACGGAAGGAATTTATTCATGCATGTTTTAGCCGTCTATTTGAGTTCTTTCAGATGATGAAGGGTATTTGCCAACACTGTCTGTGGTGCACTTTAGCAATTTCTATTCGAGGATAAGTAAAACTGAGGCAAAGTCCTTGAGAAAATATACTTTCCAGGTCTTTTGTGATCCACCTGCCTGTTTTATAACGATTTCTGCAGTGTAATTGATCTTGAATGCGAATTGAAATACCTTTAAGCTCATCATGAATATCAGCTTCTTACATTTTTTTCTTTTTATGCTGAATTTTAAGTAATTGACTTAAAGTGGTTATCTATCAAGCAGTATAGGATAATAGATAATAAAGAGGGAGTTCTTTTATGGAGTTAATTTGAATTTTATTTATTTTATTTTTTTTTTTCAAAGCCAACATATTTTCATTCTGATATAAGACTGAAGACTGATTTTAAGATAGTGTTATAGTTATCAGAATGCTGCGTATTTCAGAAAACCTAGATTATAGAAAGTTAAGAAGGATTAATGTGCATGTCAGATTTTGTCCATTTATCCCATTTGTCTCATATTATTCTGGATTACGTGGGTATGAAATCAGAACAGAAAACATTATGGAAAGTAGTAATACATATTTCACTTAATTTCTTATCTTATTTGTTGCCAAATATATCCATCAATGGGATGATACCATGATAACGTGGTAGGCCTGTCATTTATGCCTTAAAACCGTGAACTTCCCAGGTTATAAAGCAATTGGATAAAGCAATTGGAACGACAGAATTTGTTTGAGAATGAGGACGTAAAACTATTCTGGCTAATATTACAATTGCAAAACTGCACCTGCTTACGAAAATTGTAATTGTCTACGTTAATTTGGAAATTGGTCAATGTCATTGAACTTTTGGGCATAGTCATTTCATAGGAATTTGAAATTAAATTTTCAAAAATTAGTGAAATCAGACAATATTTGCATGGAGTCACTCTAATAAAAATTTACATTATTTAGACATACTCTGGGAATTTGTAGGTAGAAGAAATTTTTGGTGTACGCAAAGCTTGTTCGGAATGACTTAAGAAAAACACATAAAATTTACTCTCATAAACCAAATAGCAGATATAATTTCTGTCAAAATCCAGAATAAGAAAATAGGAATATAAAGTTTGTAGCTATGATAAGGAAATGAAAAATATGTAGGTAAGTCTATTTATCTCATCTTATGATGCAAAATAATATATGTCAGCCATCCGCACCAAAAATGGTCAAACTGGACTTATTTTCGATCCTACCAATTCCGGTTTGGAATACAAATGTAACTCACCAACATTATTTTTTACCTGCTCCACGATCCCCCTCTCCGCTCGTGAGACTAATGATACAGAGCACTATGTCCTAGTGGCAGGATGGAGTTGACTCATTTGAGGACTTTTGAAATTGTCGCACACGAAGAGCTTGGAAATTGTCGCAGACGAAGATTTTGGATATCGTCGCAGACAAGGACTTTGATAATCGTCGCACACGAGGACTTTGGCAATCGGACCTTGGAAATCGTCGCAGACGAGGAGTTCTAGTAGGTTGTATTCTAGTAGTAGGTTAGTGCATTTTTAAAGAGAGGATTTATGTACAACATATAAAATACTAAAATACAACGGGCAATTGTTGTGAATTTTTTTAAATAATAAAAGGTCCTGGTGATTATTTTAGTGATAATGGCGCATTTTTGATAAATAAAAAGATACGCTTCCTAAATTTTTCCGGAATGACATCATATTAACTAACAGAGCCTACAAAGTGCCACCAGTAGGACGCCAATTCTACCTATGTTTTACCTGGCAAATTGGCCACATACTACCGGAAGTATGAACTGGTACTACTTAAAGTAATACGCCGGTTGGATGGGTACGTTCGGCAGGCAGGCGCACATCTCTTGTACAAAGGAATTTCCAGAAGCGTTTCCCGCAGAACAAACGATTGTACGTTTTATCAATTAAAAATTTTAAGGCTTTCGATGAAACCTGATTATCAAAAAATCATATCTCGAGAAATAAGTGCTAAGTGAGTCTAAAGCCTTTAAAAGGGGAGGAAAACCTAGGTATTACGACCTTGAAATATTTTTTTTTTCAATTCCCATCTTCAGGGCATACAATTTTAAAATAGACATGGCATACATAAACCACCAATATAAACACCTCATTAACATTCACAGAGAGAAAGCAAGGAACCGGAATTAGCTGACAATAGATTGTATATAATAGCATAGGCATTTAGTTGTATAGTATTGTTGTCGAGGTATATATCGACTGATTCAATGTTCTTCTGTTTATTTATTTATTCAATAACTTATTTCATATATGTCCATATATCACAAATGTGTATGTGGTATTTTACTGGGAAATCCTATTAGGACATAAAAGTTGTTCATGGGAAATCCCGTTCGGTCATAGTTAACAACTTACATAGGACGTCCCTGGGAGTTACGAATATCCGGGGTTAGGATGTCCCTGGTAGATCCCATGCCCTTCCCAGAGGATTTACGTGTGGTTGTACTTATACACAGTTAACGCATTAAGTAATGTGAAATTCTCCTAGTTTATTGTCAGGATGTACAGGCGGGGGAATATCTGAGGATATTGTTTGACGTTTTTTTTTTATTTGTAGGCGTTTTTACAAAAAAAAAATAATAATAATAATGGCTAGAAAGTATATGCCAGGGGTAGATGAACTTGCACAAAACATAAATCCAATATTTTTAACACAGCTAAATTAAATTGTTATGACAAAATTACAAAAAATCGTCTTCTGAAATGTACATCTAACAAACATTGCCAAGCAAGAAGAAATTGCAAAAGCGAATAAATTTCTAATATAGGTACATGCATCCAGCTGACTTAAACGACAGGGTTTTCATTGCTTCTTTGAAGACATATTTTGTTATTCTGTTTTTGGTCTCCAAAATCGACACACGTAACCACACCAAGCGAGAAATTTGCGGTTTCCCCAAAAAACCACGCCTCGAGAATCAGAGAACATACCGAAATAAATTCTGGAAGAGCAAAAATGACTTTCCCATATTTGTCCCAAAATTGTCCTGCATATCCCATATGTATTTGTCTGTAAAATACTGAGAATGTTCCCGTAGAGAGTAGTTGTGGGATATCCCATGGAATAACTTATGGGAAATTTCTAATAGCTGCTAGAAATAAAGTCCTAAGTACATATTGAATACTTCCTATTTATCCCGGGAAAGTTGTGGGATGTATGGGACAAGAATGAAATGTCCCTGGCTAATTTTGTGCTGTATGGGGACACCTACCATTTTCAATTTTTAACATGTTTTATGCGTAAAAATTCATATAATAATAGTTTACATGTACGTACATATTCTACAATATGATGGTATAATACTTTGTTGGTATTTAATTGGTTTATTTTTTGGATTGCTTTGGGACACGACAAATTGGCGCAGCCGGTAAATTTAAGGTAAGAATAACTTTAATTTATCTGTGTTTTATCTTTTACATAATAAAAATAATTTTGTTTTAATAATTTCTTTTTTAATTGTTTAATGGAAAAACGTCGGCTGTCGTAAGACGCCTTTAACTAGCAATTTTCGGCGAGTTATCGCCTGCTAGAATTTTTATTTCAGAGAAAGTGTTAAATTTAAGATGTGATAAACTCCGGAATAAGTGATAAGATGAAATATTTGTAAATACTTTGTGATATAGGTATGTGTTTTAGCTACGCGAGAGTTAGTGATATAAATTTCACCAGCTTTTAACGTCACGTAAAAACGTCGTTTTATACTCACGGAAAAAATCTTTGTTTATGTGCATTTGCTCGGCCAAGTGTATTCGGGTTCTATGCGATTAAGTAGGTAGAAAGTTTTAAATAAAGTATGGTGCATCTGATGCATCGGGATAAGTAAAATAGAAACATTGAGAGAGTATAATACGTTTGATTTGTACATAGGTACGCATAAAAGAGGAGTTTAGAGTATTGAACGTAGTAATTATATTACAGTTTTGAATTTTTAGAGTTATATATGAGTATGTACAATATTAAAAATTTTAAGATGTGTTAAAGTTTTTTTTTTTTGGAGTTGTATCATTTTAATGAACATAGTAAGGGTATTTAACCGACATGTTGTCCGGGTTTAATGGGCTCGAATAGGGTTATGTTAAGTTAAGTTTTTAAATATCGGGAATAATCGTGGTAGGAATATGAATCTGGTCGGGTCGTCGCATGAATATTTAACATAAATAAGAGCTGTAGGAGACATTCTCCGCCGGGGTATCGATGTTATTAGTATAATAGCTCGGTCATAAAACTTAAATGTCCTCAGGTAGGAGTAATATCTTAACTAGGGAAGAATTATCACGCTATCAGGCCCAGGAAAGGGAATTAGAGCTCAAAGCACAGGAACTTAAGGAATGTCAGGCAATATTGCAGAATTATAAACAGGACTGGCAATATATAGGGGAGCATATATTAGGAGAGTTACAAAATAGGTGGACAGAAGAAGAAGCGAAGAAATTACGACAGGAATTGAATGAGAGTGCTAAAAAGGGTACAAAAGGCGAAGCTTTAGATCATTTAGTGACAGCAGCATTCGAAGTTATCCAGAGTCGTGAAATAGAAGCGGAAGAAGCATTGGAAGTGAAAAAAAAAATTGATTATTTGTGGTATCCGAAAAATCGGGGCATAAAAGACCAATGACTAAAATCAAACATTGTTAGAAAAAGGAAATAAGAGATTTAGCTCGAGTGGAGAAGTTATCTTCAATTTTCAAAGGCCTTACGAAGTAATTTACATTCACAGTCCTGAGAACGTTACCATCCTTCAAGGAAAAAAGCTCAAGAGGATTCACACGAATGGATTGAGGAAATATAATGAATAGTTTCAGCATAAAATTGGATCATTTCAGAAAGACGGAAGCCTAAAAGGAGTGCAGCACGAGGCAATAATTTTGGAATTGGCGGAATTCGACTAATTAATTTATTTAATTTTTTTTTCTCTTCTTCCTCTTAGTTTGTTTCTTTTATTACAGAATATAAACACGTAGAAGACCAACTAGGATTCATAAAGAAGATTACACTACGAAGGGCGAGAAGATAAGAAGATAAGGCAGTCGATCTAAAGGAATAGTAAGTATAGTGAAAAAAAAAAATATATATAAGAAAGGTTGAGAAGGAATTAAAATTAAAAGGAAGTAATAAAAAAAAAGAGAAAGAGATTAAGACAATTCAAATAAGAAATTTGAAAAAAAAAATAATAGATTTAAAGGAGCAATTTGCAAAAGAAGTAAGACATTTAAAAGAGAACACAAATAACCAAGATTTAAAGAGAAAGATTTAAAATCTAAAGTATATATATATAGAAAAAATAAAAATAAGGTTTGCCATAGACTAGCATAGAGTTTAGTTATCAAGATGAAAGCAGTTATAACGGTAATATTTGCACTCATCACCTTGCTGGAGGCAGAGAAAACAGGGTATAATATCCAACCGATACCCCATACAGGAGTGTTGTTCGAGCATCTTGGAAAAGTCAACTTCTACAACAAGCACTGGACTATCCTGTCCAAGGTGGAAATGCCGGATTTAACAGGGGACATGGAATTTGTAAATAATTGCACTAGCCTAATTACGCAGTTATGTTTGGAGGTGACACACGACGGAATAGTATCCAGGTGCACCATAGCTGCCAAGGAGTTAAGAAGTTGGGTCCCGAAAAAACGCATGTAATTACTTCGCTCATTTCTAATCTGAGCTGCAATGCCGACAATTCACGATATTGACCCTGTTGTACTTTTACTAATGCTGATATTCTGTTACCTAGTTCCTCTCGTTTTGCTGCCGCTTGTACTCTGGTAGCGTTGAATACGTCGAATGTAGACTTAATGACCGTTATTTGGTCCTTTAACAGAGTGAAGGTTCGGTTCTCTTTTCCGCTAAGATCATCTAGGGCTGCATGGATCTCTTCTGAGTCTGCACGATCCATTGTCCCGAAAAGGTATTTGAATGCTGATCCTAATCCATCAAAAATTGAACGTCTGCTTCGTCGTGGTGATTCATTCTGGGTATGGTGTAGCAGTTCCTCGTTTTGCCTCTTAATTTTCGAGACCCAACTTCTTATATCCTTGGCAGATATAAAAATAAAAACATAGAATACAGAAAGCAAAAAAAAATGCAATGTGAAAAGAACCTAGGAAAGAATATTAAGGAAGAAATAAATGGTAAAAGAGAAATGTGAAATGATGTAAAATCAGACAATGTTAGAAAAAGGAAATAAGAAAATTTCGAAACATGTAAAAATGTAATGTACAGAAATGTAATGAAATAATGTAAAGAATCTGAACCGAATGAAGATGAGATATTTTCAGTTTATTTAATTGATTGCATTCTCCAGATCTAGTTCCCTGCGGAAACTGGTTTTTCAAAGGGGGGAGGGATGTTATGGCCAAATATGAGGAAGATTCTTCATGCAGCCAAGGGCGCATTTTAGAGAAATAATTAGCAATTGCTAAACAATAAGCTCGCATGGTATTGTTCTGCAACTGCCGGTTATTTCGCTGATTAGCTCAACAGCTGGCTACAATGAGCGCTTAGTGGAGCAATCGACGATTACGATAACAATTAACCTCGCATGGTAATTGTTATGTAAAGCGATTGTTTACTACTAAGCGACTCAGGTGCTGCAACCGGTAGAACAAACGACAAGGTTGTTGTCGTTTGTTTACATCCGCGTTGTGAGTAAAGAAAGTACTTCCGAATATCGGGGCATAAAAGGCCAATGACTGGTCTGGCGAGTGCAGTTCAGTGAAGTAATCAGTCGCAACTTTGTTATAAGAGTATCATGTTTCAGTTCGGTTCGGAGTAATTGCCGTATTGTTAAGATAGGTCGAGTTTTGCGTAAAATAAAGATTTATACTGTGATAATCTTCCGATTTGGTGAGTGGACCTGGGAGCAGCCGTGTGGCTTTCACTCCAATGGAGCGGCTATTCAAAGCTCTAACTCCGAGATAAATATGGTTGTCAAAAGTCGGAGCAGCTTATCAGCTTTCACTCCAAAATAAAAACACGGACTATTCTGTACGGCTAGTACAACTGTCTAATGACTAATTGTTCTTTATTAAAATCCCCCGGGTTATTTATACATTGTCAACCTATGCTTACCATACTATATGCTTACATATAAAAATAACCTCTTACACTTGGAACTGATGATGACATACATTTATTGCAACGACAAAAATGCTTGGTCAGTGACGCAATCATTAATCGCCGCGGCAAATGCATGTCAAGTGTTTTTTTTTGTTTTCTTTATTATTAATTTTGGTTGACACAGTTCCGAGTGTACTTGGTGTCGAAATCTTTTTTTTTTTAGCTTGTTTATGCATTGTAATGCATATTGATTTCGAAATTGTTGTGAATCGATTGACCGCATTAATTGTATATTAAATTATTGCAATCAATCGATTCAATGAAATAGCTGCATACTACACCTTTCCCCCTTAGGAAAAAAAAATTGTGTTTACAAAAATTTTTTTTGTGTTTGTTTATATTTACCGTTTGGATATGTTAGGTCTTAATTGTTGGTGCCATTATGGCTTCTTATCGCTTATGTTTACTCATTTAGTTTATACGGTATGCTTATATGTATAGTTGTTTACAATGGTTACTTATTCCTAATTGTGCTTATTGTTAGGTTTACATATGTTTATTACGATAGTTTTTTTTTTTTTTTTTTGTAATTATGCAATGGTGAATATTTCAATTAGCGTTTTTAAGATCTACTTACGGTTTATATAATACATTAATATGTTTTCTATATCTATCTTTAGATCGTTCATTTTGATTAAATTTGATATTTTTAATAATTTGCGTTGATTTTTTTTTATTAAATTTTTAAGTTACGTTTTGTATAATTTCCATTAATGCTTTTAATTATAATTTTCATGGATGTATATTAACTTTTTAATAATATTTATTAATCGTGTCTATTCCTATGACTATGTATGTTTACGTTATATAATGGGCGTAATTTCTTATGTTATTTTCGAACAAAACTTTATTTTTCAATAATTAGTGGCCGTTAATCTTATGTTATCATTATTTTTAATGGTCTAAGGATTGTTGCTTATTCATTTCTCGTATATATATTTTTGTTTCTTGTGCTTTTAATGTTTCTTGATTTTTATCTTCTTTCTTTAAATGCGGCTATATTAATTAAATGATTTATTTGGCTTTCTGCAGAGCTCGTCAGACTCTTGGTCTGATATTTTTAATTAATGTCAATCTCCAATTTTTCGATTTTCCTGCTCTAGTGCGGGTTCTACTCGTTGGTTGACTTCCAATATTTCGATTTGCTTGCTCTAATGCAAGTTCTACTCGTTGGTTTATTTCTATATTTTTTTTTTCATTCTTTATTTTGTGCACATTTCTTATGTTTACTTCTTTTACAGTTGTTGTAGCATGTTTTCAAAGACGTACCCAATAATCTTTGAATTACACGTTTTTGTTAGAAGAATTTCTGCATATTTTCGATGCTATTAGTCTTCCATATAATGATGTATTGTTCGTTTTGTTGCTCTTGTTGTTTCTTTAAAGTTTGCTTCCATTATATAACGCTTACAGTTTGTGGTACATTAGAACATCTAATAGCATAACATTACGTATTGAAATGGTATTTATTCTATAAAAATCTGATTTTTTTTTTTTTTTTATATATAAAAAAATTATTAACACTTATTTATTATCTCATTAGTAATTTCACTAATTAAGTTTCTATAGTTTATTTAGAATTATTGATAATTATTATTTATTTTTCTTTTTATTATATTTAATTACTATCCCGAGTACCTGTTTTTAATTTATTTTTCCATTGATCGTTATCCATTAGATGATTGATTTCGATATGTTTTCTAAGATCACCTATATTATCAGAGACATACATGCATTTGTTGCATTTGTGAATTAATTTCTCTGTTAATGTTGCTCTTATTTTTGGTCTCTTTGCTATAGTTGAAGTCGAATCGTTCTGTTCATCTTTACGATGATTTATATCCGTATGCTCATTCAGCGATTCTATAAACTGGCAGTTTAAACAATGAAACATAGTTTCGCTCAGCTTAAATTTCTTCGCGATGCTACTATTAGTGCTGCTATGAGACCTAACATTCCCAGTTGAATGTGATCTTTTCAGATATCTATCGTTTTCTGCATTTTGAATTGATTTTTCGATGATTACCGTATTCTCAAACGGTACTCCTTTGGTATATTTTTCGTCAATCATCATGGATTCATGGTACATTTTCAGGTGTTTTACCATATTTGTTTTTTAGGCACAGAGAATTTAAAAAAATTAATTAATTTACTAGATAGAAGTCGGTTTTTGGAGTTTAAAGTATTTGAAATTGGATTATAATAAGTTCTTGCGAACGAAAATAATGAGAAGAGACCTATATAGAAAAAAAAATTTAAACTTTTAACACAGCATTTGAATATCTTTTTCTCAAGCTTCTCTTATGGTCTTTGTAAAGAATGTAAATGATTTGGATTAGTTTAAGAATTGCTATTATTAGCAACAGTGTTACTATGTGACTATTCTCGACTTTTACTGTGTCATCGATAACGAGATTATTTACAATTTCTCCGTTATTACCCGCGTTCTTTGATTGTGTTTTACCCATGTTTAAATTTATTACTACTTATTTGTATTACGTTTATCTATTTATGAATTTTATCCACCAGAAAATTATTACGAATAAAGTTAAATTGCTTATCTCAAAATTAAATTAGTTTTTCTAAATCTGCATATTATCATTTCTTAATTATTTTAAATGGTCTATAGAAAAACCATACTATAAATCTTTAACCGCTCCGTAATTCTTCATCCCGAAGTTTAAATTTATTTTCTGCTAGGTTCCATGTTGCCATCATCCAATATTCTTTATAATTGGCTATATGTCGTCGTTACGGGTTACTTTAATATTTAACTGTCGTAGTTGCAATTTAATTAATCTTCACAGGTAGCTTGGTTGCTACTATGTGACGTTTGCTTCGAAAATTTTTGAATCGTATCCGAAGATTGTCGATTCGATGTCATGGTCTACAAGAAGGCGGCACGTTTCCAGAGATGAAATGATCCGAAGATTGATACTTGTCACGGTCTTTAAGAAGATTATAGATTCGATTTAGCTATGATGTCATGAAGAATTTGCTATTTTCCTTTAAATGCCTCTCCTTCACGTAATGTTTTTGATAAATTTTCATCGTTATTATCTAGCGTGAATGATATGAGGTCACAGTATTTTAGTATGTATATTCTTCTGTAGCGGTTGCTACAAAGTCACGGTCTTCTCGAAGATTGTAGGTTCGTCGTAGCGTAAATGTTACAAAATTCACGGTCGCCATGTGATAATCTTAATGATTGGGGAGTGGACCTGGGAGCAGCCGTGTGGCTTTCACTCCAATGGAGCGGCTATTCAAAGCTCTAACTCCGAGATAAATATGGTTGTCAAAAGTCGGAGCAGCTTATCAGCTTTCACTCCAAAATAAAAACACGGACTATTCTGTACGGCTAGTACAACTATCTAATGACTAATTGTTCTTTATTAAAATCCCCCGGGTTATTTATACATTGTCAACCTATGCTTACCATACTATATGTTTACATATAAAAATAACCTCTTACACTTGGAACTGATGATGACATACATTTATTGCAACGACAAAAATGCTTGGTCAGTGACGCAATCATTAATCGCCGCGGCAAATGCATGTCAAGTGTTTTTTTTTGTTTTCTTTATTATTAATTTTGGTTGACACAGTTCCGAGTGTACTTGGTGTCGAAATCTTATTATTTTTTTTTTTAGCTTGTTTATGCATTGTAATGCATATTGATTTCGAAATTGTTGTGAATCGATTGACCGCATTAATTGTATATTAAATTATTGCAATCAATCGATTCAATGAAATAGCTGCATACTACAATACATATGTTAGAAATTCGAGTATTTTATTACAATTTATTGGTATTTACTTGGTTTATTTTTTGGATTGCTTTGGGACACGACATAACAACAATCGCTCTACGCAAAATTTATAACAACTCATACCTTCATAGTCCCTAAGCATCTAAAGTATTGGTACTGAAATAAGATCATTTCGAGCACCCACATTAGGAAAGTTTTTATTGGAAATCCCAGCATTAAAAGCATCGACCGTTTTTATTATTTATATTACAAAATAATCTCTGCTTTAAAGAGACCCTTCCGTCAAGTAACACCAGTTCTGACCTCTTCCACTTGGGAGTTTCAAAACAATTCGACTTATTTTCCAGTATGCAAATAAGTTGACGATATCACGCAGTTTCAGGTCGAGGCGGTAATTATTTCTTAGTTTTTTGTTTGTTTGAAAATGAAATAGTCTGCACAAGGATTAAGGATTTGGAATAAAATGCTTTACACGAAGATCAGAAATTCAGCATATTTATACTTAAATTTGTGTTATCTGAATATGGTTGTTTTAAAGGCGCCACATTCATTTTAATAATGTGATCTAGATGGAGCGATCGCTCTCCTGCGTCCTCTTGGATACATTTCTGCTCTGAAATGACGTTTAATAAAACACGTGGACCAAACATATCATTTATCTTAATATAGTAAAATACAAGTGAGTCTAATTCGCTGTAAACAGTTCACCTTGCTAATCAGTGGAATATCGTTTTACTGTGGCCTTAATTTGGAAGTAAAACAGTGCTCTTTGGAACTATGATTTTGTAAGCTTACCCCGACGGTAGTAATAAAATGTAGACAAAAAAAAATAAACAATTCGTCGAAAACAGTAGATTTTTATTGATACCCTAGATACCCATAGTAAACATATATCAGAGCTATAAAACGATGCCGTAGCACGTTGTGATATAAGTATGGATAAAATTACAAACGATTAACAAATCAATTAAAAATGCAAGAATGCACATTCAACATAACTGCACTAATCAGTTGACCTGAAATCTTTTCTCAACAAAGTTATTCACAATAAATGAGACACAACAATGATAATGCATTATAAGCAAAACATTCACCCAAATGCATGTCATACTTGAAAAGTAGGTGACTGCATTTGTTTACATGTTTTGCAACACACTTAACACGGGTCAACCGAGTCGCATCACATCCACTGACATATATAATATGAACTGCTTAACTTTCTATTTCATGTGGGCTCAATTGCTTATGTCAAAAAAAGTTCTTACGCCGGTGCCAACATTGAAAAAAATCATTGGCGGGAAGTTGAAAAAATGAGCGCGCAGCTCGAAAAACGATTATAATAAAACCTTTCTAATTTCTGCTGCACCATCTTATGAATATATTGCGTTTGGTAAAACAATTTTATCAGTAATAAGCCTAAATAATTAATCTAGAAACATTTATTTCGACGAACCCACCATTTTTGTTGTTGTTTACAATTCCCCTCAGTGGTGCTTAGACCGAAAGAGTCAGCAATATAGAAGTGAGCCCAATTTTTGTAGTGCATTTCTGTGAACATAGTCAGTCCATATTATACATGTCAGTGATCACATCAAATACATGTTAAGTGCATAAATGCAAGTAAGTGATTTAGTTTAACATGTTTACATATCATAATTGCACAATTCGTAATTGAGTTTAGACTAGCAAGTAAATTTGTATAAATATGTATAAATAAGCTAAGAATATTTCATTAAATGTGCACAGTGGTAACATGCTTCTGACTTATCACTGGGCACCTGCTAGTTATAGCTGCTCCTAGGAGATCTGCCTAATGGCTGCCTCCACTATTCGTTCTCAATAATACCGCCGCATAGCTTGCTCATGCAGATGCATGAAAGCTGTATATCATACATTAGTGATTTAATATAAATAAGAAGTAAATCACATCCTACATCCCAATTTACAAATCTACCATATTCCCGTGTTTATTTATTACAGTTATTATTAACAGCAATATTATCTGTATCTCATCGGTCCTTAGTAAACAGAGTTAACGTAATATTATTTATTTACATAGGTTTTTTTTATTAGTGTAGTTCGAATCTATTACAAATACTGGGAATCGCCATCAAGATGTATATTACTTACTTACAAACTCGCATATCCTTTCAAGACTTACATCTGCAAACACTAAGAAATAAATATACTATTTTTTTACCGCATATTCTGTATTTTATTATTGAATATATAATTCCCAACCTTTCCAACGACAGAATACTTTGTACGCCACTTACTGAATGTATACAAAAAAATAGAGGTCAAATTAAATAAAAATGGTATGAAAATCCGACCTTTTTATATGGGAAAGGTCATGAAGTTCTACATACAATAAGCTCTCAATAGCGACCGTACACTCTGTACTTTTTATGATAGAGGGTGTTTTGTGAAAAACTAGCTTTTTTTCTTAATCACCCTGTATCTCCCAAACGGTTGATGTGGACCCGCACCCCTGCCATACAAGTTTTTGTTCGTCTGGGTGAGTACTGTCATCCTGTATATGGAGCTTGCTTGGTCTTTGCTTCAGTGTCTACAATATGTAAAAACTCACCCGTATCTGCTGATGAGTATAGAGTTTCTGGCAATACGAAATGCTTCTTTCTTCTTCTTTTTTAAAAGAAATTGAAATAGTTTTGTTTAATTTGGAAAGCTTTTTAAAATTGTTAGTATTGTAAAGTTTGTTAAATCAGTATATTTTACGCTTACCAAAATGTGAAGCGAGTTCTGCATAATTCCTAAATAATAAATAAGGCAAGCGCTGCAGTGCATCAGAGCGGAAGAACTTCGGCAGCAGTTCGATTGAGCCATAGAGACTTTTAAAGCAAGAGAAAATGCTATATATAATTGGTCTAAGAACAATAACGTTATACCCTAGATGAAAATAAAAATTAAACATAGCGAAAACCATCAGTTTTGTATAGCAACACTAAGAAGGGGTTCCGATTTAGTTCGTCTTTGAATATTGTTTTTGTACTATTTTTCTAAAAATACTGTGTACAAAATTTCACCTTCCTACGTCAACGTGTTCTCAGGCAGTGTGCAAATATATAGTGAAAACCTAAAGTTTTGTATGGCAATTCCAAGAAGGAATCGCCTAATTTAGTCCATTTTTGAAATTTTATCTGCTATACTTATTAAAACACCACATATAAATTTTCAACTTAGTACATTAACGCGTTGTTAGGCAATGCCCAAATATGTAGTGAAAAGAAGCTTTCGACTGACAATCGTAAAGTTTCCCGATTAGTCCTATTTTCGAATTTAAATATATTTTCTTTAAAAAAAGGCCCATGTGTAAAATTTCAGCACTCCAAGTGAGGGGTTCTTGAGTTACGGACGGGCAAACAGACGAACGGACGAACAGACAAACAGACGCGTTATGAGAAAATCAAAATAGCTTTTAATATTATGCGAGGGTGTCCAACACATTTTGCTCTACTACCATTATTTCTGTGCATTACAAACGGAATGGCAACCTTAGCATACCCTATGATTACGTCTAGGGTATAACAAATATATTTTCCTGTTTTCTTGTATAAAAAGTCAAGCTTAATCAAAATAAAACATCTAAACGGTTTGTGTAAAAGCTAGCGTTACAACTCCTACGAAAGAATGATTTCTGAATAATTACGTTTTTATCAAAAAAATATGTCATATACCACCTGTTAAACACCTTATCTTAAAATAGTCATAACCTTTTACATATTCCTTACAACCAAAATTTAATTAGAAACAATTCTTCCGTAAGAAACAGTTAAATTTTATTTCTCACAGTATGAATAATATAAAAGCTTGCAGATAAGTTATGGCCTTAAAAAATAATTCAGGCGTTCTTGCAGTTTTGAGAGGAAGGGAACCTAAGTTATGTAAAGGTTCACAGTATTAAAAACGACATTTTTATCCAATAAGCATGCAGCAGATATTTCCATATTCAATCTATGTGGTGCTCTTATGATACAGATTTGCAGAAATCTATTGTAATAATCTCGAAAATCTCGAATGTTTTCTGACGAACAGAAAAGGTAAACATAATGTGGTCCGCAGAACTATAGCTTCTTTTAATAGACAAAATGCACTGACTAAATTACGTAAGGGAGCAAAACCAGCCAAGGACTATTGCGAATTAATCCATCGTATCGGTGTGGGTAACTTTTCTTCATAAACACACCTAAGTGCCTTTTATGGTATCCATTAAGATGATAATCAGCACCAAGTAAATAAGAGTCTCTTCGTTAGGAATTCTCTCATAGATTTATATCAGAAAATCGAACCTGAGAATTATTGTTATTCGCTCCCAGGCTAATACTTCTTATTGCCTTTTTCCGTTCCTCCAAAAGAGCAGTAAAAGAACTTTCTTCTTATCAGAACATTGTAGAAAATCCCAAGCCAACAAATGTTCTCACACACTCTGAGCCATGAAAATAGGGCTAACATTCGGAAGAAAAGCAGACGAAACCTTTTTGGTTAAGTTAAGCTTGTAACAACTATAGGGCTCGGATAAGTGGTTCGGTCTGATACCGGTACATACAGACTTGGACGTAACAAATAAAATTTGAGCTTTTGGTTTAGTGGGATATTGAAAAACCTCCCCTCAGTTCTGGTGTTTGTTTATTCAAATAGGGCAGAGAAGGACCAAGGCCGGATGCCCAAAATCCATTTGCATAATATGTGACATTCTGAATAGGATGTACATGATGTGGGACTGAATTGAGCAATTCCAAAACCAATTCAATATCAAATGTCACTCTGGGAGTTTCGCTGGATCCTTTATTTGAAGTCCGTTTTCGGTTTTGGTAGATACACATTCGGGAAATCTAAAAATTAAGGAGCAACTTAAGAACTACTGTTCGTTAGAGGAAGTGTGTTTACCTGTATGATTGCGAATAATTCTATGTAATAGGCAATTGGATTTTACAGTTAAACATTTCCTTATGAGTTTTCGAATAAGCTACTTTAGAGACCCTTTTATTCTTGAAGAAAACATTTCCGGGAATATAGATAAATTCGAAAAGGAAAGGAACCTTTTTTAGGCGGAAGTTTTTAACCAATTACTTGACAAAGAAGAGTGATAAGGGGCATTTGACAGTTTGACTACCTTTTTCAAAACAACAAAATTGTTGTTTATATAAAAATAAGTTATGAAGTCGAAAACATTTAGTTATTCACTTGAAAATAAATGTTCAACCTAATTATATGAGCTGCACTATACAACAGAAATTGTTGTCGTTGTGTTTTTGCTGGATGCGTCGTTTTTAACTAAATAATTCTCAATCCACAATTTTCACCTGAGATTGCCAGATTCGTTGCGATTAATGGTGGTTGCAAAATGGAAAAATGAAAAATCAGTAGCCTATATGTCTATACATCACCTTTAAGCTCCAATAAGGCTACCCATTGACCAGGGGCCTAATGCATAAAACTACCAGAATTACAAGCTTGCAGAATAGTCTACAAAACTTTGATTGCTCGAAAGAAAAATCTGTACTTCCCATACAAGTGTCAAGCCAATGTATTATGACTGAGGTCAGGGAACAAAATCAGATAATAACTTAATTGATTTAAATGAATCTTGGATCCCATTTTGGAAAATAATGTACATCTAAAACATTTACAATTATTGAATCAATTAGCTACTCCGACTTTAATTGAGACAAAAAAAAAGAGATATTGACCTATTTACAAAGAAAAAACGACTAAACTTAAATTAAAACCAAGTAAAACAGATTTACCAAAACTACAACTAAAACCAAGGCCGTATATATTGATTACGAATGGGAGGGGTTTAGCATAGTAGGCTAATATCCTCTAGGGACGAAAGAATAATTGAGAATTAACGTGAACTCAACAATCTATAATGTAATAAATACATTAGAGTTCAGAGTAAGAAAGTTCTTCCAAGTGTTTTATTTCATTAAAACCTGAAACTCCTTCTCTATAGCATTTTGGCAGCATAATCCAAGAATAATAACAGATCGGTAATCATCAGTACAAGTTCATAATTAACACACCGTTGATTCTAGCATTCCAATTCCAGAAATTACAGATCTGTACAATCGGTATTTTTTTTACTTTAATAAATTTTTTTTTCTGTTCCACTATTTTAGTCTTGTTATTTAAAAAATAGTTGTCAGTATCTTTTATTATAATTTTAATATGTGTTTAATTTTTAAGTTCACACTTCTTTTAACTCAGCAGAATTTTACCTAGTTAATTTTTTTTTTCTCTTTTTTTTTCTAGAATGGCAGGACCTTGACCTCCAATCTTACTCAATCGGGAGAGGTAACCCAAGGAGCGTGTTGGGGGATGGTTAGTAACTATATTCGATATTACCTTAATCATGACCGAATGGTAGGCGACCACAGTCATTTATACAAGGATTGAAACCCCTTAACAAAATAAAGACTTAGAAAATGTAAAATTATGAAATATGTAAATATATTAACAAACTAGATCTTATAAAATATAGGCGTACTTCGAAAACTAGAACTTATGCGATATGAAAATGATTTAAAAAAACGCAAGCTTATAAAATATGGGAATAATTCAAAATACTACAAGTTTTGCAATATGAAGACGAAAATCCTGCGCGGTAGCCTTGTGAAAAGTCTTTTATTAACTTATCATCCATTGACTTGGTTGGATGCCAAGATGGGTTATTTAAAAAATTGAAACAGCCAGCAAAGTTGCCCCTCAGGTCCTCGATGCTATTTCTTTTCCTTTTGTGTTTGGCCCAATGGTATTGTTTGCATTCGGCATGTTCGTCGTTCTGGATTGAAATAAGTAATCGGCAGTAGCACTAACTCCAAAAACAACACACAAATTTTATAAAAAGATTCAGGGAGCGTAACAATGTGCTTACCACTTCTAAATAAAATTTTTGCTCGATGTTTTCACTTCCATTCACCGCAAAATCGAAGTTGATTAGCAGAATCCAATTTCTAGAAAAGTGAATCACTTCATTCAATTTTTCTTAATTTTCACTTAGCTGAATCTCGGTACTGGTCAGAGCTCGCTTAAAGGTTAAGAGCACAATTCAAAATTTTCTTGTGAAATCACTTTCTGACTCTTACACAAAACATAAATACAATTTTGAGAAAAATAATCATCTAATGCTTATGTATAAGTTTCTGAAATTTTACAAGTCTTACTTCCAATGATCCGAAAAATATGACTAATGGGTATGACTTTAAGGACATTTGGCGATTAAAATGTATGCAAGAGTTAGTAATGCAAATAAAGTGAATATTTAATGAGAATATTACTTGTTTTTTGTTTATTTGTATGCATGTTTTAAAATAATGAAAAATCAGTGACACCAGACCTTCCACCCACCTCTTTTTCATCTATAAGAAATGGTGGTAGTTAAGTTTATTTTATTAAGCTCTTAAAGAAGTTAATGAATCGCAGGCCATTAGTTTTTCATTTGCTCCACCCTAAGGTTCATTTCGAAGCCATCTGCAAGTTTCTAAATGTCTTAATCTTTTCATCTTAAATTTTTTCCCTGAAAATAGGATTAATGATCTTTATTTATTCGTAGGCTGAAAAAAGGCTGTTTCCTATTTCCACCCCCTTTTCTTATTCAGCTCAAACTACTTTTCAGATTTGAGATCCGGAAAGGTTGAGAAATGATTTATATAATGGCAATACCAAACACACCAGGGAGGAAGGATTCTAAGCAAAACTTCGGTTTCAGTATTTGATGTTTGATAAATTTATTGAACTCGAAATTCATCCGTATGTATGGATTTATGTACGTAGATATATATATATGTATAGCTATATGAATATAGTATATTGTATATTTCTGGAGAGTAATCGATATGAGCAAACCAGAAACCATTTCCTTTGACCGGATTTCTTTTATTTGAATTTATGATTTCTTAGAGCGTACTGCCTTACATCTTGAATTTTTAAATATATTTAGAGTTTGGAAGACAAAAAAATTTCTCCTGACAGTATTTAAGATTTATCAATTGCTTAGGAATGGAACTTCAGAAATGATTTAGTAAAATCTTTTACATGACTTCATTTGATTTTTAAGAAAATAAAATTTTCGTTTTTGGTATATGATGTGAATTGGGAGAATATGTTTGAGATTTCAAATGTGGATGTATGGAAATGCTTTTGAGCATTGGACTGGATATCTCAGAAAATTGACTTTATAATGTAACATAAAACGTCCTCCATGAATTCTTATTAATTTGATAACTATTTAGCCTGGAACCGATAAGTTATCTTGCCATTTTATTTCTGCCACGGATTTACTCGTATGCCCTAATATTCAATGAAGGAAGGAATGCTTTATTTGTTGTTATTTATTTTATTATTATTTAGATTATGATATTGTTTTCACAAATTTACTGCAAATAGGTTCTGGTGCTATTTCAAAATCATGTTGAAAAATTCAGCTATCACGGAAAAAATTAAAAATTAAAAAAAGAAATTTTAATTGAAAAACATTATTACCCCACAAATACTTATCCGCGAACGATAATGCCGAAAATTTCTCAAATAATCGTCATCATCCTCCACATGACTTTCTAGAAGAAATGTTTGTCCTTCTTAGGTCATATCGATCAATATAATTGGTCCAGTGGCGTAGACAAGAATTTAAGGGCCCACCCGCAAAACTTTTAATTACCCTTTTTATATATATATTTAGAACTGGAAGTCTTAATTTGTAACTCCTTAGGTATAGGCAGTCGATATTGTACTTCATAGATCGGAAAAAAATTCGTAATTGAGAGCATTCTAGTTAGGTATGGGAATATGCATAGTATAATACATACAAACATATTATACCTATATATAAATCCTCTCTGGTGAAAAAATAAGTAAGGTGTAAAATTCTATATTTATTATAAAAATATCCAAAAATAGTATTACAAATTTTTCTTATTAGATTTGAGTGTGTCGACCGTTTTTCATTAATTTTGTGGATTTGAATATTTTTGGGCTAGGCGGTCTGGAGGAAAACACCTCTTTTATTTTGCGAGAATTTTATTATTTCTCCGACGTTTCGGCCGATGTCTCGAACCGTTCTCAAGAACGCAGTCTACTATATTACAAACATTCGTTTAATATTGGAATAAAAATAAAAATTGAAAAACCAAGATCTACTTACGGATTGAAAACATTAGAAAACTATTAACAAAACACAATAGAAATAAATAAATAAATAGACAAATAACATAACACTGATGTTTAGACAAAAACAAAGATACTATACAGTGTTGTGGGAGGTTATCCAACCACTCCTTAAATTCAACTAATATTGAGTTGCTTTAACGTTTTCCAAAGCTCTCCACGCAGTAAATCGTATTGATATTATCTGTATCCGTTTTTTTGTTCGTTGTATATGGAGTTTTTTGCTTCTATTAATAGTCTCTTCTTATAATGTTTTTTATGATATAGAATAGAAGTATTTTCAAAATATGGAGCATGGATTGATAATGCACAGTGAGTCGTTAGAGCGGTTTTATTATGGTTTCCGCCTTTTAAGTCTTTAGGAATTGCCCTGTTGTTCCAACATAGCTCATCATATACCTGCTAGATAATAAAGGGTTTTCCAATAAGAAGTGTTATTTCAATTACCCCGCTATTTCGGTAGATGTCCCTTTTGGAGCTGTCATTTTTTGACATTTGACAAGTAGAAACTACGCCATTAATAAAAATGGAACGATACACGATTCAACAACGCATTGAAATTATTAAAATTCACTATAAAAATGGTGAAAATGTGGCAGAGATGGTTCGTAAAACTCGAACATTTTTGGGTCTTTGTGAAGCACCTTGTCGGATCGCAATACAGAAATTGGTAGAAAAATTCGAGCTGTTGGAACAAGTTAGTGATGTGAAGAATAAAACCCGTGCACGTCGCTCAAGAACAGCCGAGAATATTGCTGCTGTAGCCGAAAGTGTTGAGGAAAATCCAGGTTTGTCCATTCCTCGTCGTTTTTTGGAATTAGGCATTCCACAAACGTCATTACACCGTATTTTGCATAAAGATTTGGGTCTTAAGGCATATAAAGTTCAGTTAACACAAGAACTCAAGCCGGCCGATCATTAACAACGTCGAGTCTTTGCTGATTGGTTCCTTGAAATGCATGAAAATGATCCGGAATTCCATCGAAAACTCATCTTGAGTGATGAGGCCCATTTCCACCTCGATGGCTTCGTCAACAAGCAAAATTGTCGCATCTGGGGCTCGGAAAACCCAAGAGTTATTGTTGAAAAGCCGCTCTATCCTCAACGTGTGACTGTTTGGTGCGGCTTATGGTCCCGCGGGGTCATTGGACCTTACTTTTTCGAAAATGAGGCTAGAGCAACAGTTATGGTGAATGGATTGCGCTATCGACAGATGATTAATGATTTTTTATGGCCGGAATTGGGTGGTATTGATCTGGACAACGTTTACTTTCAACAAGACGGCGCTACGTGCCATACAAGCAACGAAACCATTGATCTTTTACGGGAAAAGTTTCCGGACCGTGTTATCTCTCGAAGAGGTGATCACAATTGGCCACCGAGATCTTGTGACTTAACACCTTGCGACTTCTTCCTTTGGGACCACGTGAAAGGAAGGTCTACGCCAACAGCCCAGCGTCGATTCAAGACCTCAAAGATGGAATTCGCGAGGCTATCGAGGACATAGGGCAGCCACTTTGCGATTTGGTTTGGAAAATTTCATGAAAAGGATATGGTCCTGTAGGCGTGGTCGTGGTGGTCATTTGGCTGATGTTATATTCCGTTTTAAACGGCATACCTTCCTCTTTATAATGAAATAAAGATCCGATCATTTATCTAAAAAAATGGAATTTTTCTTTGAATATCAAAATATCACCTCTTATTGGAAAACCCTTTATTATAAAAATATGTGGTTTGAATTTTGTCATATTATTCTTCAAAGTTAAAACAATTTATCTAACAAACAAAAAAAAAACATTTGACTTTTATGGAAATCTCAAGGTGGTGTAAAGCCAACATATTCCTAAAACAATGCGCTTTTTATCTAGAAAAAAAAAAGAAAACAAATTTGGAAGTTTTGAAAATCTTAAGCAATAATCATTAAGTTTTTTAAGAAGTTTGCTGGAAATGTTTCGGCAGAATTTTTATTCATATTTTTATTCATAAAAATTCTAAATGAAAATTTCCAGTAAATTCCTAAGAAAAAATTGAGGGCTTTTCTACATCACCTCCACATACATATTATATCACCCACGAAAACCATCCAACGTGAACAATGAGTTTAAAGAATATAAAACAAAATACTAAGAGAACTTATAAGCATAGAGCGATATTTGCAATGACTTTGTAGGCCTGAGAAGGGCTCGTACTTATTCTGCTAACAAATCTCAGAAGAAAATTTTTGGTAAAATGCTGGAATTCTTTGCAGATTTTAATTAGGTACTAGTTTGAGCATGCCTTATAGTCCGAGAGCTAGCAACGTCACGAAAAAAAGAACTTTAGTTCGGCTGATTCTTTGCTATCTCCCCTCTTTCACCATCTCAATAGGCATGTGGCCCATCTGGCTGGTGAGAGTGGTTGCGTTTACATGTGCGCATTCCGTTCCTCAGATAAAAAAAGTAGTTTTCAAAATGATTTTAGTTCGATTTTTGTTTTTTTCATCTGTTTTCATTAACATCGGACAATATAAATTCACTATTCCCAGACAATTACCTCGTTACTAGCACCGTGCCAGACTTTTTTTTTTCGTTACAAAAAAAAAAAAAAACAATTATTTTATTACGGCTGTAATTTTTATACGAGCTAGTTTAATTATCCATCCACATAAAATTAATTTTTCAAGCGATAAGGTTGATTATCAATATCCAGATCGACTCGAGTCTGATAGAGAATGGGATATCCCACACGACTATTCTTGATGCAATATGCAAGCCGGTTTTCCAGGGAAAAGATAAAAGACGCAAAGAAATATCGCTCCAAAATGTACAGATATTACTTTTCTTCTTTTACCTCTTCCTGAGCAAACCTGCTTGCAGGGGAGTAAATTTAGCAGCTTTTTATAATTATGCATTGAAATGTTAAACAGAAAATTTGGAAAGCTTTGAAAATAAATTATATCTCAACTGAAAGCAACTGGCATCAATCAAAGATGGTGAACATAAATGTAGAAATGAATCGGCTAACCAGTGGGGTGATTCTGTGGGTTTTGTCGAACTTGAATGTAAAAATAATCGACTAAATGAAATGAACTTTTCTACTGATTTTTCGTGTTTTTATTCAGGTCAGCAACCCTTGTAAGACGTAGAATAACACTTCACATTACAAATTCAAAATAATATTTCAAATTTAGGCACTTGAAATGCTCTAATTAGATGTTGAAATTCCATTTACCAGTGTAAAAATTTTTTCACAACCTCTGGGAGCAGTTGACTAATTTGTCGTATATTTAATCGTGTTTTTTGACGTTTGTTCACCGAAAATTCATTATAGTTCATTTTGTGGTAGATAATAGTGAAGACATAAAATGAGCTGTGTTGAAAAAAAAAGTAGACAAAACATGTCAAAATTCACGACTAAATAGAACGACAAAGAGCAGAGAATCACCCTACAGGTTTCAATCGACCTTACAAATTACTAGAAGAATCGGAAGGTTATCAGCTTGCATTTCAAAATATTGCTACCGCTGATGAAGAATTACTGAAGAGTGCGTTTGTCACTTTGGAGAAATTTGTTTGTCATATATATGGAGTTCGGCAGGTTAACAACGTCAACGATGTCAGATTTGATTTATTTTCTAATACTTATCAGTCGAAAAATTTCACTGAAGGTTTTGGGTAAAAATGCAGAAATTTTGATCCATCAAGCTTACTACCATGCAGAACTGAATTATAGCACCATTCATTGAGAGTCCAATACGTGACCACACTCTTAATCTACTATATCTACAGAAGTCGATATATTCGAAATAAAACTTGTCATTTTTTATATTCCAAATAATTGCTTTTATTAATTTTCGCATGGAAATCTATCCAAGTTCCAATTCAATAGCGGAGCTGTATAATAGTGGATTTTTTCTTTCAGTATTTTATCAAGAATATCCTCAAATCTGAGCCAGATAACTCGATTTTGCCCAGAAGCATTTCTATAGCTCTTGAAATTCTCTCCAAAAAAAGAATAGGACAAAATTGTGCTATCTCGCTGAGTTAATGAAATAATCGGTCCGGTTCCTAATGAGCAACCGAATTGTAGCCTAGAAAATTAATTTCATGTGTATCGATAATTAAACTAGCTCGTATAAAAACTACAGGTGTAATAAAATAATTTTTTTTTTGTAATGAAAAACAAAAACGTCTGGCACGATGCTAGCAACGAGGTAATTGTCTGGGAATAGTGAATTTATGTTGTCCGATGTTAATGAAAACAGATGAAAAAAACAAAAATCGAGCTAAAATTATTTTGAAAACTACTTTTTTTTTCTAAGGAACGGAATGCGCGTAGGTAAACGCAACCACTCTCACCAGCCAGATGGGCCGCATAACTATTGATATACTGTAAGGAAAGGCATATTAAAAATCTAGCCGAACTAAAGTAATTTCTCGAAAACGTTGCTAGCTCTTAGACTATTAACTAGGGCACTGAATCAGTCTTAAAAGTGTCAACTAAATAGTTAAATTCATAAGTTAATTAAAGTTAATTAAAAGCGTAAGGATTTTCTTTCCAATTTAATATTTTTTTCGTGTGAAGCTTATTGTTATTAACCCTTTCACTACTGATGTATGTACACTCTAGTGTACATGACTTTGGGATTCCCTTAAAATTAGTTGTAAAAACATTTTAATGTTATATCTATTAAAATAAAACATCGTTTAGTCTTTTCAGATATTTTTTCAAAAAGGTCAAAAAAAAAGTTTCTTCTTTTAAAATATAAAACAAAGTCCCTGGAATTGTGCGTAGCTGTATAGTTAAAGTTAGTCTTACCAATAAGAAACTAATAAAGAGAGAACTCAAATCAAACAAAAATGTGTGCTTCAGCTTTGGGCAGTGAATATTAAGACCATTTTTAAATATCTGTTTTATAGTTATTATTATGAAAATTTTAATTGACTTAATCATTAAAAAATAAATTTAGAAAAAAAAGAAGGAACAATTTATGAAATTTACCAGGCCTCGAGATATTTTCGTTTTTTATTATTATTTTTAATTTTTTATTTAGCAATATGTACAAACTAGGACTTGTGAACCATGCAAATCTATTTGTTGCATGCTCTGCCGAATTTGGAAGCAGAACAATCACGTGATCAGGGACATTAAGCAAAACGACCACTTTTCCCGATTTCGGGACATACTTAGGTGGACTTGGTTCAATTCCACCGCTTTCCCGGTTTAAAATTATTTGAGCTTCTAAATTCCCTGTGGGATATTTTGAATTCCAATTCTAAATTTTATAGCGGGTTGCACCATTTCAAATGCCACATTCAGAAAAAAAAGCCTTTATGCAGTCATTGTTTGAAATCCTGTTCATCTGATGAATTACAAAACAACCTGCAAGATTCAGTAAATCGAAAAATATAGTAAGAGGCCATCGTCTACTGTTTCTTGTAACATTGTATTGATTGCACATCTTATCAACAATGTCTACGACACATTTGGTTTGTTATAAAAAGTAATAATTTCTGGTTTATTTTCATCTCCTGTCGTTAAATCAATTATGCTAGCATGATGCATTGTCGATGACAAAATAACGGACTTATTTCTTTTTGGTATGTATGATAAAAGAGTGGAGTATTTGTGAAAGCCAAAAAACGGTACTTTTTTCCTCTCTGTGACGTGAATCTTTAAATATTGACAGCTATGGTAGTTTTTCCTTTTAACCGTTCTTGAGCTATCGGTTCACTGGTATAGCTATTATCCATAGTTATATTACATCCAAGAATACAGGCGGGATCTAATACTCGAAGTTTGGTATCCAGAAAGTTGTTAGAATTTTGGAAAGGCCTTCAGGTTGAGCCCCAGCATAAATTTGAAAATTGTATACGTATGGGAACTTTACATCTACAGCAATTATTATTTTGATTCCAAACTATGAAGGTTTGTGAGGATGCACATGATAAACCCTTAGCGTCCTCTAAATGCTACAAGCTGCTCATTAATAGTCAATTGTTTGCTGGGATTATAATTGTTTTTGCAATTAAAAATGAATTTTTCTACCATATCGCGTATCGCTGCAAGTTTTTCTAGTGATTGTCTTTTAGTGACATAGTCAAATAGACTAATTCAATCCCTATGCCTCTCGAATTGTCCCAAAAGTCCTTCAAGTTCTATTCCCTAAAATTTCAGTTCATTGGATTTAATTATTGTTCTTTTTGTACTCTTTTTGACTTTGTAAAATGCAGTTGTTGTCGTAAGTTACCGCTTCAGATCTGTAGCTTTAAATCACTTTTGTTTGGAACAAGCCAGAGGCAACCTGTACACCATTGTTTGAATAAATCAAGATCACAATATATCTGGTTCAAAATTTTATTTCCAACCAACCTATTGCACAAACATTTTTTGGTGCCAAAACCCGGGAATTTAGGCCCTTGTGAATATTCAGCGATGTAACTTTTCTATCAATATTATATGGACCGTTATGAACCACTCTTAACTGAGGAACGCTGGTGTTAAAGATCAATCATCACCATCATGATAATCATATCTGCACAGTCTACATTAATATATGGACCTAACTATATACGATGTTGCCATTTGGATCCAATTGAATCCAGTGGGATAAATTTTTTTGAAGATCTTTCATTTTGGATAAATTTATACTTTTATTTTGCAATGAATACGTTCTTTCCTTTTTGTACATTTCTAAATGAAATAGCGTTGCAAAGCGTGTGAATTTATTAACGCATAAATAGCTATAACATCAGCGGCAAATATGTTCCATTCATTGTCGTTGGCTTTCAAGTCCATAGCCTTCAGGCTGTTCTCATTTACTACTGGACCATCTATATTAAATAAATTGAATCGTTCATTTGGAGAAAATATCTCTTCTATTCTAATAATTTGATTATATTTTATAGCCTGCTTTGCAAGTGTGACCTAGCTAAAGACGCCCGTTCTTAGAACGGGATTCTTTCTTAAGGCTGGGTCTATGTCATAATTGGGACAACTCGGTGCACATTTATCAAGATGGGGCGGGACGTTAAGATTTTTGAATAAATCGCAAATTGATTAATGGAATATTTATTTAAACACCTAAGGCAACAAAATAAAGTTTTCTAATTTTTAAATTTGTCCGCCATTTTTTTATTGAAAATGATTTAAAAATAAAATTCAATGATTTTTGTTTTTAATTTCTGTGGTTTGCGGAGCGGGGCTGCCACAAATTTGAAGTAAATTTAAAAAATATTTAACATAAGCTTTTTGAAGTAAATAAGCAGAAAACAATGTTTTCTGACTTTTAAAATTCTACTAAATTTTATGAAAATTGTATGCAATAGATTGCTTTCTTAATGGGTAAAATGCGGGTGAATCAATCTATTGCGTCAAATTGTCGTAGACATAATTGGATTTTTAAAAATCGGAAAACGATATTTTCTGCTTATTAATTTCAGAAAGCTTATATAAAATATTTATTTAATTTAGTTCAAATTTTTGGCAGCCCCGTTCCGCAAACCAGAGAAATTAAAACAAATCTTTGAATTTTCATTTTTAAATCATTTTTAATAAAAATTGGGTAACAAATTTAAAAATTAGAAAACTACATTTTGTTGCCTTAGGAGTTTAAATAAATATTCCATTAATCAATTTGCGATTTATTCAAAAATCTTAACGTCCCGCCCCATCTTGCTAACTGTGCACCGAGTTGTCCCAATTATGACATAGACCCAGCGTGTAAATTTTTATAATTTTTTAATTTGTTTTTAATTTATTTTAATATTTTTAATTTTCTGTTATTTATGCATAGGGTATACTATGTTTGTCATTCCGCTTGTAACGCATAGAAATAATGATGGTAGAGAAAAATGGATTGGACACCCAATCAAAATATTAAAACATATTTTAATTTTACATATAGATCTGTTAGTATATCTGTCTCACTCAAGAGCACGCTCATTAAAAAGTTGAAATTTTGTACACAACCTTTAACAGAAAAAAAAACGAAAATGGGACAGGTCGGGTAACTCCTTCGTAAGGTTGCCATAAAAGACTTCGTTTTTCACTGTATATTTCTGCCTGAGAGCGCATCAACGTAAAAAGCTGATATAATGTATACGTGGTCTGTCCGATAAATACACGAACTGAGCTGTTGTGGGGGCTTTGAGATCAATCTTGGCCAAGGATACTGGCTAATCTGTTGGCGGGTGACCCACTGAAGCGGCAGTCACCGTCAGATGGTCAAGGAAAGTATACAAGTGAAATTAGGATTTTTTTTTGTGGTGCCTTTTTTTTTTGTTCTTGTCGAAGATAGGGATTGATGAGCAGATAGAACAGCGAATCAATATCAAATTTTTAGTCAAACTTGGGAAAAACTCACACGAAATTCATGAAACGTTGAGAGCTGTTTATGACGAGAACGCACTGAAGAAAAAAGCTGTTTTGAAATGGACCAAGCGATTTACTGAGGGCCATGAAGACTGCAAGGATAATGCCAGAGCAGGACGACCGTCGACTAACAGTAACGATGAAAACATCGAAAGAGTAAAGTATCTTGTGCTTTTTGATAGCCAATTCACTATCCGGATGATTGGTTAAGAACTGAATTTGGGAACATCGTCTGTACACGCCATTTTAACAGCACATTTGAAGTTGAGAAAATTGTGTGCAAAAATCGTCCCAAAGTCTTTGACACCTGATCAAAAACTGAGAAGGGTCGAATGTTGTACTGACTGGAAAAACTCCGTTCAATCGTCCGGTTTCCTTGAAAATGTCATCATGTCGCTCATTGTTATTCATTATCATGGATCCTGCTTTACTAAGAATGGCGAGAGGGCGAGTAAAAGGGTCGCTGACAAAATTAAAGAATTGGGCCGACAACGTTGCAAACAACAAGACTATTGAAGATCTTGAAACTAGACTAGAAAAATTGGACGATTTAAGAAAGGAATTTAAGTTAATCGATAATATGATAGTCTTAAATAAAGTTGAATCTGAGTATGATTTTTTGAAGACAAATACTTAGACATTAAATCTGCCTGACGACGAAAAGTTAATGTAAAACGACGTAATAATGAAATGCCAGCAGCTCGTGCTGAGCAGCTTATTTCGACGATGAACAAGTTTTTGGAGTAGCAGAAGATGCTTTTTAATGGATTTTCGACTTCAAGTTCATTCTCAAAACAAATAAAACTACCCAAAGTCAACATTCCACCATTTAGTGGCGATTACAAGGATTGACCTTCATTTAAGGATCTATTTATCAGCAAGCTTAATAAAGCATATGTTTATTACATATTCAAACTATTACGAAGCGTAGCCCAAACTTGTAAAAAGATTCCATAAGAAAGGAGAAGTTGCTTCTGCTTATATTGAGGCCCTTATAAACCAAACAGGCTGTTTACAATCGTCAGCGAGTTCTCTTAGACGTCTTGCTGACACTTCTGATCAATTGATTCGTGTCATCGATGTTTTGGGAAGTGAAGTTGATCCAAATACCCGAAAAGCTTGGACAGAGGAAATTACAGAAGAAGAATTTCCGTCCTTCGAAATATTTTTGGATTTCTTGAACACAACGTGCGATATCTTAGAAGCATGTGATCCTGTTGCCAAGAAACCCTTGTCCAATCAGTCCATTCGTAATTTACATACAGGTACAGTTGTGAGATGCATTATATATATGCTCACTACGAGATTAGCTGTTTAAATATTCGCAGTATATGGCAATGAATGCAGCTGCTAGGCGTAACCTAGTTAGCAGCAAGTAACTGTGCTTTAAATCTTGGCCCAGATCATTCAGCTCAAAGGTGTAAGTGCAAGGTGCGCTGTCATCATTGTCGGCAAACACACCATTCAAGTTTGCATGAATTTGCAAGAGATATAATCTCACAGCGTATCTTTTCTATGCAAGTACAGACGGAGCAACTACTCGGACAGCAACTCAACCCAACCTCAATATTTCAGCGTTCCTGAACTAGCACGGTTGGTGATGCACTCATTAACTCATTTGCAACTTTCAAGGAAAGACAAGGGAGCCTAGTTATTCTTCCAACTGCACTAGTGTATATACTTTATGCTAGCGGTGGCTTACAGCCATGTAGGATTCTATTGGATTCAGGATCGCAGGCGTCATTTATATCAGAGGATTGTGTACAACAGTTAAGATTACAAAGAGACTAGGGAAAGATCATGGGCATGGTTTATCTTTAGCAAGTACAGCAATAACAAGTGGTAAAATCACTCTGTACTTGTATTCACGGAATCACCACTACACACCCTGGCCCTGACAGACTGAGGACTATGTAAGGAGAGTTCAAAAGGCCTATTGAAAAGTTATGTAAACTTCCAATCTAGTCATTAAGATTCCTCTTAACCGGGGAAGTATGTTTAGAATTATATGAACTCATTATTATGTGGCTGTACTGTTTAGATCTCAAATTAACTTTCATATCATAATGTATCACATGTTGTTGATCAGTAGTGTACCTACCATGCTACTACCTAAACTTTCAGTTCATTCGATTTAATTATTGTTCTTTCTGCAATCTTTTTGATTTTGTAAAATGCAGCTGTTGTCGTAAGTTACCGCTTCAGATCTGTAGCTTTAAATCAGAGGCAACCCGTACACCATTGTTTAAATAAATGCAGATCACAATAAATCTGGATCAAAGTTTTATTTCCAACCAACCCACACAGTAAAATCTAAGGAATATTCCCTAAAATATAAGGACTATTCCCTATATTTTAATGAAAATATAGGGAATATACCCTAAACTGTAGGTTTTTCCCCCTACATTTTAGGGAATATTCCCTACATTTCAGGGAATATTCCTAATATTTTTTACAGTGTATTTCACAAACAGATTTCAAAAAATCGGGTACCCAGGTTACCCGACTCTTATGCGTGAAACCCGGGTACCCAGATAAGAACCGGGTACTCGAAAACCCGGGAATTAAGGAACATTAGTTAATAGCATTGGGCGGTAGTTATATTTCGAAGTCCAGTTTGAAGGCGGGCAAAATATTAATTTTTACGAAAATTGATATAATCATCTATGAGAATGCAGCTGGCTACTTTTGTAAGTATTATGCCAATGCTATTCAAAACTTATTCCATCGGAGCTTAATCAGAGAACAAGAAACATTCTCCACCAGATTATGCCATTTATAGAAGTACTATATACATAGTATAGAGGTACTATATACACTACCAAAACCACCTAGGAGAACTGTGCTAGTCACTATTTACCCCAACATGAAATGTTGATAACAAGAAGCCCATACGACCATAGATAATGTGCTCTAGGTAAGTCGACAAATAGTTTCAACTTTGAGATACGTCCATGCGAAATTGAACAATGATTAAAAACTAGGCATAATATGTGAATACCACATTTCCATATGAATTATACGAAGAAACGATATTTTCAAAGTATAATTTATGACAGGAGTTTTGTTGTCATAAAATCTAGAAAACTGGAGATAAAGTTTGTTAACGAAATCTGAACTTTCTACACTTTTTACAAAATTTGAATAAACAGGCAGACAGGAAGATTATGTCTTACGTTCATAAACTTTAGAGTTCATGAAACAAAGCTTTGAGTGTGTATTTTGCAAACGGGGTAGAGATGAAGGAAGCCTTAAAATACAGAATTAAAAAGAAAAAAACTCCACATATTGGAGCTATGGGATGGTGCTTTTTGTTACAATGCCCAGGTTTAATAACCAGCATTTTCATTTCACTGTTGATAAAGAGTGGAAAGAAAGGAAGAGCTGTACTTTTTGCGGATAATGTGTGTTTTTGTAAATTGTCAGCAGCCTTCGAGAATATTTTGTGGGCATTTTAACAAAAACCGCCATCTCGTAGCTCCAATTCATGAAGTTTTTTGTTTTTTGTTTAATTCGGTTTTTTGAGGCTTCTTTCATCTTTAGCCAATTTGCAAAGAACACACTCAAAGCTTTGTTTCATGAACTCTAAACGATTTAAAAGTTTCGAACCTTTTGGGAACACTAATCTTGTAAATATTCTATTTGAATACCATAATCAAATGGTTTATATTATAGATTTTTGTACTTTTAAAATTCCTTTCAAACTACTTATTTCATTCTATGCTCATTATGAGTAGAATTAAGATTTGTTTCCCATATTTCACCAGTATAAACAAATATTTATCAGATTTTTTGTCTTTAGTTTTAACCTTTTATTGATTTGAGCTTAAAATTTGCGCAATTTAATTAATAACAAACATTATGCAAGCTGTGTATGATATATGATGTTGATGTTCTTAAATGATCAGATTTTGCTCAACTTATCTGATGAAGAGTTGACAAAATTTTTATCTTGAATACTTTTTTAAAGCCTTAATAAATACAAAAATGTGACACCACGTAAACAGATCTTTTAAGTAAGCTTCAGTTCAGCCGGTATATTAATATAAATTTTTTGTACCATAATACTAACAAAGGATATAAATCAGTAGTGGAGAAGTTGAAACCGGCGTTCCTATTTCCTACATATTATTGCGAAATCCTTAGATTCCCCGCGATGAATACAAAAGCCTAATAAAGTCCTACGCGTACGCTATGACGCATGTGAAGGAAACAAAGCAGTGCGTCAGAGTGGGGACCCACAAATCTGAGAGATGGCGCGGCTGCCTCCAATGGGGCGAATTCTGGCCCCACTTACGTGGCAACACACATTTTCTTCCCCTGAAGGCCGTACACCATTAGGAGGAGAGAGATCTCTTTGGAAGTTGTCGAGAAGTTTAGCAGTAAAATTTGTTTAAATGTTTTTTTGAAAGATATAAGTAAAATAATAAGTTTGTAATATTTTGTTAAATTGATGAAATTTTCGTAATATTACATTAAAGTGGTTTGAAATTCAACAAATAGTGTAAACTAAATTATCCCATAAAGGAGGAAAATTGGAGGAATATACCCAAGAAACGGGACAGGTCCCACAACAGAATCTTGGAATTCCACTCTTAAAACAATTGGCACGTATAAGTAACAGCAGTCGAAAATTTTATTACATTTGTGATTTTTATTTTATATTTATTGTTCATTTTTTTATTGACTTTTATAATTATCCCGAGCTTTTTTCCTATGGTTTAATTTGAATTGAAGTGAGATACATTAGTACCCGCATGCCTGAAGAGGCTGCGGCATGAAAGCATCCACGCCTTCACGCGTTCACGTGCTGCTTGGGTTCCGTAATAAAGTTTACAGAGATCTTGTGTATATTTTGGTTATTTTAGGTCTATATGTCAAAAAGCGTTGCACAAAGGTACTAAATTTCCATCTAAACCATTTATTTACACCTAAAGTGCGTTCACAATTGATATCTTTTACTGGAATTTTCATGAATATTGCGAACTTTTTGATGTAATACTACCTAGGTGTGAATGCAACTTACGTTACTCTACGTAAATTAAGCAGCAGATATAGCACTCACTAAGTAAGACGATTGTGGTACGATATATACGTACCTAGACACTATCAACTAAATAAATTCAAGTCTGAATTCCCATTCAAGCTGTCAACTCTCAACCGGTGAAACCCCGTCGATAAAATCCTTTTAAGATTTGCTACCTATTTGGCAGGAAACGTACTACCTGAGGGCAGCAAGTGAAACAGTGTTTGAAATAACGAACTTTTAGTTCTACAAAGAAATTTCAGAGTTGACTTCTACCTTCCCAGGTGACGTCAGGTAACATTCAAAAGGGATCTCTATACAGACAACCAGAATCTAGTGCACAAGCTACCATAAAGGGACCCCCTGAGTTAGATTTCCTGGGAGATTTTCCAGAGTGGAACCCAGCGTCGATCAGAAACACATTTCACACATTTCACTAATGCCACTCATTTCTGCTGGCTCAAATTTACTCTACCTCAACTGTAGCACCTGACGCTTCTACACCTATAGGTACGTCACGGAATAACCGAACAAGTCCACGAAACTGAACAATTGATTTCGCGTTATTATCACAAACTTGCCACCAATTCAGCCAGCTTGTGCGATTTTATTATAATCACGTACTAACATAAACGCCCGGAGGTAAACAAAACAAAATTTTAGTATCGGTAGTTGGGTACATAAGCTGGCACATTTGTTCCATAGCTGACAGTATGTACACCAATTTTTTTGTTAAATTGACGAAGGGTTTTTCCGTCAATTTCCGAGACTCCTCTAGTCCACTTTTTGCTCACAAGTTGCTTGCTAACTTTACATGCACTCCGTTGTATTCTAGGCCGGTTCACCTAATTTTGCCAAAGACATCCGCCACTCGAATTTCACAATTACATAGTGCGTCTTGAAGTCAATGGGGGAGAGCTGTTCACTATTGCGAAACAAAAGCGAATGATGAAAGCTTTGATTTTATCCTGTGAGCACGGAAATTTCTAGCGAAGATACGAAGGAATCCCCACGACGATCGCGAGAGCGCTTATCCGTGGTGAAAATAAATTGCAGGAACAATTGAGTCGACAAGTGACGGACAGGTGGAGTGCTTAGTAAAAGTTGTGGTATTGGAAAGGCGATGTGTATAAGAATACAAAACTGAAATTGCTCGCTCGTTACCGCTCGGCCGGGGCAATTTTATTTTATTGGAATAATAAAATAATGGTTACAATATGTATATGCCCCAGCACTTGAATAGAACCGCGCGCCGATACATACTTAGTGATGGTTGTCTCAGAACTCGTGTGAAATCGCTGTGACGCTTTTTTATTAATTTATAATTTTTGACTAATATCAGCCTGTGTGGCAACTTCTATAATAAAACACGTTTGTTGTTATTTTTTTTGTCTTATTATATAAATAAATATCTTTTCAGACCCCAGCAAAGATTGCGAAGCCAATGCGAATCGTAAAACTATCACAAAGTGGAACATAAATTTCGCTAGTGAATTCAAATGAGCTATGAAAGCGAAACCTCGAACGAAAACAATTGTTGACAGAAGCTTGTATCATATTGGTGATATCACTTCGGATTCACGTAGCCTTTCTTTTTCGACAAAATGTGATAAATTTAAATGTATCCAAAGTGAATATTAATCAACTGTGTTAACGATAACTTAGCGATTCGTAAATTAAATCCTTTCACAATCATTAGCGAAATTAGTATGTCCCATCTACGTATAAATAAAATTTATTAACCCTACCAATCTAATGCAGTCTCCTATAAACGTAGTTAATTAAATGTAATTTTAATTGAGCACCTTTTACAATTTACATGTAGAAACACGACAAATTTCTGAAATGCAAGCTCAGGCTGGAAAAATAGAACCGAGAATCATGAAATTGTAAAATTCTACAAAACAGCGCTCATGCGCGTAGATATATGTAATGTATATTCGCGTTCGTTTCGCTTATATATCGTTTCGGTAACATATAGTAAATAATGTTTAGCTCTGTTGCATTTACTCTCATGTTTCGCATTGTGCAGCTCTTCTGTCACTTAAGTTTCGCTGTTGCGGACGTTCGCCAAATTATTTTCTTTAGCGTAACAAGACGTTGTAATTCGGCCGCTGTTGTTCTGCGCGGCGTGCTTAGCATTTACTTTACATTTACTCACCTTAATCGAAATCAGGATAGGATAGGATTGGAGTTGAAATCAATTAATTGCGTAATTCGTAAAATGTTTCATCGCAAATTGCGTCGAACTTCAAAGTATATATCCTTTTTCCTAAGATTTTTTAGAGGGTTAGTAATTTCCGAAAAGCTGGGGATGTAACGATGATAATAGTTGACCAAACTAATGAACGCTTTAATATGTTTCCCCTTCTTGAGTCTGAGATAGGACTGAACTAATTTAATTTTTACTGGGTCTGATTTGATTCCATTTTCAGTAATATATGCCCCTAACATATAATTTCCCTTTTTAGGAAATGGCACTTAAAAACTGCTATGAGTCTTGTATAGTGATCTTTGGAACTATATCCATGGCCTACTATGTCTGATTAAGGATTAAAAGGACTTTCAGCTTTTATATAAAAAAAAAATAACATACCTATGCGAAATTTAAAACCACGTTTCGAATCCATGATCTATAAAACCCAGTTTATTCCACTACACCAAAGTTTCTGGTTTATTTTTTAAAAACACATTCTTTCAACTCACTAAATATAAGGATTATTTCAATTATTCATGTGTGTACATAATTGATTGAATTTAACTGCAGAAAAACAAATTTTAACTAAATCTATATTGTTAAATTTCAAGCTTTTTTGAAATTTTTAATTTGTCCAGATGCGATAGAGATGATGCTGGTAGTCGACAACGAAAATGCAACAAAGTCCACAAAAAGATATTGAGAGCAAAAAAAAAAAGAAAAGAAAACTTTTGGGACTAACAAAATTTTTATTTAATAAAGTACTGAATGCTATGACTGCTACAGAGCTAATGAATGTTTTATAGAAAAATTGTAACATCGCAAGCACAAACCGCTACTCATAAGAAAAAAAGACCATAAATGAAAAAAGATGAACAATAGATTTTAAACAATGGATTTTGCTGATAAGAGCTAAACGAGAACATAGAAATTTTTACGACATTGCCAACTATACTGATTTTCAATTAATAGAAATGAATTACAAAATGAACTACTTAAACTTAACATTATCCGGCCACCTTGGAAGTGTGGCTTCCAAAAGATGTTGAAGGCTGTTTCTCATCTATAGGAAGGAGGCAAACCTTGGTGATTGCTCTTTTGACTAGTCCAGCCATGGTTTTGATCATCACTACGCGAACGTGGCCATCTTTCCCTTGTATAATCTCCACTATGCGACCCAAAGGCCATTTGAGAGGAGGTAAGTTGTCATCCTTAAGTAGTACAAGTGCTCCCACCTTCAGATCAGTGTTAGGAGTTTGCCATTTGTTACGAGATTGAAGAGTTTGCAGATAATCTCTTTGCCATCTAGTCCAAAAAACACGTAGCCTTGCCTGTAAATTTTGCCAGCGACCTAGAAAGTTGACATTGACCATAGAAAAATCAGGCTCAGGAATAGCTGCCATCTGTCCACCAGTTAGGAAATGCCCAGGGGTTAGTATTCGCAGATCTTGAGTGTCCTCGGATTGAGGAGTAAGTGGACGCGAGTTTAATATTGCCTCTACTTGACATGTCACCGTCTGAAGCTCATCTAGTGAGTATGCTTCCGAACCAAGGATTCTACGCATGTGGTACTTAGCCTGTTTGATCGCTGCCTCCCAGAGGCCGCCGAAATGAGGAGAACGAGGAGGAATGAATTTCCATTCAATTCCATCTGCGCGACACATTTCATGAAGTAGCTTACAATGTTGTTCCGAAAGGAAGAGAGTTCTAAGCTCCTTTAGCTCACGAGCTGCACCAACGAAGTTCGTTGCGTTATCAGAATAGATGACAGATACATGTGGTCGCCTGGATATGAATTTCCTGAGAGCCGATATGAAAGATTCCGTCGTCAAGTTATGTGCTACTTCCAGATGTACAGCCTTCACAGCTAAGCAGATGAACAAACAAACGTAGGCCTTTGTGGGAGGTCGATTCCGGACCGCGTTTTTTATGTAAAAGGGCCCACAGAAGTCGATGCCTGTGTGGCAGAAGACTGGGCTTGGCTGCACTCTAGCAGGTGGAAGCTGACCCATTATTTGTTCCATGACTTTCGGTCGTAGGCGGAAGCAACGAACACAATTTCGAATGGTTTTCTTTACCAAGGTTTTCCCAGACAGCGGCCAGAAACGAGTGCGAATAATGCCCAGCAAAGTTTGGGTGCCAGCGTGAAGGTTTCTGAAATGATAGTGTGTTATTAACGCCTTTGTAAAATTAGACTTAGGTAGTATTATTGGGTGTTTAGCGCCGTAATCAAGATCGGAATTGCGAAGCCGGCCACCAACGCGTATTAAACCACCACTATCGATAAACGGATCCAAGTTCTTAAGCGCGCTACACGAACTCACATGTTTTCCAGCAATTAATTTAACGTATTCTTCGAATAAATGTCTTTTTTGAAGTAAACGAATGACCACGCGGAGCGCGAAATCAAATTCTTGAACGGTGAGCGGACCGCGCGAGCGCTCAAATGCCTGTTCAGATTTTATTTTCGCATTTTTGTAGAATCGAAATATATAAGCAAATGTGTTGACCAATTTTAGGTAAGAGGTTGCAAACTTCGATGATTCAATTAAGTCTTCTACTTTCAAGGCGTTGAGAACTAATGCTGTTTTCCTAGCTTCAGGAGGATTCGGGTCAACAGGAACTCTGCTTTCAGGCCATAGATGTTCCGGAAGTTGAAGATAGCTAGGCCCGTTGAACCACATTTCAGATGTCAGGATGTCTGAAGGATAAGCTCCTCTACTAACGATATCTGCTGAATTATTTGTCGATGTGACATGTTTCCATTCGTAGTTCTTAGTCAATTCCTCAATTTTCGAAACTCGATTGCTGATGAAAACACTCCATTTTGAAGGCGGGGATGATATCCAGGCAAGGACGATAGTTGAATCTGACCAACAGTATACTTTCCTAATGCGTGATGCAAAAACGTTGTAGACGCGAGATGTAAGTTCAGCAGCAAGGAGAGCAGCACAGAGCTCTAACCTTGGTATAGAAATGGTCTTCAAAGGGGCGACTTTCGATTTTGCAGTAAGTAAGTTGCAGGAAATGCTTCCGTCAGCTATACAGCGAATGTACACGCAAGCTCCATAAGCAGCCATACTGGCATCTGCAAAACTATGTATTTCAATTTCAGCCTGTGTTGAAAATATGTAGCGAGGAATCTTTAAGTTTCTGATGAGCTTTAGCTGATCATAAAGGGCGATCCATTCAGAATGTAAATTTTGGGGAAGCGATTCGTCCCAAGCAAGCTTCATGCTCCATAATTTTTGCAAAAGAATTTTTGCCTTAACTATAATAGGGCATAGTAGACCTAATGGATTAAATAAGCGACTGATTGCTGACAGAATGCTTCGTTTGGTAGCCAGTACTGAAACTCTGACATCTTGATAATTGTATCGAAAATCATCCGTCTGAGGCTGCCATATCATTCCTAAGGTTTTTATCACGTTGCTGCCAGAAATTTCCAGATATTTTTCCAAATCTGAGCTGTCAAAGGACGCAAGAAGCTCTGACACATTGGAACACCACTTAGTTAATGTAAACCCTCCAGATTTAAGTAGTTCAATGATTTCAGCTTGAATTTGCTTGGTTTCGACTAAGCTGTCTGCTCCGCTAAGCATGTCGTCGACATGAAAGTCACGCTTAAGTACAGTAGCTCCTATGGGATACTGGGCTTGTTCTTCGCGAGCAAGGTGATTAAGACATTCAGTGGCTAAAAAGGATGCAGGACTCGTTCCATAAGTTAGAGTAACCAGTTGGTATAAATCGAGAGGATCTTGTGGTGAATTACGCCATAGAATGCACTGCCAACTTACGTCGGATGAGGGAACTCGCACCTGCCTATACATCTTAGAGATATCAGCTGCTATGGCGTATTTGTAAGACCGAAAACGAAGTAGAATAGTATATAAATCATCTTGAACGACCGGTCCTGGCATTAAGACATCGTTAAGAGAATAGCCTGATGAAGTTTTGCACGAGGCATCGAAGACTACTCGGACCTTGGTGCTGCTACTTTCGGGCTTTACGACACAGTGATGAGGCAAAATATAATGATTTCTGGAAAGCGAAGAGAATGCGATTTTCTCCATATGCCCTAATTTTAGGTATTCCATCAAAAAATTTGTATATGATTCTTTAAGCCTAGGATTCTTCATAAGTTTATTTTCCAAACCAAAAAATCTTCTTTTGGCTGTATCTAATGAGTTTCCAAGAAGTTCAGGACTCTTTTGAAAGGGCAATCGAACCCAAAATCTTCCAGTACTATCTCGTTGAACATGCTCCAAAAAGTGCTTCTGACACTCATTTGCTTTCGATAGGTGCGATGGCGTTCTGAACTCCTCAAGCTCCCAAAATCGCTTCACCAACTCTACAAGATCATCCTCATTGTCTTCAATTTTGTTCAAAGCAACCAAACAGTTAGATGCAGCTATTCCGTTTCCTCCTGCTATGACCCAGCCTAACAGAGTCTTCTGTAGAATGGGGAGCTGGGGACCGAGACGAATTTGTCCAACTGCTAGTATTTCGAAAAACAAATTAGCTCCAATTAGCAAATCCACAGGGCCTGGAGTATTGAAATGCGGGTCCGCTAGGACTATATTGCTAGGGATGCTCCAACTGCTTGCATTAATAGTACGAGATGGCTGATTCATTGTGATTTTAGGTAGAACGAAAGCTTCAAAAGAAGCGCGGTATTCATTATTTCGTGAACGGAGGACTAATTGTGTCTTATAGTTGACGGAGGTAGTGGCAAGCCCAATGCCAGTTACATCAATGTAAGCTCTCGACCTTTTTAAACGAAGATGTTGAACAAGGCGTTCGGATACAAAGTGCAGAGAGGATCCAGAATCCAATAATGCTCTATAGGAAGTAAATTCACCCGCACTATTCTGAATGTCGACCATTGCTGTAGCCAATACGACATCGCTAAAGTTTGTGTTCTTGCATGGTGAATTTAATTGAGATGTCATCACAATAGCATTTGACGAAGGGTCGGTATAACTGCTAGGCGACGCTAGTTTATCGACAGGTGTGACAGTATTAAGGGCAGCGGCAGCATTCAGAGCCGTTGAAGTGCTCACATTGATGACTGCCTGTTCGGCATGCCTGTGGAGTAATGTATGGTGTCTTGTGTTACAGTATCGGCAACGACTGGACTTACAATTCTTAACAGAGTGACCCGACTTCAGACAATTAATGCATAGATTTAAACGTTTAGCTTCCGTGTATCTATCTATAGGCGATAATGCAATAAAGGCATCACATTTTCCAATTATATGGTTAGTCCCCTTGCAGAAGTTGCAATTAATTTCAGCTTTAGCCGCGACGAACGATGATTTGCGCGATTGGGAATGATTTTTATTTCGATTTCGCAGGGATGGTCCTATCAACATCGACTGTTTTGCTGAATTAGACTGACTATGTTCGGTGTTTTCTAAAGTTTGACATCTTTTGTCTAGGAATGCTGAAAATTCATTCCATGAAGGCAAGACGTTAAGCGGAGCGTCTTCTTCCCATTTCCCTCTAGTGACGGAGTCAATCTTGGTTCCAAATAGTTGGAGTAGTAATCCATCTGCGATTTGTTCCGCTGTAGCAATACTCTTTAAAGCTCTTATGTGGGAGTTAACTGCGTCACTTAATGATCGCAGCTGAGAAGCTGAACCCTTTTCAGCAGAATTAAGATTAAACAAGCCTCTTATATGACCTTGAAAAATTAGTCTCTTATTTTCATAACGAGACTTGAGGAGTTCCATTGCAATGTTAAAACCGTCGTCGCTTAAACGAATATTACCAATAACTTGCAGAGGTGCATCGTCTAAGGCGCCTCGAAGATACGCTAATTTTTCAATCTTGGTTAGCTCTTCATTATCTTCAACTAATGTCTTGAAGGTCGCGTGAAAATCAGGCCAATCGTGAAAATTACCAGAGAAATTTTTAATTTGTATTTTTGGTAAACTGCCGCTTTTCTTAATAAGAGTAGCAAACGAAGTTTCTGGGAGGGAGGCTCTCGGCTGCTTTTGCGATATTAGTGTAAGCAATTTACTTTTTATCAAGACGTACGTCTCTTCATACGGTTGCCGCTTGTCCTCATTTATCTCATCGGGATCGACTACTTCTAAACGGGCTTGAATTTCATTAAACCGAACCATGTAGCCCTCTAACAAACCTAATCTCGTTTCAAGCTCGAATAATGACATAGTTCTATTTGGAGTCTCAATATAATTTTTTAATTTTGTTTGCTGCATTGTGACAGTTCCTCGCGAAACGCGTAAGTCACTAATTAATTTTTTATTGTCTATTTTTGAGGTTTCTCCGTCGGCACTAGTTGTGTTATTACCAGGCATTGCGATAGTTCAAAGTATATGTTGCAAAGGGAAAAATTTCACAAAGCGTTAGAAAAAATTACTACGGAATATTTAATAAAGGCTTTGTCTTTGATCAAGAAATTGAAACGCACAGATATAGCATATGTATAAACTAAGTTTTATAACGCAAATTGTTCACTGTGTTTACACTTTTGTCACTGTTGATATTGAAGCAAACAAAAAAATGTTCAAATTTATCTGATAGGGATCTCAAACAATAAATATATAAATTTCTCAAATTATTTTCAATAAGAAATATTGTTTGTCATGCAGTCTGAAAAAATTGTACTCACGCCAATAAGCCTTTAATACTTAGACAAAGAAATTCCTGTGATTAGCCCGTTATGCTCAGAGTACACTCATATATGTATTCGCTGGCCATAAGCCGAAAGAAAATAACTGTTGAAATAAAGTAGCGTGTTGTCTGCGGTGATTTTGCTGCTATGCTCCACGTTGAGTTTTGTAAAAAATCCACTCCAAAAATTCGAAAACGAAAATGATTAAATCCAGTCCAAAGATTCGAGAACAAACAAAAAAAATGATTAAATCCAATCCCAGACTCGAGAACGAAAATGCCTTAACTTGCAAGTATGAATCGCTTATTTCCACAAAGCAGCAAAATTCACAAAAATGCAACAATAATATTGTTAGTCCCTGCTCGGGCGCCAATGTTAAATTTCAAGCTTTTTTGAAATTTTTAATTTGTCCAGATGCGATAGAGATGATGCTGGTAGTCGACAACGAAAATGCAACAAAGTCCACAAAAAGATATTGAGAGCAAAAAAAAAAAAAAAGAAAACTTTTGGGACTAACAAAATTTTTATTTAATAAAGTACTGAATGCTATGACTGCTACAGAGCTAATGAATGTTTTATAGAAAAATTGTAACATCGCAAGCACAAACCGCTACTCATAAGAAAAAAAGACCATAAATGAAAAAAGATGAACAATAGATTTTAAACAATGGATTTTGCTGATAAGAGCTAAACGAGAACATAGAAATTTTTACGACATTGCCAACTATACTGATTTTCAATTAATAGAAATGAATTACAAAATGAACTACTTAAACTTAACATATATAATAATTGCAAAGCCTAATTATTGCACAACTATGCAAAGTTTATGATCACTAAATCAGGTAAATTATCTTGTGTCAGTATTCAAAAAAAGAGTTCAAAGATTATAAAAGTTTTCGATAAATTTTATGTTACCCGTCGCGATCTAAGGCTTTACTTCGACTGTGTCTTATCTCCTTTCGTTTTCAATAGTTCTAACTTCGAAATTGTCCAGAAATTTCCTCATATTTCTTATATCGGTAAATATATCATTTGATTAACATCAAATTTGCTTAAGACAGATAGTGTGTCTTTCTATTTTACCATATCTATTTAATATTTAGTATTGGCCATTGCCATTAAAATTGTGACACATTACAGCTGATAGCCTGTGACGTAATTCTGTGACTAATGTATATACATTTTTATTGGAAAGACACAGAGACGAGAGAGAGTATTGTGTTCTCTGTAACGTACTTTCCTATACATTACACAATATTACGTCACCTAATAAGAGAACATGGTTCGTAATGGGAATCACTTGTATTCTATATACCTTGGGATCTGATCATCGATATTTTATAGCATTCTTCGATAATAATGAAATAACAACTTGACGAGAAAAGAAATTAAGATGAGACAATGGATGACACATGTCAGTTTTAATTGTAAATAGAGTTTTGTGTAGTATAGTGGTAGAACAAATAAATCTGGGTAAGTAAACTAAGAATTAAGATAATTAAAATTGCAAATAAAAACAAAAAAATGATTCTAATTAATTAATTAATTTTCAGAGTTCATGAATTAGGAAATAATAATAATAATAAAAATAAGAACAAATCATCAAATTTTAAGGAAGAAAAAATAAATTAATCTAACACTATGGACCATTTGTTTTTTTAGATAAGTACAATAACAAATAGATATTGACCTAGATGCCTTGTAGGCAATATTTTCACGTTTATTTTGAGATTAATTGATTGTCGCAGCTTCTTCACGGAACAATGTCATCCATGTATACGACTCGCTGAAAATTTCAGCGCGTCTTTTAAATCAAATAGCATACAGCTGTACCCGTAGTGGCCATAAAGTGTTCTAAAAGCAGTTTTCGCCTTATCCTTTGCATCCTTTCTTATCTGTTGAAATCCGCTAGTTAAATTGACTGTGGTGAAATACTTCGACTTAAGGCTGAATAAATTTGCAAGCATTTTGTTCCCCCATCTTATTCTTTACAAATTTTATGACATTGATTTGAAACCTTCGGCAAAATATCATAAACTATTCAGTTCAAATGCTACCGGGCTTAGATTTTTGGAAAAGATGTTATTTTTGTGTTATTTTTCTCTCCCCCCTATATACTTTTTCATATACACACCAATTTTTATTATTTTTCATACATAGGTTTTCCAAAGATATTTGTAAATTCTACCGGAGCTGTTTTTCCAAATTTGTTAATATTTCTATGTTACAAAAACTTTTATAACATTAAAATTGAAACCCCTGTAACTTGAATAAAATTTGTTGCTATACGTTTACTTTAACATGAGAATGAAGATTGAGATTATTTTATTCAGTAGCCCATAAACCGGATAAATCCCGTGAGTAGTTTATTTTATAAAAAGCAATTTGTAAACTTATATCTTGATAAAAAGTGAATGATTTATTCATTTCAATTCCCACAAGCTTCTCGTAGTGACGACACGATCCAGTAGTCCAAGAAAATTCTCGGTTCTGTTTATATGTATGTAATTTTGAATAGCAATTTATAGGAATTATTGGTAAGTATTGGTAATATGAACAGAACGGAAGCTCACGTTACAAATACATATTCAAAATTTTGGAAGCTCGGAACTGAGAGCTTTATTTTCTGGCATTCAGCCTTAAGAAACGCAACTAAGTTTTTAAAATTTAATAATGGCTATGAATTAATATAAAATGTATAAAATGTTAGTAGTAAAATTAGTTTTGAAGGAATTTTGTTGTATCTCACCGGCTCAATATTTCGAACTTGATTCACTTGACTTAAAGGCTTGGGATATTCTTTGATCCAGTAGATACCCGGCATAAAGTGTTTTTGTTAGTAATTTTCTTATTGCAATCGTTACCTACATTAAGAGTCTTTATTGCGGTCGACATCTACAATAAAGTGATTTTGTGTTAGTAATTTCCTTATTACGGTCAATACACGCAACAAGAATTTTTATTGTAGTCGATACCCCCAATAAAGTGCTTTTGTTTTAATAATTTTCTTATTATAGTCGATATCCACAATAAGAAGCTTTGTTTTATTCGCTTTCCAAAATAAAATCTTTAATCTAGTCGATACCCAAAATAAAAATATTTATTTCAATTGTCAAACAAACAAAGATAGAACAGTAGGAAATGGTCGTTGCGGTGCCAGACTAAAAAGGAGATCGAATCAAGTCAGATTGTGGTTTATATAGCCAGGGATTGCGCACGGTACCAAAGAATGATATTCAAAGGCGCATGGCAACAATAATTGGCATAACACCAATACACCAATAAGTACGCATATCAAGTGCACCTTATCATTTTCAGTTGAAGTGTTAACAGTGTTGATATTATTGTTTACATAGCGTTCCCATCTAGTTATTTTATAAAATATTTTGACCAAAATAATTTTTGTTCCAACTAAATATGGTTGGAAAGGTATGAAAAGGATATGATCCTGTAGGCGTGGTCGTGGTGGTCATTTGGCTGATGTTATTTTTCATTATTAACGGCATACCTTCCTCTTTATAATAAAATAAAGATCCGATCATTTATCTCAAAAAATGGCATTTTTCTTTGAATATCAAAATAACACCTCTTATTGGAAAGCCCTTTACAACAAGAATTTGCGCTTCTATTGAATATAATTCTTTCTTGTAAAGACTAATTTATAAATTGTATTAAAAGCAATACAAATTTTCAGTGGAAATGGTGCTGCTGTTTCGTTCCACCAGGTTGCGTGCATGTCTACATTAACCGTTCTTTGCGAAATCATGTGATTGATTTTCAATGCCTTTTCTGCGTGATGCAGCTGTTCAAAAACAAATTGGAAATACACATCAAGCAATATTAAGAACGGTATTATCGAATTTATAGAAACTGTGCGTAAAGTGCATCAGTCTTGTTATGTGTTCCAGCGAATTAAAAACTGTGTCAATTTCATAAGCGTATATTTAGTAAAATCCAGAATATTTTTGACCAGAAAAATTATAATCTACAGGGTTTTCCAATAACAGGTGTTATTTTCATATTCAAAGAAAAATGCCATTTTTTGAGATAAATGATCGGATCTTTATTTCATTATAAAGAGGAAGGTATACCGTTAATAACGGAAAATAACATCAGCCAAATGACCACCACGACCATGCCTACAGGACCATATCCTTTTCATGAAATTTTCCATAACCAAATCGCAAAGTGGCTGCCATATGTCCTCGATAGCCTCACGAATTCCATCTTTGAGGTCTTGAATCGACGCTGGGCTGTTGGCGTAGACCTTCTCTTTCACGTGGCCCAAAGAAAGAAGTCGCAAGGTGTAAAAGTCACAAGATCTCGGTGGCCAATTGTGATCAGCTCTTCGAGAGATAACACGGTCCGGAAACTTTTCCCGTAAAAGATCAACGGTTTCGTTGCTTGTATGGCACGTAGCGCCGTCTTGTTAAAAGTAAACGTGTTGTGAAGAATAAAACCCGTGCACGTCGCTCTATAACAGCCGAGAATATTGCTGCTGTAGCCGAAAGTGTTGAAGAAAACCCAGGTTTGTCCATTCCTCGTCGTTCTTTTGAATTAGGCATTCCACAAACGTCATTACACCGTATTTTGCATAAAGATTTGTGTCTTAAGGCTTATAAAGTACAGATAACACAAGAACTCAAGCCGGTCGATCATCAACAACGTCGAGTCTTTGCTGATTGGGCCCTTGAAATGCATGAAAAAGATCCGGAATTCCATCGAAAACTCATCTTGAGTGATGAGACCCATTTCCACCTCGATGGCTTCGTCAACAAGCAAAATTGTCGCATCTGGGGCTCGGAAAACCCAAGATTTATTGTTGAAAAGCCTCTCTATCCTCAACGTGTGACAGTTTGTTGCGGTTTATGGTCCCGCGGGGTCATTGGATCTTACTTTTTCGAAAATGAGGCTGGAGCAACAGTTACGGTGAATGGAATGCGCTATCGACAGATGATTAATGATTTTTTATGGCCGGAATTGGCAACGAATACATTGATCTTTTACGGGAAAAGTTTCCGGATCGTGTTATCTCTCGAAGAGGTGATCACAATTGGCCACCGAGATCTTGTGACTTAACAACTTGCGACTTCTTCCTTTGGGGCCACGTGAAAGAGAAGGTCTACGCCAACAGCCCAGCGTCGATTCAAGACCTCAAAGATGGAATTCGTGAGGCTATCGAGGACATAGGGCAGCCACTTTGCGATTTGGTTATGGAAAATTTCATGAAAAGGATATGGTCCTGTAGGCGTGGTCGTGGTGGTCATTTGGCTGATGTTATTTTCCATTATTACCGGCATATCTTCCTCTTTATAATGAAATAAAGATCCGATCATTTATCTCAAAAAATGGTATTTTTCTTTGAATATCAAAATAGCACCTCTTATTGGAAAACCCTTTACTTTAGTAATGAAAATGTTTTTATTTCTACATTTATATATTTTATTGGATCCGTTTTTGTTTTCTTTCGATCCTAAAATTGTTCAAAATATTTCTTTCATTTAGGAAGTAAAATAAAATATATACCATAGTACACGCAGAATTGCTACAAAGGACAAAATGCTTTTTTATTTTGTAAAAGGATGCTTTTAAAGTTTCCGTTATAATGGAGATTTTTTTATTTTATACAGGATAATAAAAAATATTTTTCTCCAAATAATAAACACTGCGCATTAAAGGGTTAAGGACGATTTCTTCTTTACGCGGATTGTTCGTGTCGACATTTGTAGTTGAAACATCGATATGGCGTATGACGTTTCTGACAATAAACCTTACAGAGTTCCGGGAGTGCAGAAAATCTTCTCAAGGTCTATTGGTTTGAAATAATGTTATTTCGAAAGCTTAAAGTGTAAATCCCTATTAAACAAAATACTGGGTTTCATAAATTATTTCATGTTAATACAACTTGCGAGTGACTTAAATTTTTAGTCGCTGCGCTGCTTCCAGTTTAGACATTCATTCGATATTAGTTACCTATGTACATTGGGGGAAGGAAACATAATTAGGTAAATTATTTATTAATTTAAAATTAAAAGAGGTTTTTTGTGGTCTTTCACTTTCCTTTTCTGGGTTAATATTACAAAGGAGACGAAGCAGTAAATCTAGGAATTTCGCAACAATATTATTACTACTGAAGGGATAATTTCCAGGGATTATGGATAACGTTTCACTCAAACATTTCCTGTATTTTCCGGTTTATTTTGTAAAAGCGGCACAATTTTCGTGGATTATAAACAAATAAGTAAAGGGGTTTCATTGTTTATGAAATTATGATTAATTTATTGAAAATAAAGAAAACAGTGGCTTTATGGTCCATTCAGAGATTTTAGCAGAAAAAACTTGACATTCAACACTTTCAAAGCAAGCAGTTCTTAAGTGTTAAGACGGGTATATGAGGCGACTTTGGAGTCGTATTTTCTGACCTCTCTTTGGACTGGTGACGCATATGTTTCCTTCACCCAAAAGCCAAATTCTGGGTGCGCTACTATTCGTGGCTATAAATTTCCTGTGCGAGGGTCCTGGCCGACGTCCCTTGTTGTTGAAGGTATTGGTGAGAAGGATGGTAATTTTGATACGTCGGGTATCCCGGTTGATATCTTCCTCTTAAGGATCGTCTGCTTGCGGCTTGGATGAAGCCTCGCAAGGATTTACCGATGAGGCCCTTTTGCGCGAAATGGTTGCCTTGTCATTTTTTGCCTCTACACATCCTTTGTAGGGCATTCGGGCTCTATTTTTCACTTATTTTTAATTGACGTTTTATTACTTTTTTCTTTCGTTTTATTTTGATATTAACACTGATTTTAACGGGGAACGTTGCCAGCAAAATTCTGTGAGATGTGTATCGCACAACTGTTGTAATACTAAATCTTTTCGAAAAAAAAAAATATCTTACATTTACTTTTTCAATCATTTTTTTAATTGTTCTATGTTAAGTTTTTATAAATTTAACGTGTTACAATTGTCTTTTATCAATCACTTTTAACAATAGTTATCCATTTACAATTTTTTATAAAAATCAGAAGTTACACTGTTCTTACTTTAGAAATAACAAAAAAAACTTAAGTTTTTCCTAATTTCAATTAGGCGCAACTATTCCAACTGCCCTATTCTGCAGTAAAACAACAAACTCCCAGAGGTTTAATCATGCTGCCCCAGCTATCAGCTTTTGTCGTATTTTTCTCATGCCGTTAAAGGCAAACGTGAAAAAATGTACAATTTACGCGAATGAAAAGAAATGAAACCCTTTAGTGGTATAAGCTGATTTGTGAGCTCAGAGACCACCAATTGTTTCAGAGTTGATGTTGAGAGTCGCGGATCGAATGCAGCGGATATCGGCGGTATCAATACGTACCTAATTCATGAGAACTCAGTGCCCTCTAATAGTTGGAATGTAGTCAGTTCTGGTCGATGGATACTTGGGATGCCAGACCTTGGCTCACACTAAATGTTTTGAGGTAGGAGTCTCTAGACGAATGAGGCTGCTCTACGTATAGACTGATTAGTAACATCTGGTGAATGAGATCTTCTGATAAAGAACGAGAGTGAGCGATACCAGTTGACTTCAGCTGTCGAATGATCTTCTTTGATTGGCCCTCGGTATGAAGAATAGGTCGTGACTACTGTGCTCGCACCAAACCCTAAAAACGTGTTCAGAATAGAAGAATTGATCTCTTTTCCGGATGCGTTTCGAAGATGTTAGCAACATGAAATTAGCAAAGAGCCAATCCACCCTATGTCGAACTAGCTAAGGCGAACTGACATCGGCTATACGTGAGGAATATTTGTTGCAGCCCTATGATCTTCCTGGTGAACCATCACTTGAAGACATTGTTGTTGCACACCTTGACTTTTACAGAAGCCGCTATTATATACATGCTCGAAGTGATACTATTGCAGGAAGGTGATTCTGATCTTTTGTCGTACTATTTAGTCGTGAATTTTGAGATATTTTGTCGTACTTTTTATTTCAACACAGTCCATTTTGTGTTTTCAATTTTCGGTGAACAAACGTCAAAAAACACGACTAAATATCCGACAAATTAGTCAACTGCTCCCAGAGGTTATGACAAAATTTGTACACTGCTAAATGGAGATTCTACACTTAATTAGAGCATTACAAGTGCTTAAGTTCGAAATATTATTTTGAATTTGTAATGTGAAGTGTCATTTTCAGTTCATTCTACGTCATGCAAGGGTTGCTGACCTAAATACAAACACGAAAAAATCAGTAGAAAAGATCATTTCATTTAGTCGTATATTTTGACATTCAAGTACGACAAAAGATCAGAATCACCCTCCAAGGAAAGAATCTGAAAAGAGAAGAACCCTTGGTGGGGACATTCATGAACATACGTCTTCTTCAACTTGCAATTAATCAAAAGTCTTTTGTTGCTATTTTCCCTTTTTTTAGGGACTTTTAAATAGGAATATTCCAAAAAACAAACTTCACGATATTAAAACTGACATCAGAATAATTTCCATTTCTATATTTTTCTACTTTAAAATCTAGGCCTACTATCTCACGCCCTTTTTAGCTTGCAAAGTGACTTTTCACGATGTGTATAGCACAAACCTTACAAAATGTGGTGTAGTTGCCCAAGGTAGTTCGCAACGCATCGTCAAGGTACCACAACTCTATTATCGTCGCAAAATATTAAATTTAAGACGGCAAGAAGAATTGTAGATATGTATGTACATAAAATTGGACTGGATTAATTAGAGGATTTTATGTGAATGCTCCATACATACCGTGAAAATGAAATTTGTGCCGTGATAATAAAATGCAATATATTCTTAGTTACATTTTATTATATGGAAAAGTAAATTTAATTTAATTGTTTTTGGTTTTCAGGGTCAAATATGATACATCAATATACATATTAGATAGGACAGTACATTGATGTATCGAACTATGGTTGTTATTCGAGGCATTGCGCACCTGGAGTTACAACACTATCAGCCACAGTTCGTGTCACAATGGGTCGGCGCGGGGTCTCAAAATATCTGAAAACCCGGTTTTCGAGGGACTTCAATCCAGCGATTAGTATTCTAGGGGTAGATAGTATTACTAATTAGTTTTATTGTTTCAGGCTCTGTAAATAGTTAAATAAAATGTGGTTAAGTAATGTTTTTGGCCCCCTGTTCGTAACATGATCCACTTATTATAGTGTTTGAGTAAAAAACTGATTAGGAACTCGGTGAAACACATCCAGTTAATTTAAACTAGTTAGAAGTGTATACTTGTGGGCCTATCCAAGAAGCATATAATCTCATGATTTTTAATATTAATAAGATTTCTGTTTTTAGAGTGGCTGGCACTTAAGATTATAGACATTATCCTACCATAAACCTCCAATTACTAAACTAAGCACATTTTTATCTACCTGAATGAATTCAGCATTCAAATCAAATCAAATACATACTCCAAATAGGAAATAGATACCTTCCACATAATATTACAATTCAACGACTTAATTTTTTGTCATCAGTTCGAAACGTGAAAGCTTTTTGAATAGAATTGGTTAAATTGAAAACCAGAGTTTTTATCCTGTTTCAAATAGAAAAATGCGATTAGTATTCTATGTATAAATCGAGTTTTTTAAGAACAGTTAAAAACGCTCAAGCAATGACATAGAGGAACAATTACACGATTTGATGACAAAAATAACAAGCAATCATTATTTTCTCTAAAAAGCACTCTTGAAAAAATTGAATTGAAAAGCTTTCGGATTTGTAACGTCCATAATACATATTTACCAAGAGTACATACATACATAATGAGTCTGTTGAACAATTTTATGGAAGGCTTTTCATCTATGTATACTGGCAAGGAAAAACCACTTAGGCTAAGACAGCCCACTACATCCCATTGCAGCTCCTATGTAATCGATGCTAATGATCTCAATAGTAATCGCCCGTCGTTCGCTCAATTCGTCACAATTGTGTTAAAGCCTTATTCTTTCATAAGTATTCAAAATGGTTAGAGTTTTGGATGTAGGGAATCTCTTTTTATCTCAATTATCTTATTAAGAACTTTTGCTTCCAAAAATAATATCCTTTGATTTTGTAACATATCCATCTTGCCTTATATACAAATTCTTAAAAATATTAATATTAGACAGATGCAGAACTTTTTTTTATTCCCGCTCTTTAAAAATTATAATCCTTCAGCGAAGAAGTTGAAAATAATTTAAAAATATAAACTTAATTGCTGCAATTAACATAGATAAATGCAAACAGAATTTATCAATTATCTTCTTCTCAATGCTCTTTTAATACGTTATTAAAATTTATGTGAATTTTGATATAAGATGAAATCTCATCACCTTCCGTACCTACTAATATATTCAAAGTCATGCAATGTTTTTTAAATGCGAAGAAAGTGATATTTAACAATTTCTAAGCTTTAGATGCTATGGAAAAGTACATATTTTAACTTTAAAGTCTTGTTTAACTGGAAGTACTAATCTGATGGTAACATAGTAACAAGGATTGGGTTTGAAAAGGGGGATTTCTTATGAAAATGTGACTCAGATTAGAACATAGAAATGATTATCCTTTTATGAAACTCAAGGTAAATGGAAAACGAAACTTTCATAAAATTCCGTACTCCAATAATGTGACCCTTATAAAATAAGAACGTAAAGAGATTCCTTTATGATCCTCAGGTAATTTTCTTTTAGAGGAATATTTTGAGTAGCATGCTTTTCTAGGAATCAGTAGTCCTTTACGTCGGTAACATTCTTTTGAAGTAGTTAAATTTTATTACTTATTAGGATATTCAGAGAAAAATTTGTGACTATTAATTATATTGTTTTTCGAGTTATCGTGCCGAGATCTATCCCGAGAACAAAATAGGTAGTATGTTGTCGATTGTGCATGAGAAGGGTAAAATGGAAGAGTTAACAGCGTAATCTAAAAGTTAATAAGCTTTGAACATTAGCCTGAAGCTGGGTGTTTTATCATCGGTAATTTGAGTTACCTAAATTGATTAATTTGTGCTCAGTTATATGTGATTATGTAGTGTATTCTAGAACGAGTGAGATCTGTGCACAAGCGAAGGGGGGGTGCCGGTTGAAAAAGGACAAATTAACTTTTCCAATTTAAATATAAAAATTTTTATTTCAAGATGTACTGCTTAAAACTAATATCACGATTAAGTTCAGTAGTTAACTCAATATACAAAGTCAATAATTCAGTACGTAAAAATAATTTATCTTACTACTATAACTCAAACTATGCAAAAGAAATTCAACTAAAATTCAATAATGCAACGGTAAAAGTCAATTAAAACCAATCTCGGGCCGCCACTGTGTTTGATCCCTTTATTTCTGTAAAGAAGAAGAAAATTCTCTATTAAATTCATGAATTAATTCAAAACAGAATAGCAATTTTTGAAGTATACTACTCCGTGTAAGTTGACCGCGTTGTAGCTTGTAGCTACAATATATGCTGCAGTGTGAGCAGAATTGGATTTATGTTTACGTGAAAGCGGAATTGAAGTGTATTTTGCCGTGTAGGCGCAACGAAATAGAAGTTTCTGTCTGGCGGATGTAAATCTCTGCAGCAGCAGTAAGTTCCTACTTAAGTAAAGGGTAGAAATTCTAGCAGAAGTAAATTTCTGCAATAGGAATAAATTCCTACTTAGTTGAAGGATGGAAGTATAGCAAAAGTAAATTCCTGCAGTAGGAGTATATTCCCACTTATGTGAAGGATGGACGTATAGCAGAAGCAAATTTCTGCAGTAGGAGTAAAATCCTACTTAGGTGAAGGTAAAATGGGATTTTTTGCAAGAGGATAGGAAACCGATTAAATTCTAGTGGAGAATACGTTCCGAGCAAATTCTGAAACAAGAATGGGTGATTCTGCTGCGGCTCGTCGCTTTTTCATAGTCGCCGTGAACCGATACGTCTTTGCTTCATGATATGTGGCCCTGGGCCCGGCAAGGCAACGCTTGGTTTCGTAATTTCATTCCTCAGACTTATGATTGCGGTGAGGGCAAAAACATCTGGTGTGTTGTAATAACACGGATGGAAGTGGGATTTTGGTAAGTTTGTGTTATTTTGTGTATTTGTATTGGAAATAATGATGTTTCTTGTATCTTTTTAGAAAATAGATATGATTGGAGGGAAGTTGAGACATCGCTGAACCAAAAGGATTCATTTCTCTAGCATCAGATAAGTGCTTTTTAATAATTTTTTAAAAGATTTAAATTCTTTGTGCGTTCTTCGTTTATCTCTCTAGGCGGGATATTTCATTGAAGAATTCGAGTTTATTATGTGTACTGAACAACACGAGTATATTCCTTCGCAGATTGAGCTATGTCTAGAGCTGCTGAGATGCATCCTGTGCAAGCTATGTCCTTACTCTGAGTGCATATCGTTTAACAGTTTAAGTTTTGCATGAAATCTTATGATGGACAGGTATGTATTGAACACAGATTTTGTAAAATTTCAAATTTTTCTATATGTTCGATAACTTAACCCTACTTATTTGAAAATTCTTCTATTTGGGAATCATAATGCAATTATTTTAACAGTTCCAAAGAGGTAGAGTAACCGGCCTGTACTTTTTTGTACTATCTCCTCAATAACCATAATCCAATTTTTCGCGAAAATAGATTGTATCTAGCCAAAAATATATAACAGATAGATCTGTGTACTTTTGTAATGTAAATTATTCTATTTATCATCTGAAATATCTGAATTTGTGTACTTATACGCAAGAACCATTGATCATAAAAAATAGAATAAAAAGTACTAAAAGTAAAAGTACTACCATAAAAAATGTAATTCAATTTCAAATTTTTTAATCCACCAAATTTATAGGCAGAATTAGCTCAAACGGGTTAACATGACATTGCAAAAATTTCGGTCAGCAATTTTATTGCTCTAACCTTAATGGGGGCCATTGGTAGTATAAATTCAAAATGGCGACCTAATTCCGCCGGTGCGTTGAATTGGATGAATTGAAGAGCGGTGGAGTCCCGCCAGGGGAGGGGTACCCTAGAACTTAGACTACAGCAGGCCCAGTGTTCACTACAGTGCGTTCGCCGTCATCTTGAATTTAAGGGGAATGGTTTTTACTCAATATCTTGGCCAATTTCAACTTTTCAACAAACAAACAAACAAACATTGTCAGGTCTTAAGTTGTTGTAAACTTGATTCTCTACAACTTTAGATCTTACAATTTTTATGTTGCGATCGATATTTTTCGAATTAAGCGGGAAAGAATTGGCAAAGTATAATCGTTGAATTATCTGGTTTATTATTAACTTTAGGATATAAATGTACCTGAACAAAGTTGTATAGAATTACATTTCCTACAATTTTAGTCTCTACGACTATTTTCCTAGAACCAATATTTAAAGTCCTTTGCCTATGGTAACTCTAATGGGGCTCAAACGACTAACGTACCCTAGACACACACCTCACCAGTAAGTGGGCAATGACATTAGTGAGCCTGCAGCTTCCCCTCGACCTGGAAAACCTCAGTTTGTCGACCAATGCTCTACGGAGTAAACTTATTGCAAGCAAACTGGAAAATTGACTTGGCTGTGGAGAAGCCATAAGCGAAAATAATACAGTGAAAAATACAGTAAAAAACGTGGAGATTCAGGAGAATGGCGACGAAGATGATGGTGCCATTGAGAATTGTGCCCGATCAACATCAAACATCACCATTGAATTTGAATGTCAGAAGATCGGTAAAGAGGAATCCGACGATCTTGATTTGGTAGAACAATCGTCGAAAAAAAAATAGTCAAGTAGTTTCGACAACGGCATCTTGAAAGAAAAGATCTGGTCGTCTGAAGTTTATAAGGAAAAAAAATATCGCTTGGATCCTTGGCGCTTTCAATAAAAACTATAATTCCAGTTTCGGATCCGGATTTCAGTAAACGGATAGTTTGCAGATCCCGGTATCCGGATATCCGAATAGTAGAAAATCCAGATCCAATTTTCAGCTCTACTCTCGACCGCAAAATACTCTCTATTATCAACCGAGCCAACACAGGAGTTTGAAGATTCCATAAATTGTCAATTGAAATACCATCAATCCACTGCAATTCAGGGCTTTACATGTTTCTGGTTCAATCGATAACTAGCTTAGAAATCCAATATTTCCTAGTTATGTTAGAAAATAAGGCATCTAATCCCAGTCTCAAAAATCTTATACTGTTCAATATTAATTCTTTGTCTATGTTACTCCCTCATCCCACCAATATAGAGTGCAGTGTTGTCTACTAATATACTATACTATACTATGCTAAAATATTTATAAGCAAACAATGCATGCTCTTTTCAATACATTAGAGTACTACATTGGCGCTGGTTGCCCATAACTAGCTATAAAAACACGAGACATGATAAATCAGGTCTACTTATGCTTAACTAACTATCTGGTATATTGAGACAACTTTGCATACCTTACCACATACTTTACAATGCCAACAAATCCTCCTCCTACTTGGAAAACTTTCACACAGTAATCAAACTTTAACAGATATGAACAAATTAAAGTTCAAAACTAATTTCCTAAATTTGTTTAATTAGTCAACATCATAAAGCTGATGGATGGGGATACACCAATATCCATAGAATAATCTTTTGAATGGACGCATCAAACAGAATTTATTGGATGTCTTCTCTTAGCTGCTTTCCACAAATACCCAAAGAAATCCTTTTCGCCAATTTGCGACATTAAAATGATTTCTTGAGAGAAATTAACGGCGACAACTTCATCATGCTTAGGTTTTGCCTTTTTGCCTTTTTAAATAAAACGAATTCGTGGAGATTTTCTGTTTGGGTGGGGGGGGGGGAGGTTGTGGGGATGATATTTTAATATTTTTGAATGGCACTTTCATACAAATTTTTTTCCGCGTTCGTAAAGGTAAATTCACAAGATGAAAATGGAAATTCGACGAACATCCTTAAAAGGTTTTACAGGTTAATGCTGTGTATTTGTTTTTAATTTGAACTTAATTAGGTATATTTTTCGCAATATTTACGAAAAGACGAGGATGGGCTAGATAAAATAATTAACGAAGTAGACGGATTTATTTACAGGACAAACCAGGACAACTCTATGAGATTGCTCAGCACGTTGTGTATACATTATTGCGGAAAATGTACAGCAGAAAAGTCAATACCGTACTCGTAATTAACTCGCTTTTTTTTACCGACTAGAAGCACTATCGAATAACTGCTAGCTGATTTTCACGGCAAAACGTAATTCAGGGTTAAAGCTTCATTTAGTCGATTATTCTACATATACAGGATTTTCTCCGAGCGATATTTATTATTGCAAGAAGTACATAGAAATGGAAAGTGAAAACAAGGCAATGTCAAAATATGTCCGACCGGTGCAAGAAGGGGGCGGGTGGATTGGAATTCTTTTTGAAGATTTCGAATATTTGTAATTACTGGGTATTTGTATGCGATTGGATTGAAACTGTACTACAGTATAAATCAACCCAGCAAACAATTTTTATCGTCCGCAATATAGAAGGCGTTTCGCCTTTGGAGATATCTCCATCTTCTATGATATCACATTCGTTTTGAGGAGAATACTTCATTCGGTATAAAATGGTCCGCACATGCGATACCCCAAGGAGAGATTTTGGCGTGATGGCAAGCGAATAAGAATGCGATTCTTCCGAGTAATAAGAATATGAATCGCGAGGAAGATAAGAATTCGTATTATATACGCGTTACGAATTCTTATCTTCCTCGCGATTCATATTCTTATTTCTCGGAAGAATCGCATTCTTATTCGTTTGCCGTCACGCCAAAATCTCTCCTTGGGGTATCGCATGTGCGGACCATTTTATACCGAATGAAGTATTCTCCTCAATACAAATACGATATCATAGAAGATACCTATCGCGGAAGGGATAAGATAACGAGTTGCTATCCTTTCGCGATGAAGTGCTATTTAGGAAAGCATGCAGGGTTGTATTGATCATACTGTATATTACTGGTCTCAACTAAATTTATATTTGTGGACTATTTATATTTTATATAAATTTAGTTGAGATCATCAAAGCGCAGCATGTTGAATACGAACTAAAGAAAGGTTGAAAATGTTAAAAAAAAAACAGTTGAAATATAAAAAGTAAAACCTTTAATATCAAACGTGTATATAATATCCGTAATTTTAAGTGTTAAATTATTTTCTGCTTATGTTGCAGTTGATAAGGAAGAGCTTGTTGAAGTTGATGCTTGCTTGGCGGATGTACGTTGATTTTTTTTTGTTAACTCTGTCCACTGCATGCAGGAAGTGCTGTTGAATTATCTGGTCAATGTTGTGTTCGCTGCAGGTGAACATTTGAAGACACGTGCCTGTAAAAAATTGAAACAAAGTTAGACAATTGTTAAGGAAGTTTGGGATAGTTGTATACTTTTTCACAATAACGTTGATTTTTTATAGGGGATTTGTGCTCAGTGTCTCTTTTTATTGAGATATATGATAACATCTGCAATAATTACAATTATGCAATATCGCATATACTTAAATAATGAATCCAAGCATTTCATAATAATTTTTTCAAAAATGGATAACTTCTGTTATAATTGCTTACCTTTTAACAGACTGATGAAATAGAACGTCTTGATGCTTGGTTTGTTCTTAGTGCCATTCCAAGTGTAGTTCCTGGACAACTCGTCAGTCATAAACTTCCTCAAATTGAATCGTAGTAGATCAGCAGGTGTTTCCCTCCCACACCGACTAAATAACTGTTTCTGCAATTTATTCAAAGTTTTAATTGTACATTCATGCTCAGAAATAAAATGTTAAATATTTGGTACTTACAAGTTGAGATCGGGCTTTGGTGTTGTCCAGTAGCACTTTATCGAATTCTGTTAATGCGGCCATTGTGTTCATTGGAAGCTCAGGCAAAAGTTTGTATTCCTCCTCCAAAAGTGGCGTATTCCAGGGAGCCATCCTTTTACACTCTCTTATCTCCTCTGTAAGAGCGACAACTTCCTGCGTTAATCTCAGAATTATCGCCTGATTTTTTCCTGGGCCATCCATTTTTTTTAGCATACGCTGGTTGCTTTCCTGCTCGCTTTTTAAATCATTCCGCAGTTCACGGAGTTCATTTAATAAGTCCTGTACGTAATTAGTTGCAACCGGCGGTTGAGAGGGTTGTTGTTGAAGTTGTGATGGATCTAATACAAGTACCACACTGCCCAAAGCGGCACTTGCATCGTATTGCTCAAATTGCTGTGTTGATGCTACTGGTGGTGGTTGATCTGTTAGTGACAAACTAATGTAATTGAAATGCATCTTTACAAATAAGGATTAATAATTACCTGGATTAATTTTCAGAAACTCGCTGTATCCAAAAATTTCTGGTGTTTGCGCTTTTAATGAGCTGCCCTGTGTTTCTTCATGCATTTGAGAGAGCACGTTACTCTCTTGTTCTTCGGACGCTTGACTAAATAAGTTCTCCTCTTCCTCTTCATGTTCTTGCTGCCCAACAATAGGCGATTTATTCATTATTGATGAATGAGAGGAGCTAGAAAATATTGTTTGGAATGTTTATCCGCTAAGCAAATAACTTTATAGGAAATTTCATTGTGTTTGAATTCCACAGAGCGTCCTCCATTCACATTTCCAGTACTGAATATGTTAAAGAAAGAAGATTCAATTGGATCATTAAAGAATGGCAGCAAATTTTCAATAACAATGCCGTCAATGTACGGGGTATCATGCTTTTGCAAAATTTTCTTTATTTTTATTATTTCGTTATTTCTGAGGCAGTAATTAATTAATTATGAAAACAGTAATCCCTTGAATGTGATGTTGGAGAATCCATTGTCTTTAATCTTACCTAACGAAAATGTTGCATTATCTTCTTTTTTCAAATGTAAACTGCTTTCAACATGCCGATTATACACTTGTACTGCAACAGAGTTGGATTTTTTTACCATTTTTTTTATTTTCCTTAAATGGTTTTTAAACCGGAAAGCACTTGTACTTTCAAAATTACTTCGAAAATATTTTACATTGTCAACGAGATGGAGCAGGTATACTTATGCTTAACTAACTATCCGGTATATTGAGACAACTTTGCATACCTTACCACATACTTTACAATGCCAACAAATCCAGTGAAAATTGCATGTGAGCATCGACAAATTGTACAGTTCAGGTATCTCATTAACAAAATCAAGCAAATACTCTTCTGCTCTTTTATTATGCAAGCAGTTTATTTCATCGCACAGTATTCGTATTGATAGTGACAGCTTTAGAAAATGTTTGTAGCGTTCTGCACTCAATACACTTTTTAAAATAAATGGCCCGGTGTATAGGAGGAATTGGCGAAATTCCGTGGCCTTCCATCTGTCCAGATCTTTTGTAGATCTAGGCTTTCTGACAAATTCTGGAGGTATGCAATCGACAAGATTTAAAAGTGCCATATCCAATTCTTTAATTTTCCAGGACGTCAAGGAATAATTTTCACCTTTAACTCTAGTCCAACCATTAATGAGGTCCTCATTACACCCAAACATACAATGTGCATGTAATCTAACGCTATTTGTTGCACTATATCAATATTTAATTTTGCCAATGCAGTGGGGCATAGTACATTGTGATGCTCTGGATGATTTCGCATTCAGAAATGCTCATTTGTCCTCTTTGGATAATATTCTTGAGGACGGAACACCAGTCGGTTCTTAAACATTTCTCCTTTTGCTGTGCATTTAATACATGAATTGTACCCAGTATGCCCTTTCACACTCAATAAGAAGGATCGAGCTAGTGCGTCACAAATGAAGGACCTTATACAAACTTTATATAGTTTGCTTTCAAAACTGAATCCGTTCTTCTCGATATCTTGAATTTCAGATATGAAGGACTCGAAATACTGATTGATTGAGGGTGGTTTTGAATATCCTTCATACGCACCAATCAAAAGAACTTGTGTTGAACCTACAACATTGAACACTGAAAAAAAAAGAATTGTTGATTCAACAAAACCTGCATGTTAACTCAACAAAAGCTTTTGTCATATACCAGCCAACAAATGAAATGTTGTTCCAACAATTTGAAAATTGTTGTGACAACAAATTAAATTTTTCGAGGGAACAAATATTTATTTGTTGTCTCAACAAATGATTTTGTTGTTTCAACAAATGTTTTTGTTGATACAACAAATATTCATTTGTTGTCTCAACAAATGTTTTTGTTGTTACAGCAAATCTTCATTTGTTTTCTCAACAAATGTTATTGTTGTTACAACAAATCTTCATTTGTTGTGTCAACAAATGTTTTCGTTGTTACAACAAATCTTCATTTGTAATCTCAACACATGTTTTTGTTGTTACAACAAATGGTTTTGTTGATACAACAAATATTCATTTGTTGTCCCAACAAATGCTTTTGTTGTTACAACAAATCTTCATTTGTAATCTCAACAAATGTTTTTGTTGTTACAACAAATCTTCATATGTTGTCTCACCAATTGCTTTTTGTTGTTACAGCAAATATTTATTTGTTGTCTCAACAAATGTTTTGTTGTTACAACTAATTTCAACAGTTTATGATTTATTGGCTCAAAAAATAATTTATTGTTCCAACAATTGGTGATTGTTATTTTAACAAAGCATTTGTTGGATCAACAATAATTTGCACACCAGATCAGCGATTGTTGGTATAATAAATGTTTCATTGAGTCAACATCTGATGATCTGTTGGTCCAATAATTTTTGTCTAGAGCCAAAAAATCATAAGTTATCGCAATATTGACTAACTTTTGTAGTAGTGACATACCACGGAACATTTCACATTTTCCACAGAACAGTAACATTTTTCAATCCAGCAATATAGAGATTCATTTTAAGTACCTATCTGTTTTCTATTCTAGAAACAATAATTCCAAAACAATAGTAAAAAATTATTGTAAAATACATACTGATTCAAATGGAACGCATCAACGGTCAATATTAGCGAAACATTAACAAAATACATGAATTTCTCTGTTTTGAAATTATTGCTTCTATTTCCAATAGAAAATAGGAATCCTGATACTGTTTAATTAGAAGAAGATGGTATTGTCTGAAAACGAGTGAATTGTTCCAAAAAAAATGGTATGTATTAAAAGTATAGAAACCTGTAATCACATCATTGGTATTTTATTAGGATATTTCTGGAATTATTGCAATATAAAACACTTTAAAAGACGATTACAGATTTTAGTAAATATATTTTTTTATTGAACCAGTAATACATAACCTATTTTCTACCACCTTATTGATCAAAATAAAGATTAAATTAATATAAATACATAGGCACATTTAACGTTTAAAAATTTCTTGTTTAGATTGTTTTACATTACTTCAGAAAAATAAAGAAAGATTCTAGGTATTATGTTTTATAGTGTACAAACTTAATATTAACAATATCTATTTTTTTTTTCAGGAAACACTATGAACACTCGACTTAGTTGACAAAAGTAAATGGGGAATATAATTGCCTTTATTTTATTAAACAGAAATTGCACAACAAAACGATCTGAATTTTCAATTTCTTGACCCGACCCCGTCCGATTTAAGTTAAATTGGTACAACTTAAAAAGATTAGGTTTCCATAAGGTGTTTTACTCGTATTAATCTTTTATTATTCGGTAATAAGTGAATTTGGGTGGGAAAAGTCTTGAAAATAGAAAATGGCTTTATATCAAAAATACTTTCATCAACTCCTAATTTAAAGGCCTCGTAGTGGCTATCGTACCTGATAACATTCAGTAATAAACATACAATTAAATATCTTCTTGCATTATAATTTTATGTATTTTATAAGATGTCATTATATCGCAGTCGTCATAATATGTTAAAATATAACCAGCTTTGTATTGAATTCCATTAAAACAAAGAGATTCGGTAATTTTTACTGAATTTTGATTGTAACAATTTAAAAAGGCTTTGCTTTTCAAACCGGGGAAATATGTTTCATTTTGTATATTAATAACAGAACTTTTATAAATTAATCTCTGAGTCAACCCATAATTTTTTAGTAATCGCGGTGCAAATTTTATTTGTGATTTAATAGCTAAGGATAAAGACAAATTTTTCCTAGATGTAATTGCATTATATTGCTTTTATATTCTTGATGCTTCGCCTCAAAACGCATGCACCATATGTGTTTTAGTGGACCCACTTGCCTAATTATTGACAGATAATGAAACAGAAGCTGAAATTGTTTTTTGAAGTTTTCATAAAAATATTCGATCTATTTTTTATTGTGTTCTTTGATAAGTTGTTCTAATAAAATTAAATGGTTTTCACTTGAAGAACGAAATCCCCAATCATTAAAGGTAAAAAGTGAATAAATCAAAACATTTCACTGGCACTCAATTTGGTTATTTTGCAAATCTTTATAAAAAATATTTTTTGAAAGACTCCCAATTTCAATTGCTCCATAATCAAAGGATTCCTTTCGATGATTCAATGTTTGCAACGAAAAAAAATTTACCTCTTCAATTAGGTAGAGTAAAAATTGCTTTAAGTCGTATCTACATACACCTTCAAGTAAATCATCATGTCAACGCTAAAATTAGTTACAACGTCGAATGAAGGAATCGCATTAAAAACACAACACTCAGAAATACCAGTTTGTTTCACATCCCCTACTAATAAATCATGTAAGCAATTTTTCTTATTTCTCAATGAATTTGTATGTTCTAAGAAGTCAGTCCAATATTGCAGCTTGCTTCTTTTGTAAAAACGGCAATAATAAGTACTAGGAAACGATTTTGAAAAACCTAGAATTGAGTTTAGTCCAAGATTATCTCCTAATATTAAACCAAGAACGTAAACAATATTAGTAACTTCATTATCAATTTCGAAAGTAATGCCATTTTCTTCTATATCGATTATTTCTTTCACTATTTCTTTGAAGCAAAGTTCATTGCCAAATTGTTTTAAATATTTACTTTTGATAAACATAACTGGTAATATGTTTTCTAATCTTGATCTAAACTCGATTGGTAATGTTGGAAAAGAAGCATATACTGCACCCACTGTATGTTCTCCTGTATGTGAACCAAGAGGGTTATTGACGTCGTACTCATCAAAATATAAGAAATAAGGGATAACAGATTTGTCAACTGGAAAATTATTATTTTTTTCTTCAAACAGTTTTCCTTGGACAAAATTAGCAATGGGACCTTTGGATGAACTTTTTAACTCATTCATAATAGACCTTGTTGTCTTTAAAATATTAGGGAGTTGAAAAAATTTCTTAAATTGCGTCATCATTGATATTTTTACGGCGGTGTATATTTTGTTTGACATAGTGGGAGCTCCTTTTACTAGTGTTTGGTTAATTTCTGAATGTATTTTAAAGGAAGAAGGATCCGTAAAAAACTCCTTTTCTTTCAAATATTTAATTAGCTTTTATTCTGAGTTAAATCTGTCGAAGGACATTTCTAAATTATCCAAATGGTCAGTAATGCAAAGTTTGTCATTATCAGTAATGCAAGAAGAAGTATGCGCAATCACTTTTTTGAAACTTTTTATCAATGGATGAAATAGTAAAGATTGAATATACTGAACTATTTCTATTACTTCTTTTCTAGCCATCTTAGGTTTGGACTCTAAATTGGCACAAAATAACATCATATTTTCTTCAAAATTCGTTTCTAAAGTTTTTAAAATATTACTATTATTGATTTCTGGGGGAACAGTTTCCATTTCGGCACAGTCGTTTAAGGTATTGGTATCCAACTCAAATGGTGCCAAATAACTGAAAAATCGTATTTATTTTGAATGTTAAAATTTTCCTCATTACTGTGTTTTTTTAACTATATGCCTTTTGAATGAGTATAAACAAGAAAAAGATTGGGGGCAATTACCTCATCTGCACCGATAGTACGAATAGGCACGCAAACCATGTAAGTACTTAAGATTCTTAATTAGTACTGTAGATAACAAGAATTTTTCTTTACATAAATAGCAAGAAAACATATTTCTAATATGATTCTTTAAAATAACTATATTGCAAGAAGTAGATTAAAAATTTACTGGGAATTTAAATGACCCAAGGTATATTTTACACAAAATGATGTAAAAGTATTTACTTTTAAGGTGAAAAATCAGGAATATTGAAATGTTACATTTTAAATATCATTCATTAGGATTCACGTAAACGGGATAGTAAGTTCAAAACATTAGATGATTTTTTATCTGAATTTAAATCAATCTCAAAAAAAATATTTTTGTATCAATAACCACATTGAATATGATTCTAGTGGGTAATCAAAGTTTAAAGCGTGAAATAATTTAAAGATAACATCTACGCATTTAAAAAAAGACTCAATTTTATACAATATAAGATTAAATGAAATTAAACATTTATGAATACTATGAAGTGTTTCACCTATTACAATGATGAGCGGTTGGAAAGAAAGTCTCAAGTAAAAGTACTTCTCCCGCAGTCTGGCTAAAGCTGGTTTAACGTCATTTTCTGTCGATACTCTGCATAAAAATGAATCTTGCGCATCATTGATGCTAGGCTTCCATAGATTTTTTCTTCCTTCACAATCTTAACGCTTATTCTTGACGTAGGAACGAGTAAAGCAATTAGTAAATAAAATGTAATGCAACATATTCCATCTATAAATTAAGAAATAAATTTACGTTCTCATATAAAATGTTTATATATACCTTTATTAGTAGATGATTCGAAATATTCTAGAAATTCGCGTCCCTGTTTGTCTTTAAGCTCTAACTTATATATGTCCAAAATACTTCCAAAAAACTTTTCCCAGCGCTGGAAAAAACAAAGTTCCTTTTCGGGATATAGTTGTAAGAAGTCTGCTTCAATCTATATCAAAACTTTAATTAAATTTTATTTAGATAGTATACTAAATCAGCTTATCTTACTACAGTATATCCAAAATTATGACGTAATATTGGCCATTCTTCCAAAATATCGTGCCTTTCGTTTCCAGTATTAAATAAAAAATTTTGTCTTAGGGGGTATGAGGCTTTCCACTTACTCTTTACATCTGACTAAGGTTGCCTGTTAACTTTAAGCCAAAGTTGACAGTCTTTTTGGTCGTCAATGTTTAAAAATTGAATAGAGAATTAATTATTTAATGGTGAAGAAAATATTAGATGTCCCTTACCGTGAACAGCTTCGTCGAATCGAGCATCCAATTTTACTTTCTTCATACGAGGTGCGTACCTTGACTGAAGTAAACATGCTTCACGCAAATTCCGAGATATAATGTTGTATTTATCTACTAAGCAGCCTTTTGGTCCAGTTATTGTTTTGCACGGAAATGCGGTGAAAACAGGAAAATTCACTGCCTATGCAGGTAAGTATTCACAAATAATTAAAATGAATTAATTTCTACCCATAAGAAATTTTTCCTACAGTTCACGGAAATGCGGTGAAAATAGATATACTCACTGCCGATGCAGGTAAGTATTCACAAATAATTAAAATGAATTAATTTCTACCAATAAAAAAAATTTATTCCTGTCCACAGAAATGAAGTGAAAATAGAAAACTTCGCTGCCGATGCAGGTAATTATTCAGACACTAAACTGTTATTGGTATGATTTGCACTAATAAATTTTTTTTTCACAGCAAATGTTTGGAAAACAGGAAAATTCACTGCCGATGCAGGTAAGTATTCACAAATAATTAAAATGAATTTATTTCTACCCATAAAAAATTTTTCTTCCAGTCCACGGAAATGCGGTAAAAACAGGAAAATTCACTGCCGATTCAGGTAAGTATTCACAAATAATTAAAATGAATTAATTTCTACCAATAAAAAAAATTTCTTCCAATCCACAGAAATGCGGTGAAAATAGAAAACTTCGCTGCCGATGCAGGTAATTATTCACACACTAAACTGTTCTTGGTATGATTTGCACTAATAAAAAAATTTCTTTTTTCACAGCAAATGCTTGGAAAACAGGAAAATTCGCTGTCGATGCAGCTAAAAATCAAATCAAACACGTCTAGAAATCTGCGCGCCGTTCTAATACCGCACTCGTTGGTTGCTCAGAACTAACTCACTTCATTCCGCACAAAATCATCTCTCTCGTATCGCAATGGAATCAGCCAGCCTGCCGGTGCCGGTGCATGGGTTTTACAGGCAAAATCCGCGAATGTGTGCTTGTGCGCCCAACGCTAGGAGAGCATTTTTGTTTCTATAGAATTTTGAACGATCGGCTAGCATCTGTGCTACTGCCTGAGTGTGGCTGGGTGTGTATCACTTGCCTGTACTTTGGGTCTGGTAGAACATGTGCTGTGAGGGAAAATTTTCTAGGAATTTTCGGCGGGCCTACTGTAATACATTGTGTGATAGTATCATGTGATGTTTTACGGCTAGGCGATTTACAGTTTTCGTCTCTGGGATGTTGGCTGAGAACGGTAAGATTTACACGAAAGATTGTAATTTGTGCGCGTTCTGCACAAATCAGAATTTTTCTTTTGGAAATATTTTTTTTTTTTTCTTTTCAGGATTTCTTTTTTCTTTGCTTTTAGGATATATGCCTTATGGAAAAGTAGCAAAGGGCTACTTTCCGAAATTAAATAACATTTTTCCCCTTTTCAGGTGTTTTGGAGAAGTAAGTAAGAGCTCATAGTACTTTACTTTTGTACAGGCAACATCTAGGAAGATTTCATTTTAAACAGGTCTCAAGTCTAAAACTCTCGCTCCTACAGTAAAATGATGTTAAAACAAATTGCAGCCAAATATGTTTTCTTTCAAATGGTTGTAAAAAAAATAGCATTTAGAATAAATTTATGGAAATTATAGCGTTTCAAGAAAATACAAGCTACTTTTGAATTAAAAACTGTTGCAGTAAGACAAGGCAAAAAGACCATAATGTCGTCCGCTAACCGTTCCGCTACGCTCTTTTCATGACAATCCCACTGTTGAACATATCATTTGTTGAGCCAACAAATCTATTGTTGAGCAAGCAAATCTTTGATGATTTTTCTCAACAGTTCTTTTGTCATCTCACTGAAAACATTTAAATATGGGTAATTTTATTTAACAAATATGCAGGTTTATAAAACGATTGTTCTTATACCTTAGATGAAATGTATAGGGTATACTAAGTTGGTCATTCCTTTTGTAACAGCTCGAAATAATGATGGTTGAGCAAAATAGATTGGACGCCCACGCATAATATTAAAATTATTTTGATTTTTGCATGTCCGCCCGTCTGTGTCCACGATAACACGAGAACGCGTATACTTATAGAGCTGAAATTTTGTATACGGACTTTAAAAAAAAAGCAGTAAAATGAAGTTCAAAAATGAGACAAATCGGGCAACTCCTTCGTGAGGTTGGCTTACAAAAATTTCATTTTCCACTATATATTTGGACACTGCCCAAGAACGCGTCGACGTAGAGAGCTGAAATTTGGTATATGATGTTTTCATTGTACTAGCAAATAATATTTCAAACATGGACTAAATCGGGCAGCTCCTTGGTGTTGCCGTATAAAATTTTACGTATACGGTGAAAACGATCAGTCCAAGATAATTTTATTGTACTACAAACTTCTTCAGAATACGAAATCCTATAAAATTGGATAAAATCATTTTTTCTGTACAACAAACCGTTTTAGAAATATATGCGAAAAACCACTTCAAAAATCAAACATGCACAGAAATTTCATAAGGGCATTCATAGGGTATCATAACAATTGGTCTTAGACCATAACTGGAAAAACTGAAAAATTTTCTTCTTTCCCTTTTAAGAAGTAATCGAACAGAAACTTAAATAAATATCCCCCAACACATGATGTATGTATGTACACAATTTTACCCACCTGCCCCCTACATTTGAAAAAAGGAATTTCCATGACCTTTGGCATCTAAGTTATCTTAACCCATTATTGATCCATTATTAGGGTCAGGGGGCTTTACTGAATAACTACCAAAAGTTATACGTTTGTTTGAGTTTCGTGGAGTTTTCAACAATTCATAAAATGTTGAAACAACAAATGATTTGTTGATAGCGTAAATTTGGGAATTGTTGAAACAACAAAAGATTTGCTCCATCAACAATTCATCCGAAAAAACAACAAATCGGCATGTTGAGACAACAAAACCATTTGTTGGATTAACAAATCAAGCAAATTGTTGAACCAACAATTTGAAATTGTTGTCTGAACGAATCTTTTTTTTTCAGTGAATAAGATGGGCCATAATTGTAAGTTGGAACTTTTGGCGATTGGCAAACCATCTATATTAACATCTATGTATACTTCATCTTGAAGATATGAATTACTTATAAAAAAATCTGTTAAGCTGTCTTTCAGGCCATAATAAATAAATTTTGCATTTCCCATAATAACTGTGCAGCAATCAGCCGGTGTCATTTTTAAAGTTCTCACGTCTTTAGGGACACTTATATCCAAACTTCTAAAAATTTGTAACAGTTCGTTTGCCGCACCATTACTAATATTGTGTTTTACTAACCAACCGGACAAATTATTTCTAACGTCAACTATATTGGCAGATGGACCTAAATTGTCACATATTTCTCCCTTTACACAGTCGGAATCAGAAGAGCTCGATTGAAGGCAAGATTGCTCTTCAATTTCAGAGAGATTTTGAGTTTGATTTTCGTGAATTTTTATACCGTATGATTCACTCACTAACTCCCTGCTTTGTACTTCAGGACGTTCTGTACTATTATCGCCATGATCGTTATAAATAGACTCGAAAAGCTTTTTCGCCTTTCTCGCTATTCTCCTTCTTTTATTTTTAGACGACGATAACATTTTTCTATAGAAAAATGCAATAATTCAATACCAAATTCAAATGTCGGAATAATTACAATAGCTTTGTTAACGTACTCAGATTTGGGTGAATGCATTATAACATTTTCACCCAAAACCTGCACTCTGAAAAGAGAAAACTTAACCCAAAACCGCCAAAGAACAAATTCACCCAAGAAGTACGTGAACAAACCTAATATTTTAAATGCAACGAAAAACCAAAAACAAAAGCTTAACGCTAAACTATACCAACCTTTTGCACAGTAAAACTCGTATGAATCCACCTCCAAAATTAGCACTTTTTGCACTACAATATTTTTCGCAAAAACTGTAATGTTTTGCACAGTAATACTCGTATGAATCCACCTCCAATATTAGCACTTTTTGAACTACAATATTTTTCGCACAAGATTAAACTTTTGTTTTGTTTTCACTTTTATTTCGTGCACCACGATTAATGAATAACTTGCTGACAAACAAAATGGGAGGAATTTTCAAGTGACGCTATGTCATTGATAATTCATCGCCTGCATGTAAAAACGAAGATATTCTTGTTGTGGATTTATGAGAAGGAAGATTTAGCAGCAATGCTTGTCTTCTTTCTGATAAACTCGCAACAAAGAGATATCCCTACTTTATCCGAAATAAGACAAAATAGAGGTATGCATTACACATGTCTTCGTATTATCCCCAGCAAGAGTTTTCAAGTGACGCTATGTTATTGCTCACTTATCGATTTCAGGTAAAAAAGGAGATATGTTTGTTGCGGGTTTATGAGAAGGAAGATAAAACACAAATACTTGTCTTCTTTCTGATAAACTCGCAATAAAGAGAGATCGAATCTTTTAATTAGAAGGAAAAAAAAATTGAGACACGTATCTTCCATCTCTTCTACTTATCCCCCACACGAATTGAATTCACATTAAATTTATATCAGCTTTGCAATATTTCCAAAGCAATAAAATTACAACAAAGTTGCGATTAATTTCTCGTATGGAAGAGATCGCTACCTTTTCGCCGGGGGGATTTTTCGTCCGGAAGATACAAATTGTTTGCTGGGAAGAGATCTATAGTAGTCACCTTATGTGTGCATTAGCAGTTTTCATCCAATCAATCGTTAAAAACTTCTTCTGCAGAGCGGATCAGCTCCATCATTTTGATTAATCATGATTCGGTTGGTATCAAGACGAATTTTCAATAGTTCTGCTGGAGAATACTCATAATGTTTAAGATAAACATCTGAAAAGTTTTCTTTCCCACATCTTGACATTTTTGAATTCATACAGCTGGAGAATAAAAGCTTTTCGGCGCGGTCTTATAACACTAACGTACAGTTACTTTCTGCATTTTCAATGCATTATAGAAATTCATTGACATTTGTTCCAGTCACATTTGATTTTTTTTTAATATAAATAACTTCATTGCCAATTTGTAATCATTGTCACAGACTTCGATGTAAATTCTTAACCTTAGCTCTTAATTTCATTCAATTTCAATAGACATTATATATGTGTTTGAATAGCTCTTTTTTGATAGAAAAATAGATTAGAATTCAGTTAGCTTGATCACTCGATCTGATCGCATCACTGACAAGAATAAACAGATTTTGTATAATAAACCTAAACTTAAATAAAGCATCAAAGTTATCTGAAAACATTGACTTAATTTGATTGTGTGATTTTTAATTGACAAAAATTGAGACTCTGGGGACTTCTCGATAATCCGGTTGCGCGGATAAGAGCAAAATTATTTTCAGTGAATTTCAGTGTATAGAGACGAGAGTTGCCCACCAACAAGTTACTTTGACCGCCCGCAAAGATTTTACTTTCCAGGGACCGGATTCACTAACTCGGAGAATTGTGGAGTTATAGAGATGAGAGCTCTTTTGACACTTAACTCTCCACTCGCAATTCTGCAACTCGTGGCATTTGTATTGAGATTTACCAAACTCTCTATTGCACTTGGCAAAACTTCCGCCTATGTTAGTTTTGGAGAAGCAAGACAAGTATTCCTTAACTGACAGTATTGTCTGCTTTTATTGTCCTTCCTGAAGGTATCTATATACATAGGATATTCAAATTGCATTATGGATTCACTGCATATCCTGGCTATGTCCACAAAAACAAATTATGGAAATCCTTCCAAAATTTACAGAGAAATAAGGATTTTTGTGGTTCAAGGTGCCAGCTAAAAATTGTAATTCACATGAAAATGGTCAATTTGGTCGACTTCCAGTAGAGAAAAGATGCTATAGAAATTTTAAATAAGCACGTTAAAGCTTGTATGTAGGACGAAATCACATCTACATTTTGTCCCCTAATAAGATATGTAAACTGGAAAAGAATTGAATCAATCCTTCTTAAGATGAAAAAATGGAAATTGAAATAAGGACACATTTTCAACTCATCATTATGAAGAACTGGTAAGTTGTGGAAATTCACTTTCCATGAGAAAAATATTCACAACAGAGTAAAGCGTTTTCCAATAAGAGGTGTTATTTTGATATTCAAAGAAAAATGTCATTTTTTTAGACAAATGACCGGATCGTTATTTCATTATAAAGAGGAAGGTATGCCGTTAATAATGGAAAATAACATCAGCCAAATGACCACCACGACCACGCCTACAGGACCATATCCTTTTCATGAAATTTTCCATAACCAAATCGCAAAGTGGCTGCCCTATGTCCTCGATAGCCTCACGAATTCCATCTTTGAGGTCTTGAATCAACGCTGGGCTGTTGGCGTAGACCTTCTCTTTCACGTGGCCCCAAAGGAAGAAGTCGCAAGGTGTTAAGTCACAAGATCTCGGTGGGCAATTGTGATCACCTCTTCGAGAGATAACACGGTCCGGAAACTTTTCCCGTAAAAGATCAATGGTTTCGTTGCTTGTATGGCACGTAGCGCCGTCTTGTTGAAAGTAAACGTTGTCCAGATCAATACCATCCAATTCCCGCCATAAAAAATCATTAATCATCTGTCGATAGCGCAATCTATTCACCGTAACTGTTGCTCCAGCCTCATTTTCGAAAAAGTAAGGTCCAATGACCCCGCGGGACCATAAACCGCGCCAAGCAGTCACACGTTGAGGATAGAGAGGCTTTTCAACAATAACTCTTGGGTTTTACGAGCTCCAGATGCGACAATTTTGCTTGTTGACGAAGCCATCGAGGTGGAAATGGGCCTCATCACTCAAGATGAGTTTTCGATGGAATTCCGGATCATTTTCATGCATTTCAAGGACACAATCAGCAAAGACTCGACGTTGTTGATGATCGGCTGGCTTGAGTTCTTGTGTTAACTGAACTTTATAAGCCTTAAGACTCAAATCTTTATGCAAAATACGGTTTAATGACGTTTGTGGAATGCTTAATTCCAAAGAACGACGAGGAATGGACAAACCTGGGTTTTCTTCAACACTTTCGGCTACAGCAACAATATTCTCGGCTGTTCTTGAGCGAAGTGCACGGGTTTTATTCTTCACATCACTAACTTGTCGAGTTTTACGAACCGTCTCTGCCACATTTTCACCATTTTTATAGTTTAATAATTTCAATGCGTTGTTGAATCGTGTATCGTTCCATTTTTATTAATAGGGTAGTTTCGACTTGTTAAATGTCAAAAAATAACAGCTCCAAAAGTGACATTTACCTAAATAGCGGGCTAATTAAAATAACACCGCTTATTGGAAAACCCTGTACTAAGGGATGTGAAATAAAGAACGGAAGAAATATATGCAAAATATAGGAACTGAGGTGTATATGACACAAGTGCAAAAAATCCGTCTTTCGGCGGTAAAAAGTCAGTTATGAAGTTAAAGTGATAAAAAAAAACTACAACACTCCATTACTGGCTTCTCCCTCTTTAATTTGATATCAAACATGATGTATTTTGGACAACCCCCAATGGGGGTGTTAAGGCCCCCCATCCCCAAAAGACCCTTCCCAGAAATTGTTCACCTATATTTTTGTACTCTAGACCCTAAATCCATAGAAAAAACCCCAATGCTCTAGGACCCGCCCACAATAGCCCTCTTTCAATATTTCAATACTTCTCACGTTTTCTTTAACTCCCCAAGTATGTTCTAGAATCTCGAATGGAGCAATGTTCTTTTGTTAGGAAAAAAATTAATTTTTACATTTTAATACATGTTTTTAAAATTAGAGATTTCTTTAAAAAATAATTTAATGACTGTATTTTTTAGTTTTTAGCTTTGTACATTCAACCGATATTGTCACATCCAGTTCTGCCAGACCGTCATTATTATATGGTTTCTTTCCAGTGATTTTTGTGCAGGCGAGCCCTTCAATGCGAAGTTGATTGAGTGTTCTTACTCTGTTAAGAAAGACATATGCTTAGTATTCTGCGAATAGCTTTTATGGCAATTGTGGTTTACAGAACCACCTTGCATCTTGTGATTGATATTGGAATAATTTTGTGAATGCCATATCTACCAAAGTCTATAATTCTATTCTACTGGTAATGTTCTTTTATTTGATACCAATATCACGGGGTCTGTGAAAAAAAGGTAATCCGCCATCTGGAGGTGTCAGCCACATTAGTTTAAAAATGATGTCACATAACTCAGCGTATTTTATTCGTAAGTCCCTTTCATTTGATACCCACATCTAGGGGGTTGTGAGATGAAAAAAGCAATCCGTCACCTTGTGGGCATCCGCCACATTGGATGCAGCAGAATATTGGTTGCACCATATTCCATTGTCACAGGACTTTTACAAGTGTGCAAAATTACGAAGCTCTAGCTCAATTAGAAGTAGTCGAAATTCTGATTGCAAGATATATAGCAAAGAGACAACAAAGAAAGTTAAATAAAAGTTAAATAAAACAGGTGGTAAATTGATGACTCTTCCATGGAAATCTCGGCTGGTGCTTGTTACGTATCCAGTTAAGATATGTCAAATATGTCTGTTGAACTTAGGCGCCCTATACCAGGAGATAAATCTTTGTTGGGCTTCATAATACATTTACATTTGCATAAGACTAACTGGTTTTCGATATAAAAACTTATCTTTAATGGAAAAAATACTTTCACAATCGAAAAATCTTTTTAAAAAATAAATTTCTATGTAAAAGCAAACGTTTCGTAATAGCAGGAACCATATTACTCATCAGTACGGCTTGGTTCCTGCTTGTCGTATATGCAGCAAACTCGGTCAATTTCATATTGACTAAATTTCCTCTGAATTTATTTCATAGCAAAACTTTCTACTTAGTAAAACTACTCTTTTTTTGTATAATGTTGCATATTTTATCAATATTGTGTAACTCTACGTTATTAAACATTTTTTTAAATACAGTTTGGAAATAAATGTATAGAAATAAATACTTTTGGCGTATCTTTACAAAAGTTAGGTGTATTTTTTCACCATTTTGTGCAAATTACGCTTAACTTTCAGTACATGTGTGAGATGATGCAAAAACCATCACTCTCGTCGGTCATATTCATCCTAAGAGTGGCCATACAGTTAAAACTGGTGAAGTTTTAGCAATTTAAATCCAAGTTTGATTAATCCTGGAGTAATTTTAAACCTCCACATTACTCTCGTTCCGGTTTACAATAAATTTACGAAAACTGCAAAATTTTAACCGAAAGTGTTCAGCCAGTTTAAGGATTCAAACAATGATTACTATTCGATGCAAAATTATTTCTTTATGTTCTGTCGAGCTAAGTCCTTCTTTGGTAGGAGTAAACATTTTTACATCAATTATATCATAAATATCACAGAAAAATTAATTACCTTTAGTATTAACACTACAAACAAAAATAATACTGTAAACGATTTCTATTTAAAAAAAAAACGTAAAGATAGAAATAATAATGAGCAATCGGTTACAGAGGAACCTTTTCAGACCACAGATCAATTTAAATATATTGGGTCCCAATTAGTCCCAGGATGTGTTGAGCTGTATTATTTGCACATTTAAATATGTATCTCCTATTTGCAATAATGAATAGAAGTATGAATTAATTAAAGGAAGGTAACAAACAAATTAGACTTCTGAGGCACTATATTAATGCTGCTAAAGGTATGAAAAATAGTGCAAAATGAAGGATAAAGCACCACCATGAAGACGTCACATTAGGTTAAAACACCACATACAAAGAAATATTATAAATCTTTTTCCGCGTTATTTACGAGAATGTTTCTTATATGTCTTATCTGTATAAATATACGTCATATAAGAATAAGTACAAAAAAAGTACATAGATACTACTACTACCTACTTAAAAACATTTTATAAGAAGGAGTAAGTAATATTTTTATATCTTTTCTACCAAAGAATAACTTAAAGCTTAGTACTTTCTCATTCATCGGCTGTGCAATGTTACATATGATGTAAAACTAAGGAAGTGTAAAATAAGAGTCAATTATACACATATTTTTCTAAAGTGCAGTAAGATACACTGATATCAAAAATTAGCCCGCTAAACTCATTGCCAAAAAAGGTCCCAGTACAGCAGTTGCTCGAGCGGACAGATCAGTTAGCAGTTCTATAGAATTACATAAAAAAGAGTTATGCCTGAAAATTGTATTCATATTTCAATATGAGCTATGACTAAAACTGAGGTGAGACTATGTATATAGCAGCAACCACTCTAAGGTAATCTAAGTAAATCTAATCCTCAATACTGTATCATGAGGGTCCTTCTATTTGGTGCAGTGCATGTTTAGTAATACTGAAAACTCCTGGCAGTGAAATATCAACATCAATTAGCGAACACAAAAATCGTGACTATTTCATCCGTTTATGTAAGTTACACAATCATTACCCCTAATAAAGTTAGTAAATTAAAGCTAATAAAAACAATTTATCCAATTTCTAAATCCACTTTAGGCAATTATTGTTTAATTAAGTTTGATGGAAAATAATAAGCCTACTTCTGTTAACAGAACCCATAAATTCTAATTGGATTTACCTTCAGCGTTACACAATGAGCGCAATATTAAAAAAAAGCAATAATCGAGCTTTCATGGGAATATTTTCACTAGTAATCAATGTAATTATTATTTATTTAAATACCCTTGCTTTAATTGTACGCTTTCGATCTGGTTAATGATAATAACAAGCAGAACACATGCACTGGAATCACCTGATTAAGAATAAAAGTTCACAGTATAACAAAAAAGTACTTTGCCAAACAACCGGAATAAAATTAGGGAAATAATTCTGAAAGGATTAATTTACATAAATAAAAGCTGTAATTACTTTGTTTTCGTACTCCATGGTTTGTGCTTTTCTAACTTCAAGACTTGAATTCGTTGGAGAGTCTCTTAAATTTGAGCACAAAAATTAAATTTACAACATGTGGTTATAATGAGTACACATATATCTGGAAAATTGCATGTGTATAATTTCATTGCAAAAGCATTTGCACTTACGATAATTTTCTACTGCCATAAAACTCATAAGCTTCATATCTGATTTAAGGATTCTGGCGGAACTACTTATCTCATCTGTGTGTTGGCAGTAATCTGAACGAGGAAGCAATCCCTGACTATAGTTTTCATTTGAAGAACGGGTAGGCATACATATGTACATACTGAACAAAGTTTCGAAATAGGATTTCCACTACACGAAAAGCTTATGCAAATAATTTGGATTTGGATTATGTTATGAAAGAGGAAATCATCTACAACGGAAATGACCACACTTTTAGATTGTTTCCGTTCGAGAATTTGTAACTTACATCTTTGGTGTAAGAGCGTAGCGTTTCTTAAATTTATTTATTAGACTAGTATAAATTTGATGACATTTTTATAACGCTTGGAGCTAAATTAAAATTAAACCGGACAAATATGGTTAGTTGTTTTGTTAATTGTAACTAGATGTGCCATATTACACCTATTATTGAAAGTCGTCTTAACCCATATTAAACCTATTATTGAAAGTCGTCTTAACCCTTGTGTCAATACCTACATACCTGGGTATGTTTGCAATTTTGAAAATGAAAAAACTTTATCTAATCTTCGAAATTTTTTATCCATCACTTTAGTAATCCTCAAGGGCTCTATTTGTAGCTAATATATGATATAAAATTTTGAAAACTATTCTATGGTTCGTCAGAAGATGGACCTGAATTAGAAATATACGTTACCAAGCTCAAAGCATACCCAGATATGTAATACATTTATTTGGAATGGGGATTGGAAGCAATAAAAAAATAGTGTTAATTCTTAAAAAACTTTATAGAATTTATCATGATAAACATTTTTTACATCTGGGAAATTCTGTAGAATGCTCTGAACGTGCAGGCTTACAGCATATTGAGCAACATTTTCGCGTGGGTCACCGCTTACCCTCCTCTTTGCAAATACTGCAGTTACTTTTCAGTCTGTCAGTTTGATGCCGTGCTGCTGGCCCACTTGACGTGGATGTAGATCGGATTGGTATTTGGTGTCCCATCATGCATTCGATAGAATATCTGATCCCGAAGTTCCTCATAATGTGTGAATTCGCTACTATGATTTGGCAGAAATGCACGTCTCTTATTTGTCTTTTGGTTAGAATTGCGGGTATCGTATATAATGAAGGCTGCCAGAGCAGCCACATCCAAAATATTATAAAAAATGCTAGGGTCCATCGCAACGTACGTCTCTTGGTGGTGTAATGTCCTACCATCTTATCCATATTTTCTCGCCCCCCCCCCTGCATTTGTTGTAAAACAATATGATTTCAGGCTTTTGGAGGACACCACTAACACTTTTATCGTAATGCACTGTTGAAAGCAAAATTACAGATTTCCTATTTTTTGATACATAAGAGCAAATCGTGGTTTTCCCACAAATCCGAACTCGGTAGAAAGAAGTGTACGCGAGGGTATAGCTTGAAATTCTGAAGAAAGTTCCAGTATGAGGTATGCTTTGGGGTCGATACCTCAAAATGCAATTGATGATCTAATCACCCTTGCCAGCCAGTAGAAAAAGAACGAAATTTACACTTATTAAATTCTCCTTGAAATGCTCGAAAAGAATGCATTTCTATCATCAACAATTATCCTACCTCCAAGTTTTGTAAGCCATATGCAGCATACCCACCTTTCGTAACAGGTCTCATCATAAAAATAAATTCTTAGGAACTGTTTGACTAAATATTTTCCTTACATATAAAGCAAAAAAATGAAACAGTTCCACAGAAATATACGTAAATATGGTTACATACCCGGGTATGTTATGGGTTCGTTTACGTCATTTATTTTATCCATTCCCATACAGCACAAAATTACCCAGGGATATCCCATTCTTGTCCCAAAGATCCCATAGCTTTCCCGGGATAAACAGGATATATTCAGTATGTAGTTAAGACCTTATTTCTAGGAGTTATTAGAAATTTCCCATAAGTTATTCCCTGGGATATCCCGCAACTACTCTCTATGGGAACACTCTCAATATTTTATAGATATGTAAATACATACGGAACGTGCAGGACAATTTTGGGACAAACATGGGAAAGTTGTTTTCCCCCCTTCCAGAATTTATTTCGGTATGTTATCTGATTCTCGTGTTTTGCGTGGTTCTTTGATGAAAACAATAATTTGTTGCTTGGCGCGCTTCCGTTTGGTCGTTTTTGGAGAATAAAAACAGAACAACAAAATAGGTATTGCAAGAAGCCATAAGAGAACTGCGTTATTTAAGCCAGCTAAGAGCGTGAATCTATATTAGAATTCTATTCGCTTTTGCAATTTCTTCTTGTTTTGGCAAACTTTGTTAGTTGTACATTTCAGAACGTGATTGTTTAGTAATTTTTGTGTTAAAAATATTGAATTTATGTTTTGTGCAAGTACATACACCTCTGGCATATACTTTCCAGCCATTATAATTACTATGTTTTTTTTTTTTGTGAAAATGCCTAACTATAAAAAGAATTTTTTAATCCCACAAAATCTCAAACAACATCCTCAGATATTCCCCCGTACATACTGCCAACAGACTAGGAGATCCGTAAGACGTCCGCTTGCAGCGGGAATTTTACATTATTGAATGCATTGACTGTGCCTAAATACAACCACAGGAAATCCTGTGGGAAGTGCATGGAATCTACCAAGGACATCCCAACCCCGGACATTCGTCACTTCCAGGGATGTCCTAAGTTGTTAACTGGGACCGGACGGGATCTCCCACGGACAATTCATATATCCTAACAGGATTTCCCATTAACATACCATGGACACATTTGTGCTGTGTGGGTTGACACAAGGGCTAAGCTACGATAAATATTTGATGTCAGCATTAATGTTTCTTTATAAAATAATTAAATGTGACAAGTTAACAATTCAACATTTGAATTTTTACTTCTAATGAATATTTTAATCTTTACTTACATGGATCCAATAGACCTAAAACTTCGTTCAATATTGAAAATTATTTACTTCGTCCGGCTCGTTTCACTCAGTCGCCACAATACCAGCGTGAAAAGTTGTGTCGAGTAAGGTCAACAATGTGAAATATGGCAGGTAAGGTCTATTAGACCCACGTTCAGTATGTAAGTAATTGTTTTTATTTCTAATTTTTTTAGAAAAACCTATAAAAATGAGTCATAACAGAATTTTGGCGACGACTATTTCAAGGAATTTATTTCCAAGCATCTAGAGGAAGTAGAAAGCGATTTGAGTGATATAGAGGACATGCAACTCGATGAAAACTTCAATTATACGGAAACTGAGCAAGGCACATCTGAAGATGATAGTGAAGGAAAAGAGTTTCCTTAAGAGAAAGATCCTTCTGGAGCTTATCCTAGATCCAGACAGTTGCAGGAGGAGTAATCAGAGAGAGAAACTTCAAGGTATTATCATGTAAAGAATCGTCACAAGTGGTTAAAGATTAGTCCTAGCCGAAGAGTTAGAACATCGAAACAAAATATTATAGTGGGTATATCAGCGCTAGCATTGGGATAAAACAGACAGGATGGGATTTAAAGATAAAAATAGATCGGAACGAACAGATCTTGACAGAGTTGAAAGGAAAGGTTTGCATCATTATTTTCTTCAGACGGGTCGGGTCGTGATTATTTTTATAGTGCTACATAGCTGAGTAGATATTACACTATCCTGTCATGCCTCCGTTTTGATAACTCTGAAACTCGTTAAGAACGAAAAATGACGGATCCTGGTGAGGCAATATCTAATATATTTGAAATGATCAAAGTTAAATGACAAAAACTGCACAGCTTGAGAGAAAATATTTGTGGAGATGAGATGCTGCTTCAAGATTTATCTGTAGAGAAAACCAAATAAATTTGGCTTGAAAATACTTAGGCTTATTAACGCCCGCAACAATTATTTTTATAATGGATATATTTATTGTGGAGAAGGTATTGACGGATTGACTTTATCCTGTGAGGAAAAAAAGTTGGAAGCTCTACGCCTTACAAACCCCATCGCTGGTTGAAATCGTATTGTGAACTTTTCGTCTTTACAACTAGTGAATGAACTCCGCAAAATTATTTTGACTTACATATGTAGGAACGCTAAGAAAAAATAAAAGATAAATACCACATGAATTTTTACCAGCTGGTAATCGCAGTGTTGGAACCTGTTTATATAGCTATTCTCAAGGATGACCCTATTGTCTTATGCGCCAAAAAAGGGGAAAGCAGTTCTTCTAAAATCATCAATGCATTGCGACAGCGGTAAAACCAATACCTCCGGCAAACCGGAAATAATATCATTTTATAACTCCACAAAAGGTGGGGTGGACTTGTTGGACCTAAAGTGCTCCGCTTATTCTTCAAGGGGTAAAACAAGTAGGTGGTCCATCGCAATATTTTACGCTATAGTAAACATGAGCTCGGTTGATTCCTATATTTTGCATCAAAGCTACAGACATGCGGAAGAGGATAGAACGGTTTGATTGTGTTAAACTGTGTAGCATCCCAATTATCTGATACAAATATGCGTAGGCGATACTACTCTAAAGGAATTCAGATACCGCTCAGGACAACCGTAGGAAAATTTATCGGCATGTGTTCGAAAACAGCGAATGAAGCCGTCCAGAATTCAAAAACCTCGAAAAGGAAGCGTTGTTATCTCTGTCCTACTGTAAAAGATAGAAAAACTTGGTACAAATGTGTCAAATTCCAGTATGCAGTTTGCATGAAATGTTCTGCTATGATATGTAAAAACTGCTTATAAAGTGATATGTCATTATTTAAATTACTTCACGCTGCAACTAAGTTTTAATTTCAATGGATTATGTAGCTGTTTTTTTCTTGTAAAAACAAGTCATATCAAAAACATATTTTGTGTTTGCTGAAAAACGAATATTTATAAAAAATATTTTATAATTTCAGTTATTTTTTCTTAAACTTGTTTTATTTGATTAAAAATATATTAAAATTCTTTATTTGTTCATAAATGTGTTTCAATGATTTCATTATTTGCCAAAAATAGCATATCGAACATATATATGGGTCTGTCAGACCCACCCTCATAAAATTGAGCTGAATTTTTACGTGCGGTACGTAAAAGTTAAATTATATGTATATATGTAAAAAAAATACAAAAAAAAGTAAGGGGAAGAACAAAAGAAAATCTAATAATGAACCGATCGACAAAAATAACTGACTAGAATAAAACTCATTAAATTTGACCGAAAACATTAAGAACTTTCTATTTATCTACTAGAAGTAAGAAATTCCAAAATCAGTTAGAGTGTAGCACCCTACAATAGTAGGTATATCCTTACTGCCGAATACCATAAAATCTGCATTGAGTATTTACATACCTACTTCAATCAACAATTACTGAAGACCACCCTTTCTGTAGATTCCATCTTGAAATTGTAAGGGACTAAGCAGACCCAGCGTACATGGGAATACTTGACTCGTTTTCGTTTTTTATAACCTAAGCTATTAAGTATATCCGATTATGATTAAATTTAGTTTTAAGGATGCAAACAAGAGTATGATGTCTATGCAATAAGTGGAATAGAGGCAACAGGGTAGCGTCGACTATAGTTCATCTCTCAAAACTGTTGTTGATTGTAGGCATAAATGTTCGCTTTTGAAAATGATTTCCATTCAGAACCCTCTATCGCCATAAAATATTTAACTTATCGCTTTGATTTTTACCTAGGCTGGATACCTATGGAACCAGTTTTACTGGTTTTTTTTTTTACCTATTTGTAATGCCTTATGCCCATTAACGATGAATTCTCGCATCAAAAAGTATTTACTAGCTACAAGCCCTATGCAATAAAGACTCGGTCCGTGCTCGTAACCACAATTCAATACTTTTGGCAGTATTCAAGTGTGAAACGCGCATTTACTAACCTTGAGGCTTATGGAGAAAAAGCGCTATTTAACTTTAAGGTTTTATAACTTTCAAGTTTTGCACTTTATTTTTTTGCTACATTAGTTAACTTTTCATACATATAAAAATTACATAGGCCATCAAAGTTTTTTAGAGTTCTGCATCATTTTATCATACCCTGCAAACAAAAATTAATTTTAACGAAATTTCATATGTTGGCAGTACCAAAAGGCTAAAACAAAGCCCAGAAAGCAAAGGTATGCAAAATCCTCAGAAAAGTTTCAGGAGATTAGAAGGAAAATGTGGACAAATCAATGAACACCAAGAAAATGCCACCCAAAAACAAATATCTAAGGAAGTTGCCAAAAAGAAAGGTTATTGTTGAATAAATCACATTAAGCAAGCATAAAAATGTATTGCAACACTATAGATAAATTTTAACTATATTTCCTTTAAACGTTACCTAAGTTCACTAAAATCTAGATGAAAGCAATGCCCGCAATACTTTTAACTCAAATGACAAATGTTTCTATTAACAAAATATGTTCTGAAAGGGAATGCTGGGCTGAGGGAAGAGCCTTATCGAGCCTTCCCCTGCTCTAAAAATTTTCAACGACGGCTGTCTCACTTTTATGAGTGAGCCGGTGCGGGTGGTTATGTTTTTGAATCTTACATTGGGTTGGAGTACTCACTTGGAAGGTACAGCATTGTCTTCCAGGCTGAAATCTTCACCATCGCAATGGCAGCGATATAGCCCTTGAGATCAAGCAAAAAGGACATTGTTATGCTTTCGGATGGTGAAGCAGCCTTGATGGATCTAAGTGGCCCTCGGATAACATCTAAATTACTGGGGGTCTGCAGGTCATCCGCAGATAAGCTGAGTATCCAAAACGAAGTGTATCTTCTCTGCGATCCTGGTCACAGAAGGAGCGCGGGAATAAAAACGCCAGATCTGGCTCTGGTTCTCCATTCCTTGGAGTAGAATCCGCCGTACTCGTTGTCACCTCAGTTAGCATCAGCAACGAGCACTTTTTCTTGATAGGCCCAATAAGAATTTCTCTGGGTTCTTCTTGGGGCTCAGAATGAAACAATTTAGAACTGTTTTTGGAATTATCACAGGCCACAGCTCGCTTCACGCTCATCTAAAGATGACACGGAAAGAAAAATTTACTGATATTAAGAAAATGTTGATAAATATCAAGTAAAAAAGCTGTTGGTTTTGCGCCAAGTAAATATTTATTACTTTCTAGAAAACATATTCTTGATTCAACTTTTGGATGATTGTATCATTATCAAGTAAATAATACTAAATTCAAGGAGTCATATTTTCTTACTTTTAGCATTAAAATAATGAAACTAGAAATCTTGAAAATTCATATTGATGTTATCTTTCCTATATTCAAAAAACTTTTATGCCAGATTCAAGCGACCCGTTTACTTGAATTAAACATTGAGAGAATAATTTTAGTAAACGATATGTTTATAAATATCTTATTTTGCCAATAAATTGAATTTTAGTTTTGCTAAAATGTATACTATCAAACGTATAGATTAAGAAAACTAATGATAGATTTTATTTATCGTATTAGTACCGACATATATACATTTGCTTTATGTAGGTGTACTTTTCTCAAGAATACCTTTCATGACAGAACCTTTATGTTTCATGCAGGTATGATTATCTGAAGCAAAGCCATTAATTATTGAATCAACAGCTATCAACTGTATATTTGAAACTGCAGAAAATCTTATTGCTAAAAAAAAATCGTGGGAAAATCTAAAAATAAAAAACAGTTGTTTCCATATAAATCAATCATATTATGCAGTATATTAAAAAAAAAATTGATTACACGCATATATTGCACTCCATACACAAAACACAAGCAATATTTTAAATAACGTAAATGTTTTCCGCCAGTGCGAATACGAACAGTATAACTTAGGAATTTGGATCTATTCTACTTCTTTACTTGCATAAAGCCGGCGTCCAAATGAAAATAAATGTTTGCAGTTAGATTCTGAAAACAAACTTACTTGTGATTTGTTGTTGTTTAAATAGTTTACAAGAACAATGCATAATTAAATCTGTTTTCAGGAACCAACATGCTGTTTTGAAGTCAATAAGTATTCGTCTTAATATTCTTAAATGTTTAATCAAATGCTGCTGACTATTTCCACTGACACGTGTATTTTTTGAAAGTGCTGTTATACACGTAAATTAACCGTTTGATTATATCCCAACAGCAAAAACTTATATCATGTTTCTTGAAATTTAATAACCATTTGCGAAATTCTAATTATTTGTATGATGTTTATTGAGTTCTAGCTAATAATGATTCTAACATTTAAGTTTAAATTTTTATCACATTTTCATACAGAAAGAGATATTTAATAAATCATTGATTAAATACAGAAAACTTTTTCTAAGTGTATTCAAGAAGAATTTGGTAGTTTTCAGTAAATTAGAATAAATTTTGAAAACTTCATCTTTCTTGATATTAGATAACATTTTTTAATATTTAGAAAATTTGGATTAAATTAATCATTTTTTGAATTGATATTAAAAAAAAACTTATTTTCTGTGTTTAATAAATCGAAGATTTAATATTAGCAAAAAATTCTTTCCGTGGATGCGACTTGTTGACAGCCCTGAATGTCTGCCCTACGTGGAAGGAGAGGCTTAAACAACCGAACCGGCCTTTGTAGGCTGAATATACTGGGGGTTAACCTGCTATGAGTGGATGAGCTAAAAAACTTTCCTGAGCAAGACCTTGGCGCGCTTCCTTAATCGAACAGGAAAGTTTTGGTGAAAGGGCTTCCAGCAGGTTAGTACAATATGCCGTCCTGGCCTTTGTGCATGGAATCCCTCACCTCCCTGCCTTTGGGAAAAAATAGTAGTATGTTATAATTAAAGATAAATATTCTTTGTAGGATCATAGCTCTCGGAATACATGACAAGTCATGAAATAGAGATTGTCACTAACAGATTTACACTGCACGACAAAAAGATACGATACCCTACAATTTTTTCGATTTTCGGAACTTATGAATCTTGTGGTCATATTGCCTGTTCTAAGGAACCTTAACTAACAAATCCATATGAGTATTCTGTTTACCAATACATCTATTTTTCCTTGAACTTACTGGATTTATTTAAAAACTAGTGCGACAAAAGATACGACAGGGTACGTAACTGGTGCAGTTAACATCTGTTGCACAAATAGTTAACAGATTTAGCAGTGCTATCAGTTCTTCTTTTCTGAATCTGTAAAATATAAACTATTATAAAATTAAAAAGTGAAACGATAAGTGTTGCTAAAATAGCAAAAACATTGAGCAGAAGTTTAGCTGTTATCGCGGTGTTATTTTAAGATATCAGATATCGAAAATGAGAAATACAGGAAAGCCCTGAAAGGCCTCGAGCGGTTACTGATCGGAATTGATGTACAATTTTAAGAAGATCTTAAAATTTTACAGGAACTGCAAAAAAAAATAGTACGAATGGATTTGCCATTTTGTAATAAAAAAATTACACTGGTTCTAATGGAAGAAGATCATCCCTTTCATTTTAAACAGTCTGATAGTCTAAGCTTTCGCATACACAGACAAATGAATTCGTTTCTTTGTTTTTTGTTTATATTTAAAAAAAAATTGGAAGTGGAAAAAACTTTTGAAAATTATGCTATTATGGTCAAAAAATTCAAGCTGCCTTTCTATTTTCATTTTTAATTAAATCCTTTCGAGAAAAAATTAAACTTTCTCCAGAAAGAATCAAACAAAATCCACAAACAATATACAACTAAATTCATAAACAATTTAACCAATAATTTTTTTATTTATTTTGTTCATTCTTTAGGTAAAGTTTCGCATGTAGAAGATGCCTTATTTAGATAATGCCGCGATACATAAGACATATATGCTATTCGAGAGGTAGTTGCTACCGTAATAACCTACGACTTTAATTTCTTCCACCACTTTCACCTATGCTCAATTTTTCAAGGATTAAAAGAACTGCGACGGGAGTTCTCGCAAATACTTCCATTGAGCATAGCTTTACTTTGGTTATAGAAAAGGGAGATGCTGTAAATATCATAATGAATATAACGATGAAAATTAGTCCTGCATCGCGTAGCGTTTCCACTTCACTAACCAAAACTATTCACAAATATAAAAACAAATAAAAATATAATTGGTTTAATTGTTTATAAATTTAGTTTTATTGTTTGGGTATTTTGCTTAATTCTTTACGGAAAAGGTATAATTCTTTCTGGAAAAGGTTTTATTAAATCTGAAAATGTTATATTGAAAATAACTTCTTGTTATAGCAGTAGAACTATAGTCGGACTGATGACGCTCTATTAATGAGAATAGAGATATTAGCGATTTTCTTCGTTAGAAATGAGAAGCTCAGCCATCCGAAAATCTGCCAAGTTAGAGCTAGGAGCTTAATGTCTGGTGTTGATGAATCTCTTAGTAAGAAAAGATTCTTACCTGATGTTTTAGCCATGTTGAAGTTGAAGAGGTCAATATCTGGCAAATGAAAATACCACGAGATTTACTGGTTAAACTCTGAACCTTTCTTTATTTTTAATAGCGCTGCATTTATACTA